>JAFEMH010000585.1:142500-709806 GCA_022495995.1 Adenophora triphylla var. japonica | reverse complement strand
TGACAATGCTTGATCCTTGATGGCCTTTCTGGTCACATAGTTGATGTCGTATTCTGCCAAGAAGAAGGACCACTTCGCTAAACGCATCGAGAGGGAAGGCTTGTCAAAGATGTACTTGATGGGGTCCATTTTCGAGACCAAATTCACAGGGTGGGCTTGCATATAATGCTTCAATTTGCCGACTACCTGCACTGCCCCCGCATGTGTCTTTTCACATGCCGAGTAATTGAGCTCACTCCCCGTAGCTTCCTACCGACAAAGTAAATGGCGTTTTCTACCCGAGAGTCTTTCTTTTCCCGAGCAAGCATAGCCCCAACCGCCGTGTTCCGTGGATGTTGAGATAGAGCAAGAGGCTTCGTCTATGTGGGGGCATAGTACGGGGATGTACTAAGTATGCCTTGATCCGGTCAAAGGCATCTTGGCATTCTTCGGTCCATTCGTGTCCACATTCTTCTTCATGAGCTTGAAGATGGGCTCGCACATAGTGGTCAACCGATTGACGAAACGGCCGATGTACCGCAATTTACCCATGAAGCTCTTGACTTCGTCCTGGTTTGAGGTGGCCTCATATCCATGATGGCTTTGATCTTTCGGGGTCAACTTCTATACCTCGCTCCGTGACCATATACCCAAGCACTTTTCCCCTTGTCACTCCGAAGGTGCATTTGGCGTGTGGTTTAGTCTCATGGAATGTTGTCTCAACCTCTCAAAGAATTTTCGTAGGTCAACAAAGTGCTGCCCACCCTCTCCTTTGGAGTGTATTATCATATCATCTACGTAGACCTCAATCTCCTTGTGGATCATGTCATGAAAAAGCGCGGTCGCCCTTTGGTAAGTAGCCCCGGCATTCTTGAGCCCGAATGGCATTACCGTATAACAAGAGGTTCCCCATGGTGTGGTGAAGGCTGTCTTTTCTTGGTCTTCCTCGGCCATCTTGATCCGGTTGTAGCTCGCAAAACCATCAACGAAGGATTTGACTTCGTAGTTGGCAGTGGAGTCCACCAGATGTCTATGTTTGGCGAGGGTAGTCGTCTTTGGGCCGGGCCTTGTTCAGATCTCGGAAATCCACACAAAGCAGCGCACCTTCCCATTGGCCTTGGTTACGGTCCACGATGTTGGACAACCATGTCGGGTATTCAATGACTCGATGAACCCTACCCGCGTAGCTTCTCAATTTCTTCTTTGACCCGTAGAGACCATTCCGGCTTAATCTTTCTCGCTTCTTCTTTACCGGCTTAGCATCCGGTGCTAGAGGGATTCGTGTTCTACTATCGAAACTCGTCTAGCCCCGGCATATCCTTGTATGACCATGCAAACACGTCGACGTATTCTCCGAGCAGGCTCGATCAATCGTCCTTTCAACCCCCGGAAGAAGCTTCCAATCTGTGTCTCTTTAGGTTCCTCAATAGTACCTAAGTTCACACTTATCAAAACCTCCTCGGCAAACTTGGGCCCGGTTTTCCTCTTTCCGAAACCCGCTTTAAAGATTTCTTTAATGTATTGTTCGTTTAGTGTGTTTGCATCTTGTTCAAATGATTCATTATTAATCGTTGTTAAGTTTTGAGTTAATTTATCATTTGTTAAGTTGGCAATAAGAGGATAATCGTAAAGATTTGTCATTTCATTCAAGATAAGGGGAAAGATGACATCGATTACATTTTCATAATCCTTCTAGCGTGAGGCCTTCTTTGATGACTCTCAGGACCGGAATTCAAAGATTCCTCGACTCGAATCGAATAGACAACAAATACGACTCGACCCCACGCTACTTATTGACTCGAGGGGGACTCTCGACAAGGGCTTGGACCTGGGATCTCACTCCTTCTGTTGTTGCCTCCGGGAGTAAGGGCCTTGTCGTCCGTTGTCGCTTTGATTGTGCACTCGCGGATCATTGTTGCCTTTGTTTCGACACCAATTCCATAGGCACGTACTTACTGATCTGGGCGGAATCTCCTTTTCGAACTTAACTTCATCCATTCAGACTGGGCAAGTAGGACTGCACAGGTTGTGCTTTCAAAGACTGAGATACAGCTCTCTCTTTCATCCTAAAAGTCTTCCTCGGCGTTTGTTCACTCTTCTCTCTACCTTTTCCCAAACAATTGGGGCTGGGAATGATCCTGGAGTAGTAAAGAGCTACATTACAAACACATTAATATGCTCATCAGCGGCGATGAAGGGTTCTGGGAGACTCTTCAGCTAACATGGCTTGCTTTACTTCAAACTCGGCAATTTCTCTATAAGTGAGCCTTTCTTCGTAATCTTGACCATGGTTACCACGGTTCGATGTCGTAGAAAAGAGGCCGAGCTCGACAACATTAACGAAATCAGCTTCCCGAACATGGTCCAAACTGCCTCCTCCACGGCTGTGTATTAATCGTATACTTTTCCATTTCCCCGTAATTCAACATAAGGAACATTGAATTTGTGATATCTATGACCTCCTGGATTTCCAAACCGTTTCCATTTGTTCCTCCGAACTCGATCATGTCGACTCGATTTTTAAAGTGTGAAGAGGATTCTTTGACCACATCGTGGGACTCCCGAGCGGTTCTAGCCTTGCTTTCTCTCTTCAACTCCAGGCTAGAGATCAGAACTTCGTGTAGGTGCAATCATTAGTGTTATGGCCATGATAAATTTGTGAAAGCGACAAAGTGTTTGGTCTCGTCCATTCTCCCGATACCGGGGTTCTCCTGGGCTTCCAATTTTCCAAAGGTCTCGATGAGTCCTTTCGGGGCTACCAAACCGTCGAAGACGTTTCTAGCGGCATTCCGAAATCTTTCAGCAAGATAGATAGAAAGGGAGCTTTTGGCCGCAGCCAGCTTGGCCCCGCATTCTGTCCCGCTTTCTCATTCTCGAAATGTAATACCGCCGCCAATAATCACTTCTTTCCTTTCACAAAGGACACCGGGGCATTTGACAATCGGTGCTTGCAGCGAGCAAGAACTGGCCGCCCTCGTGGCCTTCTGGGGCCATATTGAAGGCATTCTCTAAACTTGGTGCCGGCATTTACCATTGCCCGAAGGTCAGATAGTAGTAATTGCCAATTTGGACTTCTTAGTTGAGGTTTCTAAAGCAAGATTGGAAGATCTTCCATCTCGTTCCTCTTCATTGAGTGGGTCATCATTTCACTAAGCTTCCAATTCCATCTCTGTAGTAATTCACTTACTGCTCATCTCGAACGCTTGCAGTAGGGTACCCCGTAGGTCATTCCGTCGGTTTCCCAATTCAAATTGGCCTTATACTTTTCTAGGAACGCTTCCTTGATCTGGTCCCAAGTAGCTCGGGCCTTCGGTTTCATGCATGAACCACCTAACAGTCGGGAACCTTTAATGATAACTCGAAAATGATCGTCATTTGTTATCGTGTACAATCTTTGGCTCTCATGGCAAGAATGTAGCTTTCAATGTGAGTCCGGGGACAACAAGGCCGTTGAACTTTCTGCAATTTCGGCATTCGGAATTTTGGAGTGGAGAGGGACAACTTTGCACGACTGCGATCCGGGTATGCCGTCCTTCGCGTCTATTTCCCCAAACTTCTCTTGCATGGACCTAACTTGTTTCCATTAGCCAAGCCATGTCGGAGTCTGGGGGATGGTTTAGGATTGCTTGATTCCTGTGAGAAGGCTTATCTGGATGAAGTGAAGGACAAGTGAGGTGGCACAAATGGTAGCCGGTACCAAGGCTTGGGATCTTTTGAGGGGAAGTGCTTTAAACTCCTGACCAGTGTCCCGTGTTCCCGTGAGACGGGCCGGGAGGCATAGGGAATTAGGCTCATAATTTCCGAAGTAGGAAAAGGGATACGGAACCTCCCCGGGGTCCCGTTGGCAAAGGTTGGAGGTGGAAGATCCGCTGTGGTGACATGAATTGTAAAGTGACTACTGAGCTGGATTTCAGGCCTAGGAACGCCTGTGACGGCCCATACCGAGGAGAGGGAGTGAATCCCGTGGGGTAATGCAAGTAGGCCGCAGTAACCTGGATAGCCGAGGCGCTTTCGTCGTTGATAGGGAACAAAGCTCGGGTCTCATTTGAGGAGGTGAGGGTGTCGGGATCCCGATGGCTTCTCGAGATGTTGGAAAGGATCAAGAGGGGTAATCCTCGGATAAGTGGATCGATATGAGGATGGAGGGAGGGCATTGGTTATAGGTTGATGGAGCCGAGATGGCCGCTCGGAGGCTCATCTTCTATCATTACCAAGGAAAACCGTCTGGGCTCGACCACTATTTGAACCTCCACTGATCGACGAAGCGCTTCCAATGAGCGTGGCTGCCGTTTCCTGCATGGCCTTACGATCAAGTTCCTGTGGCTAAGGTTAGCTATTCTTCCCTAGTCATCTGGGTTACCCAAACCAAAGACTGTCCTGGCACAAATCGCCATTCTCGACTCTCGAAACCGAGTGGATTCTCCTGCGTAACTGCCTCGAGGATTCTGCGTGCTAACAAGTAACCGACTCCGGGTGTTCTCACCCACTTCTTTCGTCGCGGGCGGATGTGGAAAGGTTTAGACTCTGGTAGGTGTTATAGGTCAAGGCTCAAACAATATGCAAATTAGAATCTTCAAGTTTACTTAAACAAGTTGTCTTTTATTAATATCTATTTACTGGAAAAGGATTTCCGCCCCTTCTTTTTTTCATGACTACTCTATATCCTCGGATCAGCTGGTTCCGTCACTCACGTTCTATAAGCCCTCGTATTCCACCCGTATTTCGACTCCCCTGTGGTGGATGCAACTCGGGCGAGGGTCCTATAGGGCACGCGGATCCCACCGACCGAGAGTAAAGAACGCTCTTATCAGGGGCCTAGCGGGTCATATGACCTTTCAACGCACGAGCGATGCGGATTATAGTCAAGGCAAATACCGTGAAAGTCTCGTCTCTCTCGCTCGACGCGATCTTTGACAGAGTTTCGCTTGAGCGAATGACGGTTTTGACTTTTCGGTAATGTCCGGAGAGAATAACAGTATGGGCTCCAAGCAGAAAGCCTGATGACACAAGTCACATTGAACTTTCGTTGTATTACACTCCAAGCGCGTTGAGCTCCACCGGTCAATGCCGGCCAAGATCTTGCCAATTTTTCCTTGTCGGAATTTTTTGCGTAGCTTCGCTTGAGCGAAAGATCTTTTGATTTTTTTTTTGGCAAAGACTCGGTCTTGACTCTTACGCATTCGGGTGCGGGTCAAGCAAGGTCAATAGTCACCGCTCTGAAGTCAAGATCCCACCGATTTTTCCTTGTTTGACTTTCTCGCATTGCTTTGAGCGAAAATCTTGGCTTCCGTTATGAGCTAAGGCTTGACCTTTACGCTGGGCATGCAAATGGCTATATGACACCTGACTCAGACCAAAAACCAACCAAAAGTCACGGCTTTTTGAAACGTGTGACACCTGGGACTGTGCATTGGTCGACACCGGTCACATGGGAGTTGGGATGGATCGCGCGCGCCCTGAGCATCGTAATAAGGCCGTCATCGTGATCGTACTGAACCACCCTCGGGTTTTGGAAGGGATCGGCGTATGCAAAAGTGTACAGGATATCAAAAAGTGCGCGTGTGCGGTCTTCCTAAAAATGTTCCTTTTTTGAGTTAAAACAGAGATTTTCGTATAATGTGTTTTAAAGGAATGATTTTGTAGACTGGGGAAAAATGCAACACATAAGAACGTAAATTTTTCTCGGGAGCCCCGCCGCAATCATGGAAGCCGGGAGTAGCACCCCAAGCCGCTAGGGATCGCCAGATTAACCATGATTTTTCCCCGGTGGAATTAAAGCCACCGAGGTCGCCCGGTCTGTAATCCAATGAGGATCATGCCGCACGACTACATGGATCACCTTTTCCGTGTTCCACTCCTTTTGCTATTTTTCAAGTTATTTCCCGTTTCCAAAGTATGCATGCGTATTCCAAGATGCAAAATGATGCATGTATGGTAAAGAAAGCAAAGCATGATTAATGAAATCGGCGATGGGAGTCTAACCCGCTCAAAAGGGAAAAGCTTTCTCTATTTTTTTTCAAAATTATTTTTTTTCGAAAAGGATACCGGTACGCGTATTTGTTAAAACCACCGGTTATCCCAACTCCCACGTCGGGCAGTGTACAGGAAGCGGCAAGTGGTTTCCCCACCTATATACCGAGTATCGATTTTTTTGTTTTGGAAAATAAAAGCTTTTCTCCTCGCAGTCCCTGGCACGGATTCGCCAAACCGCAATGCGCAGCCCAAATTTCAGGTTTTTTCTGATTCACGCTGCGGTTTCAAGACATCCGAGTTTAATTTGAAAATCCGGAGTCGCCACGCCCATTTCGATTACCTCAAAACTTTGAAAAAAAGGTTTTTACTTGGGTTCCTGAGGTTAAGTTACCCTGGGAAGAACGTTTGGCGTTCACCCAAAGTGCCTTGCCGGAGCAAGTCTCCCAAGATTTCATTAATCATGCTTGCTTGCGTGCTTTCTTGTGTGCATGTGTTTGAAAATAAGGGGGAAATGTCCCAAGTTGTCTTCCTGACGTACAAAACCATTTGTTGGTTGTCGCCGGGATTCCTTGGAATTTTATGTATTTGGGATTATGATCCCGTCCTCATCTTATGACTTGTGATCATCGCATTTTAAACCTCGGGACCCTCGGGACTTGCGTGATCGAGAGAATGACTCTCTTGGTCAAAGATGAGGTTCTTTAGAAAAGGAGGGTCCTTAGCCCATCAATCCTACGCTTTAAGACTCGAGCTCGTATAGAGGCTTCATACTCTTTCTTAAGCGATAATCGGAGATATAGGGTTCAAGGTATCCCTTTCTAAAGAAATATGAAACCTTTAATGGAAGGAACGATGTAAAGATAGGATCTTTTACACCGGTCCGTTCCAAGGTTGGGGAAAGGGGGAAATGCATGATGAAAAATGACACTTTAATGAAAAGATGACATTTTTGGGTTGCAAATGATGCACTTAGTTTAAAGAAATAATCTTTATTGCAAATGATGCATAAAGATTTGATTTTTATGCAAATGATGCATTTTTGTTGAAGAAATTGGCATTCATTATGCAAATGATGCATAAAGATTGCATTTTGAAAAGCATATGATGCTAGTTTATGGTAAAGACATGGTCTTTAAAGCAAATGATGCTTGAACAAGGGGTTTTGAATGCAAAGGATGCATTTTTATTGAAAAGATTGATTTTTATATGCAAATGATGCATAAAAATGACATTTTTATTTGAAAATGGGAGTTTTAGGTGCAAAGGATGCACCTTTATGAAAAAGACTACATTTTTATGACAAATGAGGTCTTAATGCATGCAAAAGGGAAAGGGGGTGATAAAGATGTGATCTTTAACTATGAATGCCAAGTCCCAAGCAAGATATATGAATGCAATGAGCAAGTATATCAATTAAAAGCAAGGTTAGGGCGTGCGAGGTTACCAATTGCTTCCTTTGCTTCTTTGGTTGGAGCTAGGAGGAGAGATTGGTCTTGGATCTTCAAGGAGGAGGGAGGGAGCTTCTTGGCCTTCTTCTTCACCTTCTTGAGCCTTCACCAATATTCTTCACGTCTTGGGAGTGACTGAGTGTATTGCTATGGATTGTGTGTATTGTTGTTGTTTTTGTTGTTTTTGAAATGGGTAGAGGAGGGCTCTATTTATAGGATAAGGCTAATGAAGCCGTGCGGCCGAGACCGGGCTAATGCACGTGCGGGCTTATCCACAATGACTCAAAGATTCTAGAACCATGCAAGGTGGCATTATTCTAGAACCTTCTTCCTAATTAAGAAAACGTGTTTTCTTAATTAGGAAGGCTTCCTTCAGCCCTAATTTAATTTGGGACTGCTCCAGGACATTTCCGGAACACTAGGAAGGTCCGGGGAATTACCGGGAAACTTACCGAAATTGCCGGGAAATTTAACCGGAAGGCATGAGCCAGATTTGGGTACTTACAGGTACATAAAGCACATTTTTGAGAGTCCATTTCTTTCCGGATGTCATCTTCAAAATCACCTTTCGTTGACCTTTGATGTCGGAAGTGGATGAATTCCCCATAAATAACTTTTCGCCATTTTACATAGCTTCAAAAAGTACAAAACATGTTCTTGTTTGGAGCACACGGTGTTTAGTAGGAACCGGTGCCAATCCACCTCACCGATTGGGATTCGATCCCACCATATTCACCTCGTAGAAACTACCACCGCAAGGTGAATATCTGACACATCTTCTAGCTATGTCTTCCACCATGTTCGCTTCACGAAATTTCTTTCGTATCTTACATGCTTCGAAGCCTTGTGGCCTTCACCACCACAATTGAAACAAGTTCATGAACCTACTTCTTGGGAAACCTCTCCTTGGGGCTTCAAATTGAATGACCTCTTAGTTGTTCCGACTTTGGATTTCACCCTTTACCTTTGGGTTCGAATTTTGGTCATACTTCCCACAACATTGGCTTAATGGGCCACACTCTGGGGTAAACCTTTTCTCGGAATCCCTATTACTCCTTCCTTAATGCTAAGTCTGAAAGATAAGCCCTTCAATGTTCATGTCTACTTTCGCTTATGTGCTTTAGGTAGTTCTTGAAATCATTCCAAGCGAAAAGGCTAACTTTTCAATCATCAGAGCTACTTGTAAACTTTCACTTAGAATCATACCCTCTCGTATGTATCTGGTGTAAAATTATTTGAAACTCATCCACTTTGAGACTTCACAGCTTTTGAGTCCACCATCTTAAAATCAAGAAAAATGTGGGCAACAATAAACTTCTTTTGTTCACGCATTGTCCTCAATTTTATACTTGTGGTACAAGGACTCCCACAATTACTTAGCATTCTTCTTCTCTCTAAACACATTGTAGAGAGCATCGGAGATACCCATTTAAGAACATAGTTCTTGCAAAGGAATTCCCTTTGTTTACAAGATGTAACCGCAACCAAGGTTGTTACATCGGTGTATCGTTTTCGGCCACATTTGGCATATTCTTTCTTCCCGGATACTTAGCTAAATTCAGAGTGGTCAATTAGGAAAAATCATTTTTTTTGCCACCTCTTGAAGTCGTAGCCAATAAACTTTTCTCGGCTTTTTAGCATAGTGGGTTGAGATGTTGCACTGCTTGAGTGATTCGTCACAACAGCAGTGCCTTAAGAACCATTTCCAGTTTGGGTCATAGTCACAATTTCTTTTTCAGTCACATTCTATTCAGTAGCCATTTTTGAAACAAAAAAATATTGTATCAGTCCAATATTTCTGTAAAACATATCCCTTCTCAAGGGAATAAGTCTTAAGATTATTGGTAAAATTACAATGACAGAAGGAAATATAGTTACAAAAATTGAAATACAATTATAAACTGAAATTGAATTCAAATGATAAACTGTAAAGAAACTAAATCGACAGGAACAAAATCTTGTTGTGCACGAGCCCTGATGAATCAGTCTCCTTAAGTCTTATTTATTCCCTTACCGATAATGCATGAGGCTGCCTTGTACACGAGTCTCCCATGATAGAACTGCAGACCGGGGACACTTTATACCCCGGCAAATTGCCAGTGTGCCTGAACAGTATTACCACGATGCAAATATGCAATGAGGCCAAGGAAGAGATATAATAATATGCAACAAGGGAGAGAGAGAGGAGGTTGCTGAAAAACTTGGTGTCCTCAAATGGTTTGTGATGGATCTATTTTATAATCGTAACTGGCCAATTACAAAATTAACGCTATTTTAATTTTCGTATTACTCTTAATTCGACTGTTACAAAAAGAAGAAATCAAATCTGATATTAAGCTTGAGTGGCTGGCTGTTATAATCTGTTCATGATCATGGGAATAATTTATTCCTGAATCAAAATAAAAAGGTAGCAGTAGCAAAAGGTTGGCTAGCGCGAGTAGGCCAGTTTGGGAGCCATATCCGTGTCCGCAGAATGCGTATACACATGAGATCGGTAGCCCGAAACCCATTTCAGACCATGATTTGCACCCCCCTGCGCACATGTGCGCGAGGGAGAGCCTCTATATGCCACACATTCATACCCTTTATCAAATTGCATGAGTATTTAAACTTGATAGATTTTACATTCCCATTACATGTGGGATAATCACATTTTTTCACTTTCAACCTACTAACTTTAAACCTTAATATCTCATTTATTCATTAACCATTTTGAACAAATAAGTATTTAATTTAAATAATGTCATGAAGTATAAAAAAAAACCATATTCAATTTAATTATTTAACAAATAACTCATTTCAGAAAAATTTTTAAATTTTCTTCACACTCATTTATATTTTCCAACAAGTCTGTCTTTACTTTGAACTATTGGATTTGATTGGCAAACTAAAATTAGTAATTATGAAATTTTGCGTTGAAGAACTAATCATTAGAAAAGAATCGTTCAAGAGCTGTTTATTGGGGAAAAAAATCGTTGAAGAACTATCCAATAGAAAGAGCCGTTAGGACTTGGAAAAGTAGCTGTTAAAACGAATATTCTTTAAATATTTGAAGTACATAAAAAATTAAATATTTTTACAATAACAACTATCTAATCACAAGGATAGTTTAGGCAAAGTAAATCGATTTTTTTGAAAAACCTTAAAACTAAAAGTATTTTGTGACAAAAGTCTCTTATATAACTGCAAGTATTTGGGACGGTGGGAGTAATTACTACTCTCTCCCTCCACCCCCCCAAAATCCATTTTAGATAAGTTTTTATTACATAATAAATTGTTAGGTTCTGTAAGTACCCAAATTCAGATCGTCAAAATCCATCAAAAGTTAACCGAAATTCGTTAACTGGCCCGCTCCAGGTTAACCGGAACCCGTTAAACTCCCCGTTATCAAGCCAACAAGACGTCTCGGGACTGCCCCGTGCATCCCAACGTCAAAGCGTACTCAACACACGTTATCACACGTAAAAGTACAGCTTTTCCTGAAAAACACACTTTCCGGCACTTTCCGGGGGCGTTTCGGACATTTTTCGGATAGTTATTTAAAAAACGGACAAAACCGGGAATAATGGCACAAAAATCCATGCCCTAGTGAGTCACAGGGACACATGGCACACATGCCACAGCCCTCCGGTCAACATCAATCAGATTTCAGAGTGAAAAGATTAAAATACCCCTGAGATGTTGTCACAGTCCGTCCAGACTGTTTTACAGGCAAAACAGAAATGCCAGTAAGTCCTCCCATTTTCCAAAATACCACAAAACCCCCCGAAATTCAGTATAAGTCCGTCCAGACTCTTTTGCAAATTTACCCTATAAATACAGAGGGCTGTCAAACATTTCAAAAAAAAGAAAAACATTATCCATTTTAACAAAAACCTACAGCCCAAACACATTCCACCCTCTCCCGAGCCCCATTTTGTCTCGATTTACGTGAAAATCTCGTATTTCAATCAAACACGAACCAAACAACCTCAAAACACATTTCCAAACACTAAACTGTATCCCGTATACGTCAACCGAGCCAAAAGAGTCAACCCCTAGCCATAGATAACACTCTCTCTCCCTAAACACTCGTTCCGTCTCGGTTTACGCGCCAGTCGCTACAACCGTTTCGGTCAAAAGTTATTGAAATGTAGACGTCACCGTCGATGGGGTCCGATACATTTTAGTCCCAGATCCTCTTCTCTCCTGTAAGAGAAGTAATCTCGGGTTAAAACGGCCTTCCGGCCCCGTTTCTTTACTTTTATGTCATTTAACGGCCCGGATCGTTTGATCCATTGAATGTCATTTACTTTACGCAATTTCATAGTCCGAACCGTTTGGTTCGTGATAGTCATTTACAAGTTCGGATCGTTCGATCCGTTGATTGTCATTTAAATAACGCAACTTTACAAGTCCGAGCCGTTTGGTTCGTTGATCGCACCTTTAAAATCCGGGTCGTTTGATTGCGTTGATACCGCATTTTAAATACTGTCATTTACAAGTCCGAGCCATTTGGCTCGTGATAGTATTTACATATCAAAAGTCCGAGTCGCAAAACGATTCGTTGATCGCATATCATTTAATGCTTTTTTACTATAAAATCGCTAACAATGTAATGCCCGGTTCAAAACCGGAGTTCGTCATTCGAACTCTCTTTCAAAACGCGCAAAGTGACGTTTGGCATCCAAACGATCATCTTTAAAACATAAAACCCAATGTTTGACATTCAAACACTCTTTTCTTAAAAGTCAACATTTGACACTTAAGTTAAAGATTCAAAACGCGTCACTCGCACCTCTTTTCCTAAAAACTCCAAAACCGACGTTTGTCATTCAAACGCTCGCCTTTTCTAAAAGAACCATAAAATCAATGTTTGACATTCAAACCATGATTAAGCTTGTCATTCAAGCCAAAATGCAAACACACACACACACGCACACAATTTCGAGAAAGGTAGAAAGACTCGTCATACGAGGCGTTTCGGGTGATCTCAAAATACTCTTCCCAAAACGTAACGTGACCTCCGAACCTAACAATCTCTGGTACTAAAAAGCCTTTTTGTCACGTTTTTGCTACCAATAAAAACGACACCCCTTTTCAAAGCCTTTTCCAAGTTTTTGCTACCAATAAAAACGACACCTTTTTCACTAAGCCGTTTTTCAACGTTTGGGCTCAAAATACAAAACCGCGTGGCGACTCCTCTCCTTCCCGAAAGCGAGGTCCCGAACACTCGCAAAAGACAACCGCCTCGCCGCGCCGCCCCGCGCTGCGATCCCGAGTAATTTCAGGTTCACATGTTATACTCACTACAATTATCAACTAATTATTTCCTACCTAGCTTTCTCTCTTATATCCAAATATCTACACTCACATAAAATCAATCTTCTCATCTTTTTCATAATTTCCATGTATTGACGGTTGATGCCATAAGAAACGTGTTGAATCAGCCTGCGTCCAGCAATCAGGACTGATTCCTAGCTTTTGACATGAAACAAGGAACCCACGACTAGTCGGAATGGTCTCCGGCTTAGACCCTCGGGCGTGAGAGTAAGTATGGTGTATAAGCTAATAAATTATAATGAACAAGATGTATTCAAAATAACAAATATCAATTACCTCAAAACCGTTGATGTTGTAAGGTATTTATAGGCGTTGATAAGAGATATAATTGTAGTAGGATTGTATGAAATCTATAGAATTGTGGATCAGATTGTGTAAGAGATCATGCACGTAAATAACTCCTGATTTGTAGGACTTCTGTTATGGAAAGAATTATAGGCACGTTATGACTCTGTAGGTCAACGTTTTCCTTGTAGGTCGAAGTCACCTACATGGGTCTAGGTCGACCTGACTGAATGATATAGTCGGATAATGCCCGTATGAGATATGGATCGTATGTCAGACAAAGCTAGGTCGGGACCACGGAGGTCGGACATTGAGCTAGGTCGACTGATCTTTGATGCTGAGTCGTGGGCCTTATAATAATTGGGCTGACCCACCAAGGATGTGGTGGCAATAATGTCTGAATAACTGGGCTTCTTATGTTGGGCTTAGCCCATCACATTTATTCCGTTCAGTGGCCCCCAACTTTCTGAGTTGACTTGTCGACCAGGAAGTTATGAAAATTTTGTTGTAAAATGTCCCCATGGGTCGTAGATAGACGCTCGAACTGCTAGGAGGTCGACCAGGATGACGTGGCTCAATCTCGACCATTAACTGATTTGACAGCCAGATCTGTTGAAGCGCCGAAATTTCGTAATGATTACCAGGTTTAACGCTTGGACAACTGCTTGGAAAACGGTGCTGACATTAATTATGGGGAATAACCGCTTGAAACCCAAACATTTCCAATTCAAGGAAGGATTAGCATTGGCTATAAAAGAGTAAATAGTTTTCTTTCTCACATTTTACAAACTCCCAAATCTGAGATATACCCCAGCAAGAACTGAGCAAGGCGATTTCTGATTTCTGGTGCACTTCATCCTCCGTTTCATTCATTATACCCTTCGTCTTCGAATCAATTAAGGTATCCCTCACTTTCCCTGCTTTTAGGTTTATTTCTGAGCTTTTCTTTTTTTCTGTCATGGCTAGGACCTTTAGTTGTGAACCTGGGGTTTGGTATGGGTATTGCACCATCAATCGTAGAGTATATAAACACATAGGTGAAGTATGGAAGGAGATGACCATGGAGGAGTGTGCTTCCATCTTGACCAGGTGGGGCTTGAGCTTTAGTGAGCTAGACCTCCCTGTAGGAGAAAAATGTTGGGTTTTACGGGTCCATGCGCAGCGGAATTAAGCATTAAAAACATAAAACCCAAGAAGCCCTAGGATCCGTTCTATACAATTAATTTAAATTCCTATGAGATAGAATTATACCAACCTTGAACGCTTTCCGTTCTTGAGCTATCGAACGATTTGATTGTGTGATATCGAATCACAAACTTCGTTCTTCAACTTGCTTGAACTCTAGGCCTTGATCGATGAACGAGCGAAGACCCTCTTTCGGTATCCACACCTTTGAATGAATTCAAGAACAACTTCTTGATGATTGCTAGATCTAAACCTTGAAGAATATTGAGAGTATTTGATTGTGAATTTTGCTTGAAAATTTCGGCTAGAGAATTAGGTCTGACAGACCTCCCATATTTATACTACAATAGTATGAATACGTCTCCTAATCGTATTAGGAGAACAGGCTGTCAAACCGCGTATGGGCTTGATATGTCGCGCGGTATATTAAGCCAATGGCTTAGTATGTCGCGTGACATATGTAGCCAGTTACAGAGACTCTCAATCATTCTTCCTCCGGTTTAACCAATTCATTCTAGTTGTGTGTGACCCAATAGGATTACATTATGTTGGCAATGAGTTTGATCATATCGAACCTCATAAGACATAAGCGGACTCTAGCAAGCCATTATGTCTACCCAAATAATGTAACGTAAGAGTTCACGTTTCCAATGGTGTACTTCCATTTCTCCCTTTGTCTCACGATGTTATATTGAACACAAGTCATGGTCCTTGTCAACTTGTCTTTGTTCAATGCTTTCTCGATTCTTTGAGTATAATGATAATTCCAATCATATTGGGGTACGGCCATACACTTTCATCATTATCACTCATCGAGGGGCCCAAGCAAAATATCTCTCTTTCGAGGGACAAATTCCATCTTGATTTATCATCCTTCCCATCATGAATCCGATCATGCCAAAGATAGCCTTTATAGATATCGTGTTAAGATATCGTTTGACTAAAATCAAACATGACTTTTCATCATATGTAAGGTCATGATAATCTCAGGTCTAGGAACTAAATGAAGTAACCTTATGAGATTTACTTATGACACTTGACCATGTCATAAATCTCATGCGGGTCATGTCCAGTCACTTGTTCTCTAACAAGTACTCATAATTTCAATGTTCATATAATCATCACATGATTATCCATTGACAATTATACTAATCATTCTTTCAATAATTAGGGACGCAGATTATTATAAACAAATATACAAAACATATAATAATCAAATGATAAACATCTCATATAATAATAAATAATGTCAACACATAAGTCTATGAATCATAGGCCTAGGGCATAACACCAACAGTCTCCCACTTGCACTAGGCCCAATCTACCATGTATCGAATACCCATGGACCTAACATGACCATCATGCTTAGCTTACGGGAGAGCCTTAGTTAATGGGTCCGCCACGTTGTCATCAGTGTCTACTCTGCATATCTTAACGTCTTCCCTTTCACATATCTCACGGATAATGTGGAAACGTCGAAGTATGTGTTTGGATCTCTAGTGTGATCTTGGTTCCTTTGCTTGTGCAATGGCACCATTGTTATCACAGTAAAGTTCAATAGGATCTCTGATGCTTGGAACGACTTCCAAATCACTAATGAACTTTTTGATCCAAACTGCTTCCTTAGCTGCATCGGATGCCGCTATGTACTCAGCTTCGGTTGTAGAATCAGCGACGGTGCTTTGCTTGGAACTTTTCCAACTCACAGTGCCTCCATTAAGCGTAAACAAAAATCCAGACTGCGATCTGAAATCATCTTTGTCGGTTTGGAAGCTAGCATCTGTGTAGCCTTTGACTACAAGATCTTCTTCCATTCCTCCAAAGACCAAGAATACATCCTTAGTTCTTCGTAAGTACTTAAGGATATTCTTGACTGCTATCCAATGTGGTTCGCCGGGATCCGATTGGTACCTACTCGTCATGCTTAGAGCACACGAGACATCGGGTCTAGTACATAACATAGCATACATGATAGACCCAATTGCCGAAGCATATGGAATACCATTCATTCTCTTTCGCTCATCATTAGTCTTAGGACTTTGATTCTTGCTAAGAGATATACCATGCAACATTGGCAAGTTTCCTCTTTTAGAATTTTCCATTTGGAATCTTCTAAGGACTTTGTCAATGTAAGTACTTTGACTTAAACCAATCATCCTCTTAGATCTATCTCTATAGATCTTGATACCAAGGATATATGCGGCTTCGCCCATATCTTTCATTGAAAAACACTTTCCTAACCAAGACTTAACAGTCTGTAGTGCAGAAACATCATTTCCAATGAGTAAGATATCGTCGACATACAACACTAAAAATAGTGCTACGCTCCCACTAATTTTCTTGTATACACAAGGTTCATCTTCGTTTTTGATAAAGCCAAACTCCTTGATTGCTTCATCAAAACGTAGATTCCAACTCCTAGAAGCTTGCTTCAATCCATAAATGGATTTCTGCAACTTACACACCTTGTTAGAATTTTCTGGATTGACAAAACCTTCAGGTTGTATCATGTGTACATCCTCAAGTAACTTCCCATTAAGGAAAGCTGTTTTGACATCCATTTGCCATATCTCATAGTCATAATATGCTGCTATGGCAAGTAAAATTCTAATAGACTTAAGCATAGCTACAGGCGAGAAGGTTTCATCATAGTCTATGCCATGAATCTGCCTATATCCCTTAGCTACTAGCCTAGCCTTATAGGTGTGCACCTTCCCATCCATGTCGGTCTTCTTCTTGAAGACCCATTTGCACCCTATGGTTTTTACACCTTCGGGTGGATCAATCAAGTTCCAAACTTGATTATCAGCCATGGATTGTAATTCGGATTTCATGGCCTCTTGCCATTTTTCCGAATCAGGAGCGGATATCGCTTCTTGATAGCAAGTGGGTTCATCGTTTTCGATTAACTCCACTTCGTCACTTTCCGTAACGAGAAATCCATATCTCTCGGGTTCGGATCGTGACCTACCACTTCGGCGAAGAACTTGTGCACCTTGAACCGGTTCCACAACGGTTTGTGAACTTGGTTCAGTTTCTACCATTGGTTCAATGTTGTTTTCGGGTTCTCGAATTTCTTCGAGATCTATTTTACTCCCACTGGTTCCTTTGCAAAGAAACTCCTTTTCTAAGAAAGTACCATTTCGAGCAACAAACACTTTGTTCTCGTTCTTCTGCCTTGAGAAATAGTATCCTTTGGTTTCCTTAGGATATCCCACGAAAACACATTTATCAGATTTAGGTGCTAGCTTGTCAGAAGTTAACTTCTTGACATATGCATCGCAACCCCAAATCTTCATGAAAGACAAACTAGGTTTTCTTCCATGCCACATCTCATATGGGGTCTTTTGAACCGATTTGGTAGGAACTCTGTTTATAGTGAAAGCAGCAGTTTCTAGTGCATGTCCCCAAAAGGATAAAGGAAGCTCAACTTGACTCATCATAGAACGAACCATGTCCAACAAAGTTCTATTCCTCCTTTCAGACACACCATTCCATTGTGGTGTTCCAGGTGGAGAGAGTTCTGAAACGATTCCACAACTCTTAAGATGATTGTCAAATTCTTGGCTCAAATATTCACCACCTCGATCGGATCGAAGTACCTTAATAGTTTTGCCAAGTTGATTTTGCACCTCATTTTGAAATATTCAAAATATCTCAAACGATTCACTTTTATGTTTCATTAGATAAACATATCCAAATCTACTATAATCATCAGTGAATGTTATGAAGTACCGAAATCCTCCCCCAGCATCGCTACTCATAGGCCCACATACATCGGTATGTATGATCCTAGTAAGTCGCCCGCCCTTTCACCGGTTTTGGTAAATGGGTCCTTGGTCATCTTGCCAAGTAAACAAGACTCGCATGTCTCATATGATTCATAATCATGTGAGTCCAAAAATCCATCTTTGTGGAGTTTAGAAATGCGTTTCTCGTTTATATGGCCAAGACGACAATGCCATAAGTAAGTGTGGTTTACATCATTGGGTTTAGATTTCTTGTTAATGTTATAGATATCATTATCTTGATTTTCAACATCAAGAATATAAAGGCCATTGAATGAAACAGCAGTACAATAATGCATATCACTCTTGTAAATAGAAAATTTCTTATCACGTATAAGAAAATTAAAACCTTCATCATCCAAAGCTGAAATCGAAATAATATTCCTACTTAAAGCTGGAACGTAATAACAATTGTTCAAAACAAGTATTAGTCCACTAGGTAAAGTAACTTCATAAGTTCCTACGGCTAATGCAGCAACTCTTGCTCCATTCCCCACACGTAGGTCCACTTTGCCTTCCTTAAGCATCCTTCTGTTCTTTAGACCTTGCACATTTAGACAAATGTGAGTTCCACATCTGGTATCCAATACCCAAGAACTAGAAGTAGATAGGAATATATCTATAACAAAGATACCTGAAGTTGAAGCAACTCCTTTGCCCTTCTTCAGTGCTTCCTTGTATTTTGCGCAGTTTCTCCTCCAATGTCCAATCTCATTGCAATGGAAGCAGACTGCGTCCTCTTGGGACTTAGGCTTAGCCTCTTTAGGCTTGGAAGCCTCTTTGGGCTTGGCAACTTTTGCCTTAGGATTAGCAACATTTGCCTTCCCTTTACCCTTGAAACCCTTCCCCTTGTTACCATTAGCACTTGGTCGGTTTTCTTCTCGACAATATTGGTTTCCGCAGTGTTCAACATTTGAACTAACTCGGAAAGGTTTCTATTCATTCCACCCATGTTATAGTGCATTATGAAATGACTAAAACTTTTAGGTAATGAATTCAATATTATGTCGGTAGCCAACTCTTGGCTAATTGGAAAACCGAGCCTTTCAAGATGCTCAATGTGGCCCTTCAACTTGAGAGCATGGGGACCAACAGCTTGTCCTTCACTCATCTTGCATGAGGTCAAGGCTGCAACTGTGTTGTACCTTTCTTGCCTAGCTTGAACTTGGAACATTTCCATCAGTCGATTGTTTAAGTCGACTGTCCCCAAGTGCTCAAGATCCTTTTTGAAGGTTCTTGCACATGGCGGAGAACATAAGGCAACCAACATCTGTGGAGTCACGCTTGTGCTTCAGATATTGTTCCCTTGCCCTAGCGGCATTAGAAGCGGAGTTCAGGTGGCATAGGTTCCTCGAGAACGTACAATTTTTCCTCTTGCCTTAGAACAATTCTAAGGCTACGGATCCAATCCATATAGTTTGTACCATTCTCTTCCAACTTCTCCTTCTCAAGGAGAGATCGCAGTGACAGGTGATTATTGTTTGATGCCATTTATTCTACAAAAAGATATACATAAAATATGAACACATATAAGTAAACATATTATATGAAAAGTATAATGCATTTATTTAAAATGCTCCCACTAAATTATACACCTTCAAATGCAAGTAAGCATAATATACATTTAATGGGCTAAGATCCAACTTTAATTCAATTTCAAGTTTGCTATGGCAAACCGCTCAAAATTAAATTAATTAGGTAGAAAACATCAATCATATCACATATATGACTCTTAGATCTTTTATGAGATTAATTCAAGACATCATATGTCTAGGCATATTTTTAATCTCATCTTATGCCTTGGGTCCAAAACCATTTTGATAACCCAATTAAGTTCATTCATTTTAAACTTATAGGAACCACCATTTCCTCATCTTGCTCGCATTCGAATAGAATCAAAGCACCTTGCTATGGCAAGCCTACCCAAAACTATCCGAATGGTCTCAAGTGTTTAATCATGAATTGGCATAAAGAACTTAAAAGTTAAATGAAGGTTCTTTAAAGGTAGATTATAAGCATATCAGAAAGATAGTCAAAATCATGCACCAGGTAAGTTCCCAGGAAGATAGGTGAGCCACAAGGACTTCTTAAGTACCAACTCTTCCTTAGACAGAACTCTCCTAGACATGCATAATTAGAAATCAACTCTGATTAGGCAACATAATCCCCACCTTTTTCTAAACAATCAGTTTCCTTTTAAATTTCGCGTATTTATGACTTGTTTCCATAAACAATCATAAGATCCAAAATTTACAATGTCTAAATCTAAACATATTAGGAAACTAAATATCATGTTTCAACTAAACATCTAATTAAAAATTCTTAGCATGTAAGAACAAATAAAACATGCAACGCAATAATTATTAAAATCACATTTTAATCAATTAATCATGCATATCAATGAATCAATCTAGCATGGTCTTATAAACTCAATTTTATAACATCCAGATTTTCATATGAACATATCAGATTGTAAACACAATCACAAAATAGCAGAAAAATTTGAACAAACTGATTCTGCCCAGTTTTGGCTTATTATGTCGCGTGACAACATCAGCCAGAGGCTTGATATGTCGCGCGACCTAACAGGCCAGATAACCAGAATTCCACATGGCTCATCATGTCGCGCGACCTAAGCAGCCAGATTACAGGATTTCCAGATTCGAACAAATTCAGATCGCAACCAATTAAATCACATAAAACAACCTTTTACAGATTTAATTCAGCATAATTCGAAAACGATTTTCACATTGTTTCACATAAACAATTAAAAAATTCTATCGCATACAAAACATGCAATAAGCATATAAACAATTTATATCTTAAATCTAGCATGTTAATTCAAACTTAATCATACGAACGGGGCTCTGATACCACTGTTGGGTTTTACGGGTCCATGCGCAGCGGAATTAAGCATTAAAAACATAAAACCCAAGAAGCCCTAGGATCCGTTCTATACAATTAATTTAAATTCCTATGAGATAGAATTATACCAACCTTGAACGCTTTCCGTTCTTGAGCTATCGAACGATTTGATTGTGTGATATCGAATCACAAACTTCGTTCTTTAACTTGCTTGAACTCTAGGCCTTGATCGATGAACGAGCGAAGACCCTCTTTCGGTATCCACACCTTTGAATGAATTCAAGAACAACTTCTTGATGATTGCTAGATCTAAACCTTGAAGAATATTGAGAGTATTTGATTGTGAATTTTGCTTGAAAATTTCGGCTAGAGAATTAGGTCTGACAGACCTCCCATATTTATACTACAATAGTATGAATACGTCTCCTAATCGTATTAGGAGAACAGGCTATCAAACCGCGTATGGGCTTGATATGTCGCGCGGTATATTAAGCCAATGGCTTAGTATGTCGCGTGACATATGTAGCCAGTTACAGAGACTCTCAATCATTCTTCCTCCGGTTTAACCAATTCATTCTAGTTGTGTGTGACCCAATAGGATTACATTATGTTGGCAATGAGTTTGATCATATCGAACCTCATAAGACATAAGCGGACTCTAGCAAGCCATTATGTCTACCCAAATAATGTAACGTAAGAGTTCACGTTTCCAATGGTGTACTTCCATTTCTCCCTTTGTCTCACGATGTTATATTGAACACAAGTCATGGTCCTTGTCAACTTGTCTTTTTTCAATGCTTTCTCGATTCTTTGAGTATAATGATAATTCCAATCATATTGGGGTACGGCCATACACTTTCATCATTATCACTCATCGAGGGGCCCAAGCAAAACATCTTTTTTTCGAGGGACAAATTCCATCTTGATTTATCATCCTTCCCATCATGAATCTGATCATGCCAAAGATAGCCTTTATAGATATCGTGTTAAGATATCGTTTGACTAAAATCAAACATGACTTTTCATCATATGTAAGGTCATGATAATCTCAGGTCTAGGAACTAAATGAAGTAACCTTATGAGATTTACTTATGACACTTGACCATGTCATAAATCTCATGCGGGTCATGTCCAGTCACTTGTTCTCTAACAAGTACTCATAATTTCAATGTTCATATAATCATCACATGATTATCCATTGACAATTATACTAATCATTCTTTCAATAATTAGGGACGCAGATTATTATAAACAAATATACAAAACATATAATAATCAAATGATAAACATCTCATATAATAATAAATAATGTCAACACATAAGTCTATGAATCATAGGCCTAGGGCATAACACCAACAAAAACATGGGTGACTTAGATGTAGACAACCAAAGAGTTGTTTCATTTCATATTTTCTATGAGCTGCTCGACCATTTAGTCTTGTTCTATGTTAGGAGACCTAATAAGCCTTCATTCCTTAGAAATAGACAAGGGTTTCCAGGGGAATCTAGGTCTCCCTTAGGTAGGTCACTTGAGTCTGTAAGTAGGACTGATTCCCCTGTTTCTTCCTCTGTAAATATGGCAGATCAAGGGTGGGCTAACATATCTACCTCGTCGAGCCCCAGGATTGTGGATGCTTTTGACTCCTCAGTGGCACATGTGGTCCCCAAGCTGGCTGCTGGGAAGAAGGGTTCTGAATCTCAATGAATATCCTCTATGGCTTTTGCAAGATCAACAAAGATGAGTTCCGACTAACCCATTATCCCAAGAAAGAATTCATGACCAAATTTGGGTCGACTTATACCACAGATCCAACTAGGGTAGCCTTTTTTATGGTCAATTTGAGGCTGGGTTGAGACTCCCCTTGGACCCATTTATTAGTGAATTTCTGGAATGCATGGACGCCCTACCCCTGCAATTGGGTGCTAATACTTGTAGAGTTTTGGTATGCTTTACCATGATATGTAGGTTTCTAGGTTTCGAGCCTTGCATCCATGTTTTTAGGATGTTTTTTAAGGTTATAGTAGATAAGTCGACCCTGGGGATTAGCACCCCTTCAAGACCTCATGCCCCAAAGCTTTTCATCAATCTTCCTGGTAAGGCTAGTGGGTGGAATTCCCATGTCATTGTAGTTGAGAGCAGGAGAGGTTGGGAATTCCCTTTCCCCGATGATACCTTTGAGGTTATCAAGGAGCAGGATTATTGGGTGCGGACTGGAGCGATGCCATGTATAAGAAATTGGTAGAGGTAGCTTGCAGGGTAACTATATCCAGGCTGGGATGCTGCTGAGTAGCGGTGAGGTAGCTCCCTTAGTTCCAATTGTTAGGAGCTTGAGGTACCCCGATTGGGTCACTCATGAGGGAGATAGATTTAGGATTGAGAGGTAGTGCCATGATTGTAAAAAGACCAAAGATTTCTGCAGAATGAACAAAGAACATTTTGGTGGTAAGTGTTTACTTTCCCTTTCACTTAGCTCGTCAATTCTTATTGTGCTCATGCATGTTTTACTTGTCAACTTTTGTATCGACCATCTCTAGCTAACACTTCTTCTTATCTGTTCAGTTCTTACCCCGGAGCAGGAGGCCATCATGGTGCGGGTTGTAAACATAAATGCGAAGAAGAGCAAGAAGGGCTATGGTGATGCTAACGCCCGGGCTAGCAGGCAGAAAGAAGCCGAGGAGCGACATAAACTTTTGCAGTTGATTCCAGAAGATACTGAGAAGATGATCCCCATCGAGGAAGAGGACGAGCAAAATGAGCTGAAGAAAATAGTGGGTGACGCCCCCGAAGACAATACAGCAAGAGTTGAGGAGGGGGCTGGTATCTCGACCAAATTTACCTCGGGACCCGAGCAAACACTTGAGACCATGCAGGAGGCCCCCAAAGATAAAGCTAACCCGGATATCGTCGACCTGGAAGATGAAGAAGAAGAAGATGAAGATGACCGCCCTCTTGCCAGCAAAAGGAAGAGGTCAAAGCTCAACCCTGGACCTGAGAGGGATGACTCTCTTCGAGCATTGGATGCTATTGCTAAAGACACTCTACCCCAAACATCCAAAGTTTCATACGCTGAGTACGTCCGAGCTCGTGTGGACAAGTTAAGTGATGTCCCTCCTCTCACTGGAATTGATAGCTCCAGTAGGAAATATCCAGAGCTAGAGTATGGGTAGGTGGTGGTGAGGCGAGGTGTTGATAGGGACCTGGTGGCTAAGCATGCTGAGAAAGGTCTGAGCGCTGAGGAGTTCAATGCTATGTCGAACCTTATTCATTCTGAGGTTTTTCCGTGTGTATCTATTTTTCCTTTTGGTCACACATCTATTCATAAACAGTCGATCTAAACCTTCTCATTATTTTTCTTGTAGTCTTTGCTTTGGTCGAGCTAGCAAAGAGCAGCTGGAAGGCTGCCGAGGAGCGAGAAAAATTGGCCACGACCATGTATAATCGGAAGTCTGCCGAACTAGCGGAGATGAGGTAAAAACATGCTGACCTAGACTCAGCTTATGAGGCCCTCAAGCTGGTTAAAGAGGATTCCATGAAGGCTAGGGATGAAGCGTGGGGCGAACTAGGTGACACTAAGAAGAAACTTGATGCAGCCCATTTGGGCAAGGAGAGGGTGGAGCAAGAGCTTGAAACTATGACCCATCTGCTCAAAGAAAGCGATGCTTTGTTAGCCAAGAAAAGTGAATATCATGAAGTAGCTCAACTGAAGTGGGAAGAGGAAGCCCAAACCAAGTAGAAGGTCACCGTGGATGCTGCCAGGGAAGCCGCGAGCAAAGCTGCGGTGGAGGCTTATAAAGATGGTGATGAGTGCTTCAATTTTATCACGGATCAAGCTAGGACCTTTATTAATGTTGGTCGCCACCATATGGCTCTTAGTATCATAGTTGATCCTTCCATCGACTTGTTTGTTGAGCAACTGGCTAAATGGGCCTCGGAGGATCAATATGATATGCAAGCTCACAGTGGTTATCCTCTCGTACCTTATAATGCAAATGACCTGGCTGCTATTGCTTAGGAAGATGGGGAGGAGGGACATGAGCGTTGGGTCGCTCCTGAAGTCAATACAGTCAACTTTGATACTCTACTCCAGGAATTGCAGGAAGCTAATGAGATGGAGGAAGATGATGGTGAGGAGGTTGCCCAAGACCAGCAAGCTCGAGCTGACAATGATCAAGACATTTAATTTTTGTTTGGCTGATGTAATGAACAAGCTCCACAACATTTTTCCTTTTTTGGTCTATGTAACCTATGCCTTGGCCCATTTTTTGGGAGGCAATTAACTCGCAATATTTGTTTGCTCAAGTTCTAGCCAGCTTTGGGGGACTTGCTTTATTTAATTGTAGTTGATTTATACTTGAATCACCTAATTTTGATCCTTGTTTGTATTTATTTGTCGAACTAGATTGATAGGATGAACGAAATTGACATAAGTTTTTGGTCGGATTATTTTAGGGACAACATCGACCTAATACTTGCTTGTTTGAGAACGGGATTGACTAAGAGTCGAATCTATTAGAAGAACGAGATTGACTGAAAATTGAATCTGTTAGAACGAGGTCGACTAAGAGTCGGACATATTTATAGGAACGAGATTGACTAAGAGTCGAATCTGTTAGAACGAGGTCGACTAAAAGTTGAACCTGTTAGAGGAACAAGATTGACTAAGAGACGAATCTGTTAAATGAGGTCGACTAAAAGTCAGACCTGTTAGAGGAACGAGATTGACTGAGAGTCAAATCTGTTAGAACGAGGTCGACTAAGAGTCGGACCTATTAGAGGAACGAGATTGACTAAGAGTTGAATCTGTTAGAACGAGGTCGACTAAGAGTCGGACCTGTTAGAGGAACGAGATTGACTGAAAGTTGAATCTGTTAGAACGAGGTCGACCAGGAGTCGGACCTGTTTAGAAACATAAGAGTAACACAACTTGTTTTGAATAGATATGTTGCTTTATTCATGTAGTAGAACGGTTACATAGAAAACAAAAAATTGAAACTGAAACTTAAAAGTAGTACTTAATAAGGTGGCTAGCATGCCATGGATGTTTCAACTCTTCACCCTCTGGATGACCAATCATGTATGTTCCCTCTTTGACAACTCGAGTGACGACATAAGGACGTTCCCAGTTAGGAGATAATTTGTTCTGCTCTACTTTCCTTCCTGTTACCTCGATCTTCCTTAGCACGTAATCCCCCACTTTTAGTGACCTCTTCTTGACTTTCTTGTCGCGGTAACCCTTGGTTTTCTACTTGTAGTTGACCATTCGTAGTTTGGCTGTAGCTCGCTTCTCATCGAGTAAATCCAAATCGATCAACATGTTGACGTCGTTCTGATCGTGATCAAAGAAGACTACCCTTGATGTAGGAACCTGTAGCTCAGCAGGTGCCATGGCCTCTGATCCATATGTAAGGGCGAATAGGGTTTCACCCGTAGGCCCCCGGGAGGTTGTGCAAACTTCCCAGAGAGCTATGGGAAGTTCGTCCAACCATCTGTCAGCTCGATCAACTAAGCCCGTCTTTAGTGCTGATAGGACCAGTTTATTCGCTGCTTTTGCTGGCCCATTACCCTGAGGATATGCCACTGACGACTTCCAATGCTTGATGCCCAATATGTTCATCTCCATTTCAAAGGCTGTAGAAAATTGTAGCCCGTTATCCGACATACTAGCTCGCGGAATCCCAAATCGACACCAAATATAATCATGAATAAAGTTGATGGCGTTCTCCTCCATAATCTTAGCTAAGGGCTTGGCCTCAATCTACTTGGTGAAGTAATTAATGGCGACGATCACATACTTAAAGTTTCCCCGGGCGAGTGGGAAGGTACCAATCAAATCGACTCCACTCATACTAAAAGGCCAAGCTGCGACCACTGGAGTTTGCTCGGTTGTAGGCAGCTTAGGTAGGTCGGCAAATCTCCGGCACTTGTCACACTGCTGTACAAAATCATGAGCATCTGCTCTCAAGTGAGGCCAATAGTAACCCCCCGGGTGTCCACCATAAACTCCATAATGTACCTCATGCAAAAGCTTAGTAACCTCCATGGGGTGAATGCACCTCAACAATGGCTTTGTAAAAGACCTTTTGAATAGTGCATCTCCGTGTATGACATACCTTGGAGCTTTCATTTTTATTTCTCGAGTTGCTTGCTCGTCGGTAGGTAGCTCACCCTATTCTATGTAGTATTTTATTTCCTCGATCCAGCACTTTGTATTAATCCAGCAACCTCTCAGGTCATCAACTGAGCATAGAATCTGAACTCTTTCATATGTTGGATGCTCTAGGTAGGAGATCGGCTCTCCATGCTGCTCGTTCGATGTGGCCAACTTTGAGAGTAGGTCGGCCAACTCGTTATCATCTCGACCTACCCTTTTTATCTCCCAAAATTCCAAGTCTTTGACTAACTCCTTCACTAGGTTGCAGTATTTGACAAGGGTAGGGTTTAGCACTTCATAATCCCTTCTTACTTGGTTTACGATCAACTGAGAGTCACAGTAGGCCATTACTTTAGTCGCCCCAAAACACTTGGCATACTCAATAGCTGCGACCAAGGCTTCATACTCGGCTTGGTTGTTGGAAGCTTCGAACTTGAACCTCAATGCTTCCTCGAAAACTTTGCATGTCTATGGCTCGACTAGAACAATCCCAGCTCCGCTAACATTCTTAGTTGCCGACCCATCAGAATAGACTTTCCAGTAATCGTCGGGCAAACTTACTGCGGGCTGATTTGTAGGCTCCTTTCCCTTCGTACTTTCCTTCTGAGCTCTCACTTCGATATCTTCCTTGGTGAACCTAAGATCGACCAAGAAGTCTGCCAAAGGTTGAGCTTTTAACGCTTTTCGAGGCCTATACTCAATGTCGAACTAAGTTATTTCTATTGACTAGTTGAGTAGTCGGCCTGAACTTTTGGGCTTAAGCAAAATCTTCATTAGGGGAGCATTTGTTAACACTACAATAGGGTGAGCTAAGAAATAAGCTCGCAGCTTCCTGGATGCAACGACCAAGGCGTAGGCCACCTTTTCTGCATTAAAATATTTGCCCTCTACATCGGATAGGGCCCTGCTCACATAATAAATCGGCTTTTGAAGCCCCCCTTCTTCTCTAATTAAAATGGCTGCCACAGCTTGGTCGCCAACTGATAGATATACGAACAAAGTTTCCCCCATGACCGAGCTGCTCAATAATGGAGGAGAGGCAAGGTAATCCTTAAGCTGTTGGAACGATGATGAACATTCGGCCGTCCATTCAAAAAAATTTATCCCCCTCAAAGATTTGAAGAAGGGGAGAGACCTCTCCGCTGACTTGGCAATAAAGCGACCTAGGGCTGCCACCCTGCCATTTAGTCGCTGCATCTTCTTAATACATGTTGGCTCCTTCATGTCGACCAGAGCCTTAATCTTCTCAGGATTGGCTTCAATACCTCTTTGAGAGACCATAAAACCCAGAAACTTCCCTGCTGCTACCCCAAATATGCATTTGCTCGAATTGAGCTTCATGTCGTTTGCCCGCAAATTGGCGAACGTTTCCCTTAGGTCGACCACGTGACATCTGGCCTTTGTTTTGATGACCATATCGTCCACGTAGGCCTCCATGTTTCAGTTAATTTGAGTTGCAAAGACCTTGTTAACCATCCTCTGGTAGGTAGCTCTAGCATTCTTTAGCCCGAAGGGCATCATATTGTAGCAGTATATACCCCCAGCAGCTTGGAAGGCAGTCTTCACTATGTTGTCCTTATGCATCTTTATCTGATGGTAGCCCGCATATGCGTCGAGGAAACTCAGAGTAGTATGTCCAGCTATAGAATCCACCAATTTTTCAATTCATGGAAGAGGGTAGCTATCCTTCGGGCAAGCTAGGTTGAGGTTGGTGAAGTCGACACACATACGCCACTTGCCATTAGCTTTCTTCACCATTACCACGTTTGCTAGCCAGGTGGTATAGGAGGCCTCCTTTATGATACCTGCACTTAAATAGCGACCTCCTCCTTGATCCCTCTCATATCTTCAACTAGCCAAGCAAATACATCAATGCTTTCTTTCAACAGCTCGACTATTTCTGCTCTTTCCTCAGCTGACAGTTGTCTTCCTACTTGAATTTTTTGATCAGGGTAGGAGGGGTTGGTTATTACTTCCTCTAGCTCGTCCATAGGTTCTAGCTCTGAACCATCTCTAAACTGTAGGGTCTCGATGATAATTTTCAAACCCTTTGTCTTTCCTCGGCCCCCAAGTGTGGAGCCTCCTCAACAATCATATCATCCAGTTCAGCTACAATCTCTCCAGTGGTTGCCCCTGAGTTTTGGTCGATCTGAAGGCTTAGCTCGCCTATGATGACTTGGTCGACCATAATTGTATCTGTTTCGACCAAAGTGTTTAGAGAGAGACGTGTCGGCACAATCATGAAATGGTCATGTGAGTGATAAGTCGCCTCGTCAACACAGGTGATTGTAAATAGCCTTGATGTTGTGGTGACAGATTTTGAAAGTTTCCAGCTGGCCTCAGAAGTTTCAATTTCTAGCTCCCTCTTCTTCCTTGTTCGAAGGACGTGATCAAGATAAGCTTGGGTTGTACTCATAACACAACCTACTCTAGCCAAGGTGGGAAACTTAACCCGCTGATGGGGGATAGAGGCCTCCATTCCAAGTGTGACCTGGCCTGGAATACCCAAGATAGCAGCATAGTCACGTATCACATCTATAACAATAAAAGTTAACTTAGCCACGGCCCTATAAGGGTGATGTTCGATGTCAACCTTCAGCTCGACATGTCCCTTGGCTTCCACCCTATGATTGGTGAAGCCTTCAAGCCGACCATCATAGGGCGACAATATTTCCTTCATCAGTCCCATCTCTTGGAAATTTCTGTAGTAGAGGATGTCCTTGCAAGCCCCTGTATCTACCAATATCCTGCTCATCGTACAACCATGTATTAACCCCAAAATTACCAGAACTTGCTCTCTAGCGGCCAAATTGGTTGCTAGCTCGTCAGGATAGAAACTAATGACTTCCTCTTTGACGTAGCTCCTAGGTGGCATGTATAGAGCTCTGGCGAGCTGAAAAATATTGTGCGTCAAGGCTGTATTACTCGTTTGCTTGGTGATTACCCCCAAATTCAATCGAGGCTGCCTTGGTTCAGGTATACCCCCTGCAGCTCGCTCGCCTTCGCTAGGTCGAGCTCCTTTCACAAACCTGTCCAGCCTTCCACTATCGACCCATTTCTGAATGATAAGTTTCAGACTCATGCACTCCTCTGTAGTGTGACCCGTATCTTTATGGAACTCACAATACTTGTTGTTGTCCCTTCTGAACTTATTTACTGGGTTCATCGGAGCAGGTGGGCCCAGCTTGACAGAATTCATGATCTCAATACGACTTACAGTCAACAGGGTGAAAGTCTCAGGCACTCTCTCAGTCGCCCTTGTTCTATTTTCCCCTTATTGTTGTCATTATGCTTAGCCTGGTTCCCTTTGTTCGAATCTCCAGCCTCAGATTGCTTGGAACCCTTCTCTTTCTTCGTTTCCTTTCTTTCCATAGTTATGGCCACATCGTAGGCCCTCTCAAATAGTTCCTGCCTGGTATTCACTCTCCTAACCTGCAACTCGTAGTCTAAATCAGGAGAGGACACCCCATTCCTGAAGCAGTTTATAACTTCTCTGTTTGTTAGGTCCTCCTCTATTTGGTTGACCATCTCTATTTGGTCGACCATTTCAGTTTTGCCCTGAGTCAGGTTGTTCAAGTCGGTGACCGTCTTATTTCTGGCCCCAGCTGTAGAGAATCGATCTAGAAATTTTTTCCTCATGTACTCCCACGAGGTAATGCATCCCGGTGCCAATCTACGGAACCAAGTCAGTGCAGCACCTGTGAAGGTGCTGGTTAGTGCCTTGCACAGCACATCTTCCTTGGAGGAGACCAAACACATGGTGGCCTCAAAGTGTTTCATATGGTTCAGGACGTTAGTCGCACCTGAATACTTATCTAAGGATGGTAGCTTGAAACCCACGGGAGGCCTTAGCTCGAGCAATTATCTGGCAAGGGTCAAAGAGTGTTGTAGTTTCGTTCGCCCTTTCCATCATCCTCCTTTCTATCGGCCTCCATTTTTTCAAACCTTCTTTTCAGGTTCAGCAGCTCTCTAGCATCTTTGTCGTTCCTCCAATAGGAGACATCATTGGACCTCTGTCTCTCCTCCCTATGAGGTTCCCTTCTAGAGTGGGCCCTCTGCCTTTCACTCCTAGGTGGAGTAGCTTCTCTACCCCTTCTGTCTCTATGGGAGTACGACCTAACTGATCTCACAGGTGACCTATCTGATCTTACCGGCGATCTTCGCCTATTTATTTCGGCCTCATGCTGTTTCCTTAGGGCTGACTCGACCTCTTGCTCCCTTCGTTGGTTGAGCCCATCTCGTAGATCGCCGCTAGGATCTACGTTGATAAAGGATGGAGGAGGCATCTTAATTCTTGGCTGTTCAGCAGATGGCCTGGGACCTCCATTCTGTCTAGCACTTCCATTAGCTTGCCTATGAGAGGTAACGGATGGGGCAGGTCGCTGAGATCTCCTATCAGCGTTAGGAGATTCAGGCATCTCGAGTAACTCATCATAAACATCCAACAAATTTTGGAGCAAAGTAGCCAATTTCAACAAAATTTCCTTCCTACTAAGGTGATTAGTTGAGGGACCTGGATTGTCGCCTGCAACTGTTCGACCTACCTGTAGGCGTTTTGGCTGTGGCTCCTCTTCTGGCTCGAGCATAGGCCTCTTTTGTTGCCTCATATTATCCGGCATTCCAAATCCATCAGCAACGCTATTGGAGCATGTCACCTTCCTGGCATGGCGTGGTGGTCGAGGAGGAGGCAAATTGGCATTACGATTTCCAGCACCAGTGTCCAGGTTTCTACCAGCATTTTCTTGTTCGTTCCAGAAGATGTAGCGGTGTGTCCGTCAGAAACCATGATTACGGTTGATTGAATTTCGAGGTCAAAAAGCTTCATTTCCCGGCAATGGAACCAAACTGATGCCACAAGAAACGTGTTAAATCAGCCTACGTACAGCAATCAGGACTGATCTCCTAGCTTTTGACCTGAAACAAGGAACCCACGACTAGCCGGAATGATCTTCGGCTTAAATCCTCGGGCGTGAGAGTAAGTATGGTGTATAAGCTGATAAATTATAATGAACAAGATATATTCAAATTAACAAATAGCAATTACCTCAAAACCGTTGATGTTGTAAGGTATTTATAGGCGTTGATAAGAGATATAATTGTAGTAGGATTGTATGAAATCCCTAGAATCGTGGATCATATTGTGTAAGAGATCATGTACGTAAATAACTCCTGATTTGTAGGACTTCTGTTATGGAAAGAATTATAGGCACGTTATGACTCTGTATGTCGACGTATTCCTTGTAGGTCGAGGTCGCCTGCATGGGTCTAGGTCGAACTCACTGAATGATATAGCCGGATAATGCCCGTATGAGATATGGATCGTATGTCGGACATAGCTAGGAAGAGACCACGGAGGTTGAACAATGAGCTAGGTCGACTGATCTTTGATGCTAGGTCATGGGCCTTATAATACTTGGGCTGACTCACCAAGGATGTGGTGGCAATAATGTCTGAATAACTGGGCTTCTTATGTTGGGCCTAGCTCGTCACTTTTATTCCGTTCAACGGTTATTTTGCAAAGTCGTGTGGGTGTACATGGTTACTATCTCTACTCGATATTGATGCAGGTGATATTCAAGGGAAAATTCTGGCGATGGCTACTGACTTCCAGGCAGATCAGCAAGGGACGATTCAGGCGATGGCTACTGACTCCTAGGAAGATCAACAAGGGACGATTCTGGCGGTGGTTACTGACTTCCAGGCGGCCGCATGAAGACCAGCCATGCGCACGCCTCACAAGGCTCAAAGGGGGCCATTTCTTACTGTCTTTCGGGCGCTCGCATGGGATCCAGCCAGGCGCCCGCCTCATTGACAGGATTTATTTTGCTGAAGTAATTTACACTACTAGAAATACCATTTTTACCCACGGAAATTCATGACGGACAAATTTCTGCCGCTAGTTGCTGACGGATTTAAATTATTACCGACCAATATTTTATTTTTCTTTTTTTTTTTGTTTTAAGTATCAAATTTTTTGGAGGGAACTATACCCGCCAATTTACCAAGAAGCGGGAAAAAATGAAAAATGTTCCGACGAACCATGTGTCTTAAAACTAGCTTATCCGTAGGCTAGGTCGACGGTCTTCTCCGTCAATAGTAAACACGGATCATGCGTCGGTGTTAAAGACGGAATTATTTGCGTCATTATCTTCTCACGGGTTTTCCGTCGGGTCAATTAAATATAAATAGACTTAAAATACCCAAACTCTATTATTTTTCTTCCCTCTGTCTCTCTCTCTGTTTGCTCCCCCTCTGTCTCTCCCCTCGAACGACGCTCGAACGGGGCTCACCCCCAGGGCGTTTCCTTCTACCGCCGGTAAGGTTCTCCCTACTTCCCGCCGGCCAATCTCTTTGTTACAGTAACTATTCTCCTTCTCCGGTGGATCTTTCTAGTGGTATGGTTCCTCTCCTTAACTCTAATTTGTGGATGGACATTTTTCTAGGGTTAGGATTGGGGTTTTCTCCCTTTCTCTCGTCTAATGTAATTTACTCTTTGATGCCTAGGGTTCAGATTGTGTGCTCCAGGTTCAAGCTGTTCTATTCGGTCAAATCTAACAAGGTAAAGGTTTGTCTTGGATCCAAGATTTTATTTTTCTTTTTTAGGTTAAAATTTGAGACTTACAATTTTATTTTATTTTGTGTTTCTTGGTGGGTTTTTGAACATTGGCCTGATTTCATCATCTATTAGCATATTTTAGAGTTCAAATTTTGTTTTTTTATTCTCTATTGTTGTTTGTTTGATGAAGCCACGGTTTATACCGTTCATTGTTAATTTGGGGCTTTCTGTAATAGTCGGTATAATAATTTGGGGTAAAACTGGAATTGTATAAAACTCCATTGAAGAACAAAATCAAGAACTCAATTACAACTGCAGAATTAAAGGAAAATCTACTCCTAATTGAACTATAACAATCTACGTTAATGGCTACTCCTAAGAACAGAAAAACCAACAAATTCATCCACACTGAACCTCGCCCTAGCTGCTGCATTGTATATCCGCTCCACACTCGGAACGACAACGCATTATTGACCATGTGCTCTTCACGTGCCCTATAATCCCACTTATGCCTTGCCAAATGACTAGATTGCCCATCCATGTATTTGGGCTATTACAAATACTCCCTCCTTACAAAAGCCTTGTCCTCAAGGCTGTGAATCTGTACTTGCTCCTACTCCAAAAATTGATCATTTTCCACAAGGTTGAACCAAAACAAGGCTTGTGCACCTTCACCATTCAAGGTTGCTGCTTGGGCATTTGCACCAAAAACAACAGCCTTTTTCAAGGCTCATAACCTTGCAGAGTTCTTCATGCTCAAGGCTAACATGTTCCTTGATCCTATTTGGAAACTCAACTTTTTTGTACAGAAATTCTTTGAAAATGTGTTCAGAATGAAAATTAAGTTCCTGGAATCTAAAATTTAGCTGTTCTAATCGCAGTAACATAAAAATCTTGCTTCCACGACTACCAATTAACAATTCCTTGGTTGATTTTAAGCCAGCGATGAAGTGTAAACTCTGTTCAAAGCCCGTAAAAACTGCCACACTGCAGTCTATCCCCATTTTAAACAAATCTCCCTTCATTTTGACCTCCTTCTTATCAAGAAACAGGTTCCCATTTTGGACAAAACTGGACTTGATTTTATACCATGAAACTTCACTTTTCACAGGCATTTCATCAAACATGTGTCTCACGTCGATTAACCGCTTCTTCTTCTTCACACACACAATAAGTAACTGATAACCACTGCTATCATCATACAACCTATTTTTGGCATCATCAAACCCAACTTGCATACAATTCAGATCAGCATAAGGACCACCATAAACTGACCCCCTTAATTTGCCCATTGTATTCTTCTCAAGCTCCTTTGTAACCTCATCAATACCAAGAACATTAGCACATGAAATAATTCTATTTTCAATGGACAATTCATTAAAACCATTATTCTCCTTTCCATCAAACTCGTCAACTACCTCATCTTTTGGCTCTTGATATTAGCACGAAGGAACTTTGAGCATTAAGTTTAGGTTGGCTTAGTTATCCTAATGAAAATATAGAACTTGTTTCTTATACACCATTATATATACTATCGATAACAATTTTTAAATTTTCATTAGAATAATTAAATTAACTTAAAATTACTGCTCAAAGTTCCTTCGCACTAACATGTAAAAAATAAGACATTTACTCTAGGACGGAGGGAGTACTTTATTTGTTTTGGGATGAAAATTGTTTATAGAGTAATGATAGTAATCTAAATAAATTGTCTTGTGATATCAAAGGATTTAGGACTAAAACCGTAGTACTTTGTCACTTGTTGGTTATTGTTGTTGTTATTGTTACTTGTTACTGGAACAATCTTTATGTTATTCTATCTTGTTGATTTTCATTTGCTTCCCCACTTTGATTTGTTGTAGATCTTGCATAAAACATACTCATTGATCTGTAGTTAAGATGAACAATATAAATTATCTAACTTTAAATAAAGGTTGTTAGTTTAAAAATATCTATAGTATAAATGAGAGCAGCCTGCTACAGTTCTATGAATAGTTTCGGGAGGGAATTTTACCATTTTACCCCCACTATTTTGTTCCTTTCCCATTTTGCCCTCCCTTAAAAAAAAAAAAAAAAAAACCATTTTGCCCTCCCTTAAAAAAAATAAAAATAAAAAAAATCATTCTTTCTATCTCAGTGAGATTATCTCACATTTGAAATTCAAAACCACTCAAACTCTCTCTCTCTCTCTCTCTCTCTACGTCTCTCATCTCTCTCTCTCACTCATGAAGAAAGACGACGACGACGACGACGACTGCTACGGCGATGGTGACGGCGACGGCGACTGCGACGCGGTGCTTGCCAACTGCTACAATAAGCGGAAGGGGTTGACTTTGACTGCGGTGTTATAAGAAGTTGTTTTCGACAACTAACTACGGCAAATCGTCGCCGCCGGTCGCCACCATGGTAATATTCCGATCTTTTTACTTAAATTCTCTTTTTTATTCGATTTATTTCTTTGCCCAATTTCCAATTTCTAGGGTTTGATCTTTGTTTTTTATCTTTCCATCTAAATTAGTTTTTTTTTTTTTTTTAATTCTGTGATTTTGTCGATTTGTTCAGATCTGAGTTTTCTTCCTGTAATTATAATATTGATGATGAAAATAATTCTTATTGCAATTGTTGGTCAAAAATATGTATCTTTGCTTGGTGATTTCTGATTTGACTTTTGCTATTGAAAGATGCACAATATTGAATCTTTTATTTGGACGATAAAATCAGATAATTTTTACAATAATTAAAGCTGTTTTTTCTTTGAAAGATCCCCAGTTAATCCCAGTCTGGATCCCGTTGCTTCTTCTAATTGGTTTTGTATGGTGTATCAAAGGAATATTTGGACATCTCAATTCTCTAGGTATGTTTTAAATTTCAATTTTTTCATTTTATTTTGTTATGAATGTCAGAGTTGATGAATTTCTTCGTAAATGTTAATTATGTTAGTTTATCACTTACCTTGGATTTTTTGAATGATGAAGCTGTTTATTCAGTTTAGGGTTTCAAAATAATGAAAATTTTGAATTTGGGTATTTTTGATTTTGCAGTAATATGTTCTCTCTATTTTGTTATGAATGTCAGAGTTAATTATCGTAATGGACTGTGACCTCCGTATCATTGGCATCTCTCTGTGCAGTTTATAGTTAAACTGATTCTTTTCTGACTCTCTTTTTCTCATGATTAGCAGTGTCACTCCTGGTGGACAGCACAGGAGCATTAGCTCAGGGTTTTCATTCAAGTTGGATGAGCGTGCTGAAAAAACGAAGAGAGGTAGATACTGATGATTGTTCCCTCTTTATAACATCTTTTTCTTATGTAAGAGGTAAAAGATTTGTAATTCGGTTTTTGTTTGTTAGTTCTTTTCGAAGTTAGAGGAGAAGATACATGCAAAAGAGGTGGAGAAGTCAACTTTGCAAGAAAAATCAAAGGTGCTTGGTCTTGAATTCTTTTACCCATAAAGGATTATATTTTTGTAAACGTTTATTTCTAGAAATGTTATGCCAATATGATGTTGTATCTGGTTGATCAGTGTGGTTTTAACAATGGGGCTGCTATGCAGGAAAGTCAGGAGGAAGAGATAAAACAATTGAGGAAGAGCTTGAAATTTAAGGCTGCACCATTGCCCAATTTCTACAAAGATCCCCCTTCGAAAGTTGAACTCAAGAAGGTAATACATCTATAATGGCGCCTGCCCCCTTCCCCGTCCCCACTCCCCATCCCAAACAGGCTCCCACCTTCCCCTTTGGGCCAGCCCGCCCTGTCCCGTTTAATGGCGGGCTTTGGTGGGTTGGGCCCGCCCCGCCCCGTGTCCTCGGACACGGGCATGTACTAGTACATATATAAAAAGAAACTGAGAAAGTAAAAGAATAACATTCTTAGAAAAAATAGCAAATAATAATTAGCACTTCAATTATAATCTTTAAAGGCAATATAAATCTTTGAAAGTACATTTTTATTTTAAATGATGTGATGTCATTTAAAATGCTGAAAATATTATAAAATTTGCATTTATAATAATGCATTACTAATTATTTACGATGTGATGTCGTTATTTATTAAGTGGTGCTTGTAAGCAACTCAAAAGCTTAGAAACCCGTTCAAGAATCATTAATTCACGTTGAGGTCAACTTGAAGTTATTGATTCTTGAATTGTCCGTTTGGAGAGTCTTGAAATGCATGTTGTATGCATATTATAAATATCAATTTGTCTACCAATTCTTATATATTTGATAATTGAGAAATTTTAGTAGCACTACTTATTGTTCTCTGGGTGTATACTACTCATGAGTTGATTTGATCTTGTCAATTTAAAATTGACAGCATTTAATTAACCTTGTCTAGGTTGTATACTTAGAGAACTATAAGGTTATGCTGCCGAAATTTTATCGATTATTGAATATATAAGTTGTAGACGTAATTGGTATTTGCAATACATACAATCGTGCATTTTGAGATGGGATAGAAGCCTGACCCCAATTTCAATATAGCTATTAATTCCAGATAATTTCGCAATGATAGTCCTTAATAAGAATTATAAACAATAGTATACTAATAAGAGTCAAATTATATATCATTGAATAATGCAGGACTTAACTATGGATGGGGAAGATTGTAGGTGGATGGATAACCGAAGGATCCCGGGGGGAAAGAGTGTTACAATTGAATTTCAATTAGGTGTGAAACATTTCTTGGGATTTGCTAGATCGCATCCTCAATGTGTTCGTGAAAATATGATTAGGTGTCCATGTGTAAGATGTCGAATTCGGTTATTTCAGAATGATGGTATGATAAAGAAGCACCTTATGCAATATGGGTTTATGGATGGCTATAAGAGATGGATAGTTCATGGTGAGCCAATTCTAGGTGAGAGATCTACCCAAACCCCTCACCCTGTGGTTAGTGTTCCTATTAGTGACCCTAAACCACTAGTTGGTGAAGAAGCGCCTGTAGGTGTAGGTATGGATGATATGGTTCGAGATGCTGCTGGTCCCGAGTTTGATTGGACCCCAAATCCCGAGGTCCAACCAAATCCTTCTTTTAAGAAGTTCATGAATATGATGGACTCGGCAAATGAAAAACTTTATCCTGGTGCTGACTCGACTGTGTTGGAGTTTGTGGCCGAGCTTCTCAACATCAAGTCTGATTCAAACATGAGCCAACATACATACAATCGTGTCATGTCGTGCATTAAAAGGGGGTTACCTAAAGAGAACAAGATGGTGGCTAATTTTTATGAAACTAAGAAGTTAGTGGGGCATATTGGTCTCGGCTATGAGAAAATAGATGCATGCAAGAATCAGTGAATGCTTTATTACAAAGAAAATGTTGGCTTGGATTCATGTTCAGTGTGTGGACTTAGTAGGTATAAGCCATCACGTCGAGGTAGTGCTAAACACAAGAAAAATGTAGCTCGTTCACAATTGAGTTACATGCCTCTCACTCCTAGGCTACAATGCTTGTTTGCATCAAAAAATATCTCTGAAGCTATGCGATGGCATAAAGAGTGCCCACGAGAAGAGGGTATAATGATACATCCATCAGACGGGGAAGCATGGAAACATTTTGATACCACATATACCGATTTCGCTGTGGATCCTAGAAATATAAGGTTGGGTATATGTTCGGATGGATTTACTCCCTTTGGGCCCGGTGCAAAATCATATTCATGTTGGCCTGTTATTGTCACGGTTTACAATCTTCCACCGTGGTTATGTATGACAGATCCTTACATGTATTTAAGTCTATTCATTCCTGGGCCATATAACCCGAGCAAGAACATTGATGTGTTTCTTCAACCATTTATGGATGAATTGAAGCAATTATGGAATGATGGTATTCAAACTTGGGATGCATTCAAGCTGCAAAACTTCAACATGAAAGCTGCAGTCATGTGGACAATAAATGACTTTCCTGCATATGGGATGGTTTCTGGTTGGAGTACACATGGAAGATTAGCTTGTTCGTACTGTATGGATGACACAAAAGCATTTCGACTTGAGAATTATGGGAAACATTGTTGATTTGATTGCCACAGACGGTTTCTCCCTATGGGTCATCCGTTTCGAAGACAGAAGAATGCATTTACTAAGAACAGAATTGAGAATGGGCATGCACCACCCCTTCTAGATGGAAATGATATTTTTGAGCAGGTGTCTCAATTACGTGATGTTAAGTGGGGGAGGATGGTTAAAAAGGATAGAATGAATGGGTTCGGCCAGACTCATAATTGGACTAAGAGGAGTATATTTTGGGAGTTGCCATATTGGAAGACCAATTTGATTAGACATAATCTTGATGTAATGCATATTGAAAAGAACGTGTTTGACAATGTTTTCAACATAGTGATGGATTTTAAGAGCACAACAAAAGACACTTCGAATGGTCGACTAGATCTCGAGGTGATATGTAAGCGGGATAATCTCAATTTGAAATATGTGAATGGGAAACCTTTTAAACCAGTTGCTCCATTTGTGCTCAGTAAAGATAACAAGCATCATGTCCTTCAGTGGTTAAAAGAGTTGAAGCTTCCTGATGGTTATGTTTCCAACATCGGTAATTGTGTAAATGTAGAAAATGGAACGATACATGGGTTGAAGAGCCATGATTGTCACGTGTTGTTGGATCGATTACTGCCTATTGCACTTAGAGACTTGCTCCCTAATGATATTTGGGTCGCTTTAACAGAATTAAGCGAAATTTTTAGAACCTTGACGGCAAGCACTTTAAGAGTTGATGATATGAAAAGGCTTGAGGAGAGTATTATGGTAACATTATGCAAGCTTGAGAAGATATTTCCACCCTCTTTTTTTTATTCAATGGAACATTTACCTATTCACTTTGCATATGAGGCTAGGGTTGGTGGTCCCGTTCAATATAGATGGATGTATCCATTTGAAAGGTTTTTGGGTGGATTGAAGAGGAAGATGAGCAATAGAGCAAAAGTTGAAGCATCTGTTTCCGAATCTGTGATTATTGATGAAATAGTTTCATTCGTGTCGACATACTTTCACCCTGACATTGAGACAAGGTTTACAAAAGTTGGTCGTAATTTTGATGGCGGAGTTACAAACCATGAGGGAAAAGTATCTGTGTTTTCTTCACCTGGTCGATTTCTTGGCAATCAAACACACAAACGAATGCTAGATAGAAAGGAGTATGAAGCGGCCAAACTCTATGTTCTCCTTAATTGTATTGAGGTTGAAGATTATTTGAAGTAAGCATTTTTTTTAATTTCCCATTTTTTTTAAATGAGATATATGATTTTGTATCATTTCATATCATAATCATTAAATATAACATAATGCAGCAAGTTTGAAGAACAAGCCGGAAACATGCCAAGAGAATTGGTTGAAATTAGGACCGACATCGAGTTTCCAAAATGGCTTAAAACATATGTAAATATCACTTCATATCAATATTTGCATTCTTCCTTTCTAGTTATTTTAAATGTGTTAAGAGTTTTCATTTTGTGATGTATAGATTGAGGACAACCCAAATGATGCAAAAGCTGTGCAATTAGAAATTTTAGCCGCCGGTCCTCTCTTAAAAGTTAATGTTTATAAGGGTTATTTTGTGAATGGCTATGTCTTTCACACGGAAGATTATGGTCAAACATGATCAACCTGGAATAGTGGGGTCAATTTGAGAGGTAATGTCGAGTACTATGGTACGTTGAAAGAAATTATTGAGTTGAGGTATATGCAAGAAAACTCAGTTGTACTCTTCAATTGCTTGTGGCGTGATTCTAAGCAAGGTATTATGAAACATGACACATTTGACCTTGTTGATGTTAAGCACTCTTTCTGACATGCGGGGGATGACACATTCATTCTTGCATCACAAGCACAACAGGTGTATATGACTCCTTACCCTCATCGACGAAGAGAGTTTAATGGGTGGTGGGCTGTTTGGAAAACTCAAGCAAGAAGTACCTTTAATATACCATATTTGGCCACAACTTCCGGTTCAACCATTAATACATCATTAGATAATTGTTATCAGGAGGAAGAAATGCCAATGCCTCCTAATATTTCATCTAATGAGCATGCTCACCAAGAAGATGATGTATTAATGGCTGAAAATTCATCTCAAGAAATGGAGGAAGTCTTACCATCTGAATTGACCCGTCTTGAAGAAGATAGTGAAGAAGAGAAGGATGAGGTAGAGGAAGAGGAAGAGGAAGAAGATCATGGATCTGAGAACGATGATGAAGAAAGTGAAGAACTTGAATGTTGCGAGGAAGATGATGAAGAAGACCGTGATTCCGCAAGCGAGCAGCTTATGTCAGACTCCGATGACAATGATTGATATATTTGACCTTTTCATTAGTTTGTTTTATGTTGGATGCATTTTTGTTCAATGTATTTTGAATGCTCCCTCCGTCCTACTAGTTAAATGTATTTTGAATATTTGACCATGTCTATTAGTTTGTTTTCTATTGCATGTTTTTTAGTTCAATGTATTTTGAATACTTCCTCCGTCCCACTACACACTTCTGTTATTTATCTATTAAGTCTTCTAATTGGTATAGTATTCCATTTTAGACATGTCTGGATCACGTGGTACTGGTAGACAGAGGTTTGGTAGACTTTGGAGTGTTAAGGGAGTACCTACTGCTATTACGGGTACACAGCCTATTCCTAGTCATGTATCAGGTAACACTTCAGAGGCTGGGTTAGAGCATGTGGATTTGGATGGCTCTTCTAGTCCAGGGGAGCAGAGCTTGACCACACGTGTACGCCCGGTTGATGAAGTAGATGATAAGGTCTTATTGCCTGTTCGTAAAGATGATCATGGTAGATATATCATCACTATTTCGTAATCAAAGCGTAAGTCTACTCTCTTATTTATTGAGCTAAATAATTAAAAGTTCCTAGTCATTATTATAAATTTAATAATAGGTTCATTACGGAAGGAAATCAAGATGTAGGCCGATGGTTTGGGGAAATGTTTCGTACCCATGATGCAGAAGGGTTCTTCCCAACATATACTGATGTGCTTGATAATGTTGTACGTATGTGGTATAATCTGTTTAAGGTAACAATTAATTACTAGTTTTAATGAATTTTTAAAACTGTCAATTTTTAGGCCAAGTATGTGGTATAATCAGATTTAATCTATCAGTTTTAAGTTTATATTACTTATTAGTTTTAATGAATTTTTATTCTGTCAATTTTTAGGCCCAGTATGATTGTCCCGGTTTCTCAAATATTCAGATGAATCTGGCGTTCTCAGATCTAGATGTACGCCAATATAGGGGTATCATGCATGATTTTCAACAAGCGTGGTTAGATGGGAAGAGACGACCTTCTATTTACAGTTAAGAGATATGGGATCAGTGGGTTGCTCATTGGAAAAGTGAGCAATTCAAAAAGAAATCAGACCAAAATAAGATCAACAGGAACAGTGAAAATGGAGAAGGTGCTAAACATACTGGGGGTTCAATTAATCTGAGTGAGCAGTTTGTTCGCATGGTAATCTTTCCTTCATTTTTTTAATATATGTCTACAATTGAATTACATATTCTTTATATTTAATTTTTTGATGTGGGTGCAGCGTAAGAAACATGGACCACAAGTTGATCTTGGGGATTTGTATGTTGCTACTCACACTAAGAAGATTCCTGGCAGCTCCCAACTCCAATGGATTAGCCCCGTTCCCAAAGCAAATTATGTAAGTTCACTTTATTGATTACGTGTTTAGTTTTTGTTATTAATATATGTCTACAATTGAATGACATAATTGGTTTTATGAAGTAATATTCTCCCTCAGTCCCAAAAATGATAAGTGAGCAATATTTTTAATTGCATCTTGTGGGTGTTCTTTGCTTTGTTTCAACTGAAACCACAGTTTATGTAAAAAGGAAACTTAAGTATCCGTCTTTTGAAAACCTCTGTTTTATGAAGTAATACAAATACTCCCTCCGTCCCAAAATGATATGTTAGCAATAATTTTAGGTTAATTTACTTATCTAAAACTTGTTATTGATAGTGTTGTTAATTGTGTACCAAGATTCTCCCACCTTTTATTTGCAACTTTCTAGTTTTTCTCTCCTGTGCCATGTCCTAGATTAGGCCCAGAACAGAAGTTGAGTGGTATACATTTCCAGCTGCGCGCAGATTGTAAGGAAATTCAACTTTATTCCCAGTTTTTGATGCATTTTTTCCAAAAAGGAACTACTTTTTTGGGACAAACCATCTATAATTTCGGATAGAGAGTGACTGGAATTTTTATACTGAGCCCCCTTTTGCATTCCCCCACTTTTCCAACTTTCAGTTAGTAAGATCTGTTTGATAGAAAAGTCTTACAATGAAAGACGAGAATATAACCTCCAGGTTACCTTTTTGTCTGTCCCATCCTTGTGGTCTCGGCCTTCATGCCACAAACTTATGTGTAGAACTATTATTATTTATCTGACGTGCTTACTCTTTGTTTAAGTTATGATTGGCATGGTTATTTATGATTGGCAGGAGAAGTATTGCGTGAAAGCTCGAAAAGTGGCGATTTCTGAAGGGATGATTGAGGTTGATGCTCCTGCTACTCCACTTCCTTTTCTCAATAATGCATGGAAAGAAGTAGTGACTGAAGATAAGCCAACAAAGGGAGACAGGATATATGGATTCGGGGATCGTGGTGCTGGTGCACTTGGCTTGCCGACTGCCCGTACTAGCAAAACATCAATGTTTGCAAGTGCTCATTCATCCGATAGAGAAAAAGATGAGTTGATTGAAAACCTAACCCAAAGACTTGGTGTACAGGAGAAAATGCAAGAGGAAATGAGTCAGAAAATGAATGAGCAAATTCGACTGATCCAAGTAGAGATGCAACAACAAATGCAACAATAATTGAAACAACAAATGCAACAGTTCTTTTCTAAAGTGCAGTAGCAACAAAATGGTAATAGTGGTAGTCAAACCTGATTTGGTGGCCTTAGGCATGAAGTGTGTTTGGTGGTATTTAGAAGTTTGTAATATATTTTAGACTTAAGCTGCTAGTTTTTTTGGTACAAACAATATTGGGGTGTTTTGTTGGTACTAGGTGGTTACTTTTTGGGTACAAACATTGGGATGTTGTGCCTTGGTGGTTAGTTTTTGGGTAAACATTGCAATATGTTGTGCCTTGGTTAGTTTTTTGGTACAGTTTGTGCAGTTAGTTAAATGTATTATACATTAGTTAAAAGTTCTTATGTTAACTCAGATTGTAGCTTTCAAAAACTTCTTGTAATTTATTTATGTATTGGTCATATTTATAAATACTTCTAGCTAGTAAGCACAGGAAAAAGAAATTCCAGATTTGGATTTTTTGAAGCTACATAATTTGGCCAATGTAGGTTCAATGTGCTGACGGAAATAGTAATTTAAGCTGACGGATTACCCGTCAGCCATTCGTGACGGAAATATTGTGACGAATTAGCCGTCGGCTAAATCGATGGATTACCCGTCAACCATTCCTGACGGAAATATTGTGACGAATTAGCCGTCGGCTAAACCGATGGATTACCCATCAGCCATTACTAACGTAAATATTGTGACGAATTAGCCGTCGGCTAAACCGACGGAAGACGTGTCTCCGCTGCCGACGGATAAAATATTCCGACGGATACAGTTAATCCGTCAGCTTATACCGACACAAAGTTGTCCGTCGGCATCACTCACGAAATATTACTGACGAATATCTCACGGATGATTTCCGTCAGAAATTTAGTTTTAGTGACGGAAATTCACATTTTATGACGGATACTTCCGTCTTTAAATTTGATTTTTCTAGTAGTGTTACTGATGTTTTAAAAACACTTTAGTTGGGCATTTTAGTCTTTTGTCGTTCTAATGCGTTTTAGGGTTTGGTAGAATTCTAGAATGTTCTTAGAATTAGTGTTTAAACATTGTTAGGGTTTTGTTTTTAGGAAGACTTGTTGATTATTGAATAAAGAAAATAAAGGAAAAGTTGAGGCTTTCTTTATCTAGGATTTGTAATCTTTTGTTTCTGGTTATTTTCGTTCGGTATCAATCTCAAGGCTTCATTCGACATCATTTGGTATCAGAATCCTGGACGAGTGTATCGATATTGATGGCGGAACGAGGGCGTAGTGTTCGTGGCGGAAAAGATGTTCGTGGAAGGAACCATGGAGCGGATTCCAGTCAAGACGTTCATCATCGGAAACGTGGCATACGTGATATTGAGGTAGACGAAGTGCGAAAGCAGATTCAACAACTCCAGAACTTTCAGGCGCGTGTGGAGCATCCACCGATGGGTTCAGATTTGGATTTATCATCCGAGGACATGGAGTTTCATGAAGGGGTCACTCCCTTCAACCAGGGTCACGAAATTGGGTCCAGGAATGCGGTAGATCCTTCAAGGGATATCGAGGCATAAATCGAGAGTCCGGGGATTGAAGGTATGGCATATCCAGATGTATTTCGCGTCCCATTATCTATCGTTACTATTGAAAGGGTTTTTGATGATCCAGCATCACCTTTTGTTTTATTAGACAGTTTTGATCAGTTTGTTGATTGGTCAAAACCTCCGATTTTTGACATGTGTGACTGTGATATTTGTCAATTGGAAAGGTCATACTCGGTTGATCAAAAAACACCTTGTTCAAAATTTCCATCAGATGAATTGTCGAGGAATTTTGGGTTCGTTAAGTGTTTTTATCCGTATGAAGATCCTTTCGATTAGTTGTTCTGTGGTCAGATTTGTCATCAGACTGTCAAGAAATTGTTATTTGAAAATTGTGTTACATATTTTTGGGCGGATTGGATGGATTTAGTGAAAAGCAATCGTAAGTATACAGTGCGTCGACGTTATAAGGGTAAATGTCTTGCTGCAGATGTCGACTCGAGGTCGAGTCTTTCTCAAGAAGGGGAGGATGATGCAGGCGATATTCAAGGGACAATTCAGGCGATGGCTACTGACTTCTAGGCAGATCAACAAGGGACGATTCAGGCGATGGCTACTGACTCCCAGGCGGATCAACAAGGGACGATTCAGGCGGTGGTTACTGACTTTCAGGCGGCTGCATGAAGACCAGCCAGGCGCACACCTCACAAGGCTCAAAGAGGGTCGTTTCTTACTGTCTTCCGGGTGCTCGCATGGGATCCATCCAGGAGCCCACCTCAGTGACGGGATTTATTTTGCTGAAGTAATTTATTGATGTTTTAGAAACACTTAAGTTGGGCATTTTAGTCTTTTGTCGTTCTAATGCGTTTTAGGGTTTGGTAGGGTTCTAGAATGTTCTTAGAATTAGTATTGAAACATTGTTAGGGTTTTGTTTTTAGGAAGACTTGTTGATTATTGAATTAAGAAAATAAAGGAAAAGCTGAGGCTTTCTTTATCTAGGGTTGTAATCCATTGTTTTTTATTTTTTCCGTTCGGTATCAATCTCAAGGCTTCATTCGACATCAGATATGTCTTAAAACACGCATGCACTACCAACCCAAACACTCGACATAACTCAAAGTCTCAATTTCTAGGAAAACATGCATATTCAATTGGAGTACGGGAACGGGTGGAGGGGGTTGTGTGCTGCAAGTAGCATTCATATCTCAATATTAGTAACTAAAAAAGTATAGGCCAGGCCGACCTTACAATATTATCCAGGCATGAGTAGTTTGGTTTTACTATATACCGAGGATGCTTACACAAAACAACTTAAAATAGGATTATCCTCCGGTATTTTGTTCTTGCAGAGCAAATAAAATATATATGGTTGTACGTAATTGTAAAGTAAATTTCTGTAAAAAACAGAAACTTCAATGAAGTGGAGAATAAAGGCCCTCTTGTGAAGATAATGAATGAACGGGTTGGTGCCTCTTTGAAGGAAAAGTTGGTGCCTTCCTGAACGAAGGTCTCTTACTAAGATTGTGCAGAGTTCTTTTTTCGTAAATTCTTTGCAGCATTGGTGATGCTCTCTCCTTGAACTTGAGGATAATGAAGAAGACAAGTCTGTAAAGTATTAGAATAAGGATAACCACAGCCAAGTCCCACCACTTTGAGTGTTTGAGTGAAATTCCAAGCGCCTTCTTTAGGAGAAACTCTCCCTTCAGTTTTGGTTCTCCTGGGTGTTCTGGCTCAAACTCCAAACCAATCATATCGTTCTTGTACGCTCCCTACAATGTAACAAATTAAGGTATGAGTCTTCTGTTCTGAAATCTTCTGCAGGTGATCTGATCCAAACTATTGAAACAATGGCACAAGTGATTAACGGCCCGCTCGTATTTCGCTGAAATATCAATTTCTTACCCTAAGAATGTCTAAACACAGTGCTTTAGAAAAGTTAACTTTTTGATAAAATCCCCAAAACAGATTGTTGTGAAAATGATCAATTTTAAAGCTCTTTCTTCAAAATACTTAAAAATTCTTTCTGGGTTCCTTCATGTTCATAGTTCACTATTTCTTTTTCGATGTTCCATTTTAAGAGTACACTTTAAAAATTAATTTATTCTGAAACTTTTTTATTATTATTATTTTTTATTATTATTATTTTATTTTATTATTTGCAAAAGAAAATTCTCTTATGTTCAAGATATGATAGCCCTCTTGCATTGTGGGGGAAAAATTATAACCTTTGTACCCAAAATCTTTAAATTACAAAGTTAATTAGTCAAACTTTTGGACTGTTTAGATGGAATGCAATGAGTATAAAAAGGCCATATTTTGAATTGATTTGCCAACACCACTTTTACAAGAAAAATAATGTGCTTCAAATAAAGTAGGCATTTTGATATTGCTGCTCCAGAAGAAGATTACCTGTAATGCCCATGACATATAGTTAAGATAAGAAATTGGATATCGCCAAATGGGCTTGGGGATGTCAGGTAGTAGGCGGAAGAACCCTGCCGTCATCATCATTATTCCCTGCAAGAGTAGGAAAGAATTGTGGTATCAGTATCCTTAACAATGGTTTGATGGAGAAAATGAAGTTAGGAATCTTACTATGAAACCGGCTCCTATAATGATTCCCATTAAGAAGTTGGGAACGAGGGAAGCCACAACCATCATGCAGCTCTCTACGACAGCAATGGAGGTCATAAGATCAACAAATGCGTACAAGACATGGGATAAACCTGGCTGAAATTTCACCATGTAATAGGTGATAGTTGCAGTAGCAATTGACATTACAGCCAAGAATGGGAACGAAGAGATGAAGTTTGAAAGAATAAATACACCAACTCCATAGTGACCATTCAATCTCTCTCTGTGGAAAATCTGTCAGAAATCAAGGAAAAAAAAAAACCTAGTTTATCAGTTATCTTTTAAAAGACCATTCTTACCGAAATTGTGTTGTTTTACCTTCATTTCTTCGATAAATGATGGGAATCCCCCAATGGACATGAATGTCATAAATCCGGATATGAATCCACCACATGCTCCACGTGCTAATATAGCGTTATAGCTTGTTCCAATGTCAAAAAACACAGTCCCGACAGCTAAAGAGACAAGTATATATATAACTATTCTTAACCAGTAATATCCAATATCTCTAGACATATTTGTGAAAGATCTCTTTGTCAATGTTGAAAGTTGTTTCAACCATCTTGCTTGGCTCCCACTTTGTCTTTCCACAGCAAGTCCTTTCTGCAGACCAAATTTTATTTATTTTTTGATTCAGAATATATCCTAACAGAGTATTTATTTCATCATGTAAATAAAGTTGAGTATAAAGGCTTACAATGGCTGCAATATCTTGAGTTTTGGCTCTTGCTATGGCTGCATATTCCGAGCATTTGTATTTCTGAACAAGCATTGCTCTGATTTCTGTTGTGGCTGAGATTGCGAATGGGTTGGTATTAGTCTTTTGAATGTCCTGCAACAGAATTTGTCAATATGTAAATGTTATATTCTTTCATTTGATCAGTGATATTCTGCAGTTGAATACTTACACGTAGTTTTTGAGATCCCTCCAGTGTAGCAGCGACTTTATCAAAGTCTGAATTGATACAACGTAGAAAGTGATCTGAAGGATTTCTTCTACTCGGGCATGGTATTCCCGCACCTGCAAAGAACTAAATCCAGAAGTTTGTACTCAGAACATTGTGTTGAATATATGGAAAAAGGGAAAAAAGAGAAATCTGTGATGTTGAGGACCTCTAGTGCCATTTTGGCTTGTCCAAAGTACACTGTTTCTCCACCAGATAACAGAAAGAGATCATCAAACAGAGTAAAGACTTCACTACTCGGCTGATGAATGGAAGAAACAATAGTTGTGCCATCGCAGCTAACATTTCTGAGAGCTTGAATTACGAAAAAGGCGGAAGCACTGTCGAGTCCACTAGTGGGTTCATCAAGAAACAAGAGGGTTGGCCTTGTCAGAATTTCAAGTGCAATACCAAGTCTCTTTTTCTCACCACCACTAATACCTCTCAAATGCCAATTCCCGATGATTCTCTCAGAACAATCTTGAAGACCCATTTCCATTATGGTTCCGTCAACAAGTTCATCCACCTCATATTCGTTCATTGTTGAAGGTAACCTCAAATTTGCAGAGTATTTGATGGTTTCTTTGACTGTGAGTGTGCCTAACAGAATATCTTCTTGGGTTACATAAGCCTGCAGTTATTTCAATGATCAAAAAGAGTTTCAGATATCTCAATAACTTTAACATTGTAACATTCATTATCATCCCCTTGCATTTGTTATTGTTTCCCATGTTCATTGGTTTCAACTTTCAACCTGTTATACACAGGTTTGCTTATTGTGCACCAAGATCCACCTTGGTTTTCTGTCCAAGTCTCAGGCTCACGATGTATGATTGAAATGAGATTTTCGGTAAAGAGTGAGTTAGTAGGAGGAGGGTTTTTTTAACAGTTTATGATTGAGTAATTCAAGGGAACCCATTTTTCTAAGAAAAACATAGGTTTCATTAAATTCCGTTGGGAATTTTCCCCAAGTTTACACTCCAATTTGAAAACTTTTTCCAAGTTTGGGCCCTAGGGCCCCAATTTAAAAACTTTCCCTAAATTTGGATCCCAGTTAGGAACACTCTTTAGTTTTGATTTTCAACCATGAACGGTATAAACCGAGATACGAACATGGATCATGGCCGGAAAAGACCCAATGGATTGGGCCCAAAATATGATCCATACAAGTCTCAATTACGACAAAGGAAGTGGGTCTTCCCTACCTTTGCTCGTCATGCCTACTCGTCATTCCCACTATGTCGACCTATAAATAGCAGAGCGAATAATGAATAAAGCACAAAATACATTCTTATACGCCGAACAAGGCATCCAACGAAGCCGACGAGGGCTTCACCAAAAGACGAGAAGGCCTCCCTCGATCACCATCCAGGACAAGGAAATGGGCTTCCCTATCCTTGCTCTTCTCTACCTCGGTGTCAAATCAGGCTGGTCAAGCATCACATGCCGAGGAGTGTGCCTCATAGGCACACGTGCAGAATGATATCACCTAATCCTACTCAAACAAGGATTGTGGGAAGTTATAATCCCACTAGAATTATAAACTCCTTGCACACAACCTCTTAATCAAAGATGGACTCTACAATCCTACACCTATAAATATATGGCATAATTCTCATTATTTTGGTAACACATCTTTTGACTCTAAGTTTTTATCAATTGATTTCTCTCCCTAAACGCAGATAGTTACTTTCACGCCGGAGGACCTTCGTCGGTGAAGCTCTGGCTTATTTTACGTGTTTGTTCATCTTTTTCAGGCAATTCAATCATACATGATACAACCTGACGTTGAATTTTGGCTGATCTGAACGTTTTTGGCATCATCAATTTGGCTCCATTGTCAGGAAACGATTTGTAGCATCTGTTGAATAGCTTAAAAAATTCTGCTTCATTCTCCTAATCTTAATACACGACGGACATACTGCTAGTATTACTCCTGATCCGGATAATATTCATGTGGAGGAGACTCATGAAAACGCTAGGACTGCTTTTCCTCTTTCCAATGGGGAACCTCCTCCTCCACCAATGATTGATGGGTTGGTGTAGACACCTCATTCTGAACTCATCGGAGCAGAGTAATACCACTCTAAGTCTCGCCTTGAGTCAAGAGTAGAAATCCACCATTTCGTCATATTTCGTTAAGTTTTGGCTAACGACCGTTAGTTTGGACTAAACTGCATATGGGATAATGAGAGAAGGACAGAATTGTCCATTGAGCAAACTTGTCTCGCGTGGAACAGTCGTGTCTCGCGCGAGACTAAGCCTCTGCAGGATGTGTAGAAACCAGTTTCCTCGTCGATTTTAATCTCTTTCTTGATAAAATGTTATCAATCCGGTCCTCCAATAGAATTTGAGTTCTGGAACCTTTCCAGGGTGATTTCCCTTTCCACCTTCACCTCTCCAACATCCTATAAATACTTGAAGACTTTCAGTATTTCGGATCCCTGACACTCCGGTCGACCTCCGACATTTTACTGGTTTCTCTCCCTTAAAGAATCCTGTAAATCACCCCCTAAAATCACCTAAAGTTTGTTTATCAACCTTGTTGATCAACAAACATTGAAGAAGGAATCAAGGACTGAGGCGAAGCTCTGTCCGCATCAAGATTTGACTCTAAGCTCGATTCGAAACTCTGTCCAAGTCTCTTCACAAGAGGTAATTTTCCTCCCCTTTTCTAATTGATTGTTAGAGTGGTATTATACATCAAATCTAGGATCGGCCTAGAGCCTCCCCAAATCATGGGGACGGTCTCAAAGCAATCGATCCTATATTCCGTTTAACCTAGTTAAATGGATTCTTTTACTTGTATATTAAAGCGTCTTTTTCTTTGAAAACCACTTTTTTTAGCAAGACCGATCTCCGGATTGGGTGGAATGGGTGCTCCTTGACCTTCTCATTCCATAACCTAAGCCCCGAACCCAAAATCTTTTCAAAATGGTTTTTCTATGTTTCCAACCAAATAATATAGGTGACGACTCTCAAAACAAAACAAACAAGTCCGGGAAAGACGAGTCTTTCCCGCGCACCGCTAAAGTTTAGCGACTCCGCTGGGGACGCATAAATTTAAAGTGGCTTAAACTTAAGTTATAAAAAGGGGTTTTCAAATAAAAATGGTTTTTTTTTACTCACTTCAGGATAGTCTCGCACGAGAAAACTCTCTGTCTCGCGCGAGACAATGCTTCGATTTACTGTTTGTTTTCTGGTTTTTCCGTTCGTCTCAAAGATCCGAGATAAGAGTCGAACACGTAAAAGGGATTCTAGATTATATTATCTGCAGAGTTCTTTCATCTTAAGGTCTCCCTTAAGTTGTAGAACTCGAATCTGTATTTAGTTTAAATAATTGATTATTATTTATAACTGAGTGTGATTGGATTTTTAAATTAAAATTCGGTTCAATGGGAATTCGGGAGTTGTAATTAAATTATTAATTTCTCTCTCTCTCATTAAGTGGAACAACGACGGCCTGAGCCTTTCGAATTTGGGAGAAACGTAGGCAACCACTTGGTGCGGCCATTATTTGTTTTCCTTTTAATTTCAAAAAAAAAATCTCTCTTTTATCTATCACCTAGATTGACTCTCACACACGCGCACTCATGCTATATCTGTCATTGCAATGCATACCCCGATTAACCCGAGACCCACACTAAGGACGGATGACGGTAACCACCTAGTCGCCGATCTCTCCGAAGTTGGATCATCCCACTCCGCGTAATCAATCCATATAGATTGTCATATCGCGGGGAGTCCAGCCTTCCAGCCCTGCATCGCCACATAGCATGTAGACTGTTTTTTTAGGATCACTCTGTGACCGGTCGGTTTTGATTCGATAATCTTTCTTATTTTTGACCAAAATAATGCCATGTAAAATTGACCATAAAGAAGGACTCGGAATAGTCCCTTCGGAAAAGTCCCTTCGGAATGACCTTTCGAATTTGTCCCTTCAAAAGAAAAATAGTCCCGTAAAAAAAATCCTTCAAACAATCTTACATGGCTTTATTTTACAAAAATTGAACTGATTACTTAGTCGTTAGGTTTGGATAATGACCTTAGAAACCCCCCAAAATGGATTCTCCGTTCCGACCAGAAATTAGGTTTAATAAAAATCGACTTTCCGTGTGATTGTCTCGTGCGAGACTACCTGTCCCACGCGGGACAATGTCTCTGTTTGCTGTGATTGAGCCTGAACCGTTTAAGCCTTCTTCCGACTCGTTGGGGCTAGATTTGATCCTGATACCATCCCTGTATCTCTTCTGTCAGTTTTCCGAAGCTACTCAACCTCAAGACTCCCAACACAATGTCCGGCATCGACGAAATTCCGGGTGACAAAACTTTGTCCGAAAACAACCACAAACTGTTGGAAGAAGCCAATGGTCGCCTAGAAGAACAAGCCTCCCAAATTCACACCCTCGTGGAGGAAATCCAAGAGCTTAGGGCGGCACTAGCCAATAAAGAAAACAAAAAGAAAGATGATTCTTCCTCCGAAGAAGAGGAGTCATATTCCAAAAAGGCCAAGGGCCGTCGCTAAAGCAAAAGCAAGAAAAAGAAGTACGAGCCTAGCTCGTCGTCTTCCTCCTCTGACGATGAGAGTTACACATCCAAGAAAGAGAGCAAAGGGGAAAGCAAGAACGAACCCCACACCATGGCAATGCTAGAAAGAAACTTGCATCCCTCGATGTGAGTAAGGGAGCCTCGCTCTCTATTGATTATGACACCCTTCGTCAATCCATGTCCAAACTTCCTAGAAAGTACAAAACACCTGACATTGCAAAATTCAATGGTACTACCTGACCTAAATCCCATTTGGAGACCTATTCTTGGGTCATGCTACCTATGGGTGTTGATGACAACCTGCTAGCTCAATGTTTTCCACAAACTCTCGATGGTTCCGCTAGAGATTGGTACATGACTCTTCCACTCTCCACAAGGCTTGATTGCCCACTCGCCAGTCGTACCTTCCAAAGGCAATATGAGGACAACTCTACTTACCGCACTACTAGAAGGGATCTCGAGCAAACCAAACAGCTCCCTAGCGAATCCTTCACCGACTTTGTCAAAAGATGGAGGGCTAAGCTGACTGAAATCGTTGATAGGCCAAGCTTAGACGAACAAATTCATATCCTCATCCAATGTCTTCGGGAAGATTATCAAGACAAACTCGCGGGTAACTATTTCCCTAGCTTTGCCGAACTCCACAAATCCGGCATACGAGTAGATGACCTCATCAAACAGAAAAATGAAGCCAAGAAAGAAAGCGGATTCCGTTACAACAAAAGCTCCTCTTCCTCTTCCAACCCTAAGGACACTTCCGTCAATGCTATAGTCTTCAATTATCCCATAAATGATAAATACTCTGCGGTACCTCCACCACAAAAGAAGAAAAGGGATAGGTATTACGACAAACTTGAAGGGATAACTCAAGAAGAACTCCTCGATGTGCTTGTCAAGAATGGAAAAATCAAACCAAGAGAGGGTGGCCCACCAAAGAAAGATCTTCCGACTAATCATGCTCTTCATCTCTTCTGCAAGTACCACAACTTCACTGGCCACGACACCAACTCATGTTTCCACCTGAAGGATGTAATCCAAGATATGTTCGATGATAAAGTGATAGGACTTCCTAATGTTGTTACTAATCCATTACCAAATAATGAAGTCAATTTGATAGAAATAGAAAGTAGCTCCAAGGATCCTACTCGTCTAGCCACAATTGTGGACGAGAGCCCTTTTGAATTTAATAAATCTTCTTTCTGCTACATGATGTCTTGGGATGAAATCTTAGAACAAAAGGGAAAAGGGTTTAAACAGTCAATCTCCTCACACGATCCGGTCGAGTGATTGTCAACAAAGACCCATGGGATGAAAATCCTCCTAAACAAGCAAAAGCTTCATCATCAAATGAGCCTGACGATCCTCTCTTAGCCCAGCTAAAGAAGACACAAGCAAACATCTCAGTTTGGGACCTCATAGGAGCATCCCACAAACATCGTGAAATGTTAAAGAAGGCCTTGGCTCAAATGACCATTTCCTCAGAAGCTACACCCGAAGATCTTACTCAAATGATTGGCCAAGTACAATTTGGCAATGTCATCACTCTCACTGACTTGGACCTCCCATCCTATGGAAACAATCATCATGAGGTCCTATACATAACTGCTAAGGTGAATGGATACCGAATGCCACGCATTTTGGTCGATAGTGGTTCTGCAATCAACGTCCTTCCAAAGAAAGCCTTGTCATCATTAGGTCTCACCCACAAAGACCTTAAGCCATCAGGGCACACTGTACGAGGCTATGATTGTACTGCTAGAACTGCTTTGGGTTCAGTCGCGATACCTATAGAAATGGGACAAGTCACCATGATCATCGAATTCCAAGTCATCGACATCCCAACATCCTTCAACTTACTGCTTGGCCGCCCTTGGCTGCACGATATAGGAGGTGTACCTTCATCTCTACACCAATGCATCAAGTTCAAGTAGAACGACACAATAGTCACCATACACGGGGAAATGGTTACTGCTAGCCCTATCCTCGAAGTACATCATAGCACTTCTGATTACTTATTCAGTGGCTTTGAGATTAAGAAGGATAGCATCGTGAATTTCATAGAAACTTGCAACGAAAACGACTACTCTAAAACACTTTGGTTTTCCGGAAACCTTCCTGTTTGGAGAATGATGCAAGCGAAAGGGTACTTTCCTGGCTTGGGACTTGGCAAACACTTACAAGGGATAACAGATCCACGCCAGTTCCCCCACCACACACGAAGCATGGCCTAGGATACATCATTTCCATCCACGATGAAAGTGACGAAGAAGAACGGGACTTCACTCGAATCAAGTGGAAAGGGACTGCCTACAGAAAGGACAATAACCCAAAGACCAAAGACTGCAACCTCGAACCATACCGAAAGACGCTCAATGGCTACTTCGTTCGAGAAGGCGAAAGCATCCCGTACTTTATCTTTTCAGAACCATGGACTGACGATAAGGGAAAGCGCCATCCGGGCTTTGAAATCTTCAATGACTGCGACGCTTCTTCAGATGAAACAGAACCCGTCCCACTATTCCTTAAAGATTTGTGGGGCACAAAGGCAGAAATGACCAGCGAATTGGACTTTGTGTTGGGAGAAGACATGCTACGACAGTTCGAGAACCTCTGCCGGCTAGAAGACAGCCAGATCCATGCAATATCCAAGGGGGACGCTCCAACTACTAATTACAGGAGACTAATCCAGAAATGTGGTGAGCCAATTCTAAACTGGCACGTCACCGGGGGACCAGTTGTTGATGAAGACTTCATGATCAAAGAGCTTGGTTGTACTCCCCATCCCCACAGGAAGATAGGCCATATAGCTTTCACTTTAGAGTCAGGCTCCACCTCTGATGAACTCACTCAAGAGGAAATTGAGGCGGTGGCCGAGCATGTATTCCCCTACTTCCTTAATGAAAACCTTGATCTTTTCGAGTACCCTAAGATTGCTAACATCATAAATGATGAATTAACTAATAATAATCAATATAACGAAAAAGTTAATAATAAATCATATGATGAGATAGATCAAGAAAACGAACAAATTTTAAAAGAATTAGCAAAGCAAGTAGGTCGTTGTGGAAAGAATGGCCCTGTTGACAATGAATCAATGCAAACGGTTAATCTTGGGACAACAGAAGACCTCAGAGAAACAAAGATCGGCAGCTTCTTCAAGGGGGAAGACAGAGAAACCTTAACGTAGCTCCTCAGAGAATATGTCGACATCTTAGCTTGGTCCTACAAAGATATGCCTGGGTTAAATCAGTCGATCGTAGAGCACAAGATACCGCTGTTACCCAACGCCAAACCAGTCCAACAGAAACTACGCAGAATTAAGCCCGAATGGTCAATGCAAGTGAAAGAAGAGATCACGAAATCTTGAACGTAGGGTTTATCAAGGTGATTGAATATCCGGAATGGCTAGCCAACACAGTACAAGTGGCCAAATCGAATGGGAAAATACAAGTCTATGTTGAGTTCAGAGACTTGAACAAGGTATCCCCTAAAGATGACTTCCCGCTACCAAACATAGACATATTGGTCGACGCTACCGCAGCATACGAAGTCCGCTCATTCGTACATGGTTTCGCAGGGTATAACCAAATTCTCATGGCAGAAGAAGACCAACACAAAACAACGTTCACCACACCTTGGGGGACGTTCTGTTTTACGGTCATGCCGTTTGGTCTGAAAAACGCTGGGGCTACTTATCAAATGGAAATCACGACACTATTTCATGACATAATCCATAAGGAAATAGAGGTATATGTGGACGACATGAAGGGATTCATGGGCAGACTCCAATACATCAGTCGATTCATCAATCAACTGACTACAATGTGCGATCCTAGCTTCAAGCTACTCAAGAAAAACGCACCTCAAGAATGGACCGAGGAATGTCAAGAGGCATTCGAGAAAGTTAAGGACTACTTGACTTCCCCACCTATCCTGGTTCTACCGCACAAGGAGAAACCCTTAAAACTATACCTCACGGTTACTGACAATGCACTATGGGCTATGCTTGCTCAAGAACAGCCAGCCTCACACACAGAGAATGCGATCTACTTTGTCAGACGTAGATTCCAAGGCAGCGAAGTCAACTACTCTCCACTCGACAAGTCTTGCGCTGCTCTCGTCTGGGTAACACATAGACTAAAACACTACATGGAAGCCTTCCCGATTCGTCTCATTGCACGAATGGATCCACTGAAATACATCCTAGACAAATCAGATTTGTCTTCACGTCTAGCTAAGTGGAACTTCATGCTCTCGAGATATGATATCACTTACGTCACTCAGAAATCCGTCAGGGGCAGTGTATTCGCAGATCAGTTGGCCGAATTTCCTTGCGACGAAGTGAAGGGGGAAGACCCGCGATTCCCTGATGAGGATATCATGAGTATAGAAGACGAAAATAAGTGGCAATTATTTTTTGACGGCGCAGCCAATAAGAAAGGTTTCGGCATCGAAATGTTGTTGGTGGATCCTGACGACATCTATACTCCACTAGCAATACGTCTTGACTTTGACGCCACTAATAACACTGCCGAATATGAAGCTTGCATAGCGGGACTCGAAGCAGCCCTAGAACGCAATGTGACCGAACTCGAGGTATTTGGGGACTCCCAATTGATCATCAATCAGACACTGAAAAAGTGGAGGATCCAAGATCCGACCCTTCAAAGATACAATGCCCACCTCCAAGAGTTGGTGCAACAATTCCAAAATGTCTCATTCCACTATCTCCCTAGAGACAAAAACCGGTTTGCTGACGCATTGGCTACACTTGCTTCCTTGGTCGAAATCCCTGCAGGAAAGGCAGTAAAACCCTTCAAAGTAACTCGGCGAGCGACTCCTGCCTACTGCGCCGTCATAGACCTTCATGATTGCAAAGATAAGTGGTTATCCGAATGCTCCATCATTGAGGACTCCGGAAAGAAAACATGGTACTATGACATTTGGCATTTCATCCTAGATGGAACCATTCAGCCTGAGGTCGACAAGAAAACTCAAATTTCCCTTAGGAGACTGGCAGCTAATTACGTCATCATTGCTGGCCGTCTATTCAAAAAATACTCACAGGGGAACCTCCTTTGCGCCACCAAAGAAGAGGCGCAAGAAATAATGGACCATGTTCATCAAGGAGTATGTGGAACCCACATGAGCAGAAACATGCTCGCCAAAAAGATCATCAGACATGGGTACTTTTGGTTAACCATGGAAGCCGACTGTACCAGCATGGTCAAGAAATGCCATAAGTGTCAGACACGCCAACCTTCAGCATGCACCGCCTTCCTTGTTGTACCCTATGACATCCCCTTGGCCGTTCTCAACATGGGGCATATAAGTGATTGGAAAGGTTACACCCGCAGGAGCCAATTGGCATTGTTTCATCTTAGTAGCCATCGACTATTTCACTAAATGGATCGAGGCCACCTTCTACAAAGTTTTGAATGCCGGAAAGGTAGCAGAATTCATCAAGCACAACATCATTTGCCGATATGGGGTTCCACAAGAGATGATATCTGATAATGGATCCCATTTCGAGAAAGAAATCGATCGCCTCTTAACAGAGTACAAAATCGTAAGGCATAAAAGTCATCTCCTTACAGGCCTCAAACGAATGGAGCAGTTGAAGCCGCTAACAAAATGATCGAAACCATCATCAGAAAAATGGCACTCACTGGAAAAGATTGGCCCGACAAGCTACCCTTCGCACTTTGGAGATACCGCACTTCGGTCCGAACAGCTAAAGGGGGGACTCCATATGCCCTCACATACGGAATGGAAGTTGTTCTACCAAAAGAATTGGAAATACCATCACTAAGGGTTCTCCTAGAAAACCAAGTGAATGAAGTTGACTGGTTAGAAAACAGATACGAAGAGCTAGCCCTGCTAGACGAAAGAAGGCTGAAAGCAGTCGAGCACACTCAAGCTTACCGAAGAAGAATGGCAAGAGCTTTCAACAAAAAGGTCAAGACAAGAAACATCATAGTAGGCGACCTGGTTCTCCGCGAGCACCGCCCTGGACCTTTCAACCCTCTAGGCAAGTGGGGACTGAGATGGATAGGACCCTACATTGTAAAGAAGATATTCTCTGGGGGAGCCCTTCAGCTGGTGGACATAGATGGGGATCAACTACCAAAGCCGGTCAACATGGACAAACTCAAGAAGTACTTCGCGTGACTTGGCCTCTTAAAAATTAAAAATCGCTCGATAGGTTGAAAATCCCGAAAGGGGTGGCCTAGGCAAAAATTAGAGATTGCACAAGAAAAGAAGACCGCTAGAATGAAAACCTGAAAGGGCGGTCTAGGCAAAAGCAAGGGTGTGCATTGAAAAAAAATGCCTTGTCTCGCGCGAGACTACCCTTCGGCCTAGAATCAAATTTTGTCCTTTTTCTCTCAAAAATGAACTACGTTAGACCTGAGCCTCTTATTTAATTGTTGTAAAAGAGGAACGTAGGCTGCCTTCGGGTTCGGTCTAATCAAATAAATAAATCAAATTTTGTCCTTTTATTAATCGAATGCATTTTATTAATAACAAAGGGAAAATCCTAACAACAACGACTAATTTGCTAAGCTAACAATCTTGAAAAAAAATACTAATAAATAAAACTATCGGTCTATCAAAGCAATCTCTTGGTACTCCCTAGGATCTAGCCTTTCATTGACTTGGTAGGCCGGCGGACATGATCACCCCCGTCATCTCGAACTCTCTTGCGCTTTGGACCCTTCGAAGCAGAACATCCCTCGAGGCGAGTGAAAACTGATTTCGAAAGCCTTTTGAAAACATGGGGCCTATCCAAAGATTGCATCTTTCTGAAATACCCTTACCTCGTCACTCGTACCAATCCCCATCAAGAAAATCTTGGGTTGGATCAGTCCGTATATTAGCAGGATCAGAATGGGCCTCGCTCCTTCTCAAAATACTGCTCGTCACGAAGGAATCTCGTAGCAGTGAAAGTCGCAGATCATCAATCTTCTCCGCACTTGGGTGACCGGAATGATGGAACCAATCCAAGTACTTGTCAGATAAGAAGACACTTTCATCAAAAGTCTGAAGGTTTGACCAACGATCTCGATTAGTTCCTTCACCCCATGCTTGAGCTAATACCTTCGCAAACTCTACACCAATATAGGAAACTTCGCGAGAGGCTCCTTCGAAAAGATAAGTGTCCTGCTGTTGGCCACTTGGGAAAGTAGAAAGAGGAATCTCGCAAACCCGAAAGAACAACCCTGTCAAAACCCTTGGTATTGGCAACATACTTGTTCAGCCTCCAATAAGGTGGATACCAAATAATATCTGCAGTGGCGGCTTTTACAATCAACTTGCCCCACTTATCCACCGAAAGATCCTTGATTACCAACTTCCTCAAATGGTACATAAAGGGAGAATAATCCAACGGATGAGCTACCAAATTGAGATGTTCCCTAAGCTAAATAGTCAAAAAAAGAGGACTCCCTTGATTCATGGCACCGGTCTTATGCAACTCATCAAGACCATGAAGGGTCTCACCCAAGATTAGCGGAATAATGTTCCTAGAACGTTTCCTAGCCTGCAGAACGATTTCCACCAATTGGGAGTCAACCAAGCCATCCATGCACGTGAACAAAACATCTCCAAAAAGAGAAAGGGCCAGAAAGTTCCGTTTGTAAACATGGAAGGCCTCGTCATCTGAATCTCCGCTAAAGCATTCAGGAAAAGAAGAGCAATCCACCCATCTGCGTTGAACCGACTCATAGAAAGTGTCAAGGGGGATCCCCAACAATTAGTTCAAAGCTTCTGAATGGTTCCTGTCGAATTTAGGAACAACAATCTCACCAGTCAAAGGCATATCCAAGATAATAGCAAATTCTTCAACGGTAGGAACCAACTCATTAAGAGAGAAATTAAAGAGATGAACAAAGGGATCCCAAAATCGAGCAACGCCCTACAGAAGATTCCGATCCGATTGGAGGCTCTTCAAAGTGAAAAGGATTCTGAATTCGAATTCTGCAATAAACTTATTGCGAGATCGATTATGAAACGACCTCCTTGGAAGCCATGGATCACAGGGTTGGAAAAGAAGGCAAGAATTCGACCCTAACAAGATATCTCTGTGATTTGAGCGGCCTGAATGAGTTATCTGGCCGGACTACAGGTTGATTATATAGGGGAAAACTGACAGAATCATGTTCAAAGAAGAAAAGAACTCTTCCTGAGTAGCGTGTCTCGTGCGAGACACCTTGTCCAGCGCAATACAACCCTTCAAAAAAATCAGCAGCCTTCTTGCACAAGCGAATGATCTAGCCCCGACTTGACGAAGCAAGTCCCGAAACCTGCAAATGTAGTTCCTAATATGCAATGTATGCATCAAAACCAGGCTCAAAACCTTGACCTAAATGGTCATTTCATTCCAACACAGAAGTCGAGAAAGTTAAAAAATTAACTAGACCTAGGATTAGGAATTAAGAAAATCTTGTTGTTGTGCTACCTACGTGCTAACAGGTACAAGAAAAGAAAATTGTCTGGGCCCACCCGGCCAATATTTACAAGTTTTCAAGAGATAAATGGGGAGAAAGGGGGATCACGCCATCAAGTTCCCCTAGCTGTTGGCACCTCCATCATCTTCACCGTCGTCGGGGCTACCGTCCCTCCTTGACCGTTTGGCTCCACAAGACGGGGTCACTGCAGAGGCTATCGTCGACGCCGCCGAAGCCGCCTTTTGAAACAGCCTCTCGGACAGATCCGACACCATGGACATCAGGCCAGCCATCCTGCTCGCGCTGCGGTCATAATCCTCCGCGGACATGATGACCTGTTAAACAAAGAAAAGGTGCTCAGATGAAGTCGGACATATACACATATGTGGACGAATACGGGAAATAGTATAAACAAGAAGTGTACCGAAGATGCTTGGGGAGGGCGGTGATAACCCTCCGGAATCTGATCTGGGGTCGCAATATGACCCACCATCTGCGTACCTCCCATCATGTACTTGAAGCTCGGAGGACCATAATCTGGTGCAAAAGTCACAGGACCCGCATACTGTGATGAAGAGCTTGGGGCTGACGAACCTGACGCAGAGGCAGAAGCAGAAGCTCGAGCACGTGACCGCCTACCACCTACCACATGGGGACCCATCAGGCGAGGCAAGAACTCCTCATATGAAGCACCTCGGACAACGCAATCCGTCGCCATGTCGCCATTCACAAGATGGGCATAATCCTCGTCAGGAATGAAATGGGTAGGGTGCATCGCCCTAGGCGGATCCTCCGGCACCCTATATGGAAGTGAACCCCGGCCATGCTGAGGGAAGACTCTCTCACCTAGATACATGGTATCCCCCTCCAGCGATACCAAGATCCTCTGCACATCGGTGACATCCCAGGCACGGTGAACCTCTCGCTCCAACAAGGTCCACAGGTACAAGCCCTATCGCTCGAAATTGAAGCCATCCAACAAAACCCTAGCCTCCTCGACAGTCAAGGTCCAATCCTCTCCCTCCTCTTCGTCAACGATCCGGTTGGAATGACCCCACCTCCTAATATCCGGAAACTGAGGATCCCGGTTATCCAGCTCAAACTTATGCAGTGAAAAGACGGCATATCCCTATATCTGTACAAGAAAGCAGAACAGATTCAGTACAAAAGCATAGACAAAATGTGCAGATAAAATGACAAAGACAGAATCAAAAAAAACATACTTACCAAGCATAGGAATACCCTGACATGGTATACCTGGTATGCCTACATGCCTCATCCATGGCATGATAGCAGAAAGTCAGCCCAGCTGAGCCCCAGTCATAGGTCCTCACCAGGTCCAGATCATTCAGCAACCCTAACAGAGCAAGGCGAGCCGTGGAGGAATGATTAGCAAAGATAGTCTCTGATAAGATATACCAGAGAGCACCTCTCACCAATCGATCCGTGTCGGCATTTGGCTTATCAGCATAGGCCAAGAGTTGGTCACGGAGGGGCGACAACTCAGCAGCAAATCCCTTAACCTTGTTAGGGGCAAAACCTATCAATCGTCGTCACTCAGCTGGATTCGCAGGTTTGAAACCCGTAGTCTTCGGGAGGGCAATGCCAGTGAATTCTAACCCGGTGATGGCCATGAAATCAGTTGGGGTCATCGTAGCTTCCCCGAAGCGAAGATGGACCATGTGGGTAGTGTCCCACCACCTCTACCTAATCGCTTGAAGGACTTGAGGAGTCCGCCTCATCCCCCGGATGTTATCAACAAAAGTAAGGAGCCCCGTCTGAGCCATCCTAGCCCGGACTCCGTTCAAAACCTTGACTTTGTCCCACAAAGTCTTGGCAAATTTGGCACTTCCCCAATAGTTCTTGGTCGCCCTATACGACTGGAAAATAGAGAAAAGACAAGGGAGCAATGTCAGAAATCATCCCATGGCAAAATTTCAAAGAAATAAGAGAAAATTTGCATTGAGGTATTTCATCAAACACTTGACGTGCACACTAGAAAGCCATGTTCAAGGAAGCATTTGGCTACCCGAATCAACCCCTCCTACAATCCATGGTGTGTAGGGAACTCATATACACGCCAATGCAACAACAATATCCAACAACATCAACAAAAAAAATGAAGCATGCAATGATAGAACCTAGTTCTAAGGCAAAGAAAGAAAATAGCCAATTTGATGAATTGGGGGGAATTCAAAAACATGGTTTCAATTCAATGAAAAGTATTGAAATGAGATTGAGAAAAACATTCTTACCAAACCCTCACGGATGGCATGGGAAATGTGCATAGGCCGATCAAATGTGAGGTCATCCCTCGGATAATCCTTCCCAAGCAAATAGCTACCAAAAGTCGGATTTTTCATCTCTTGAGCCATGGATAATGGAAGAGGGAAAGATTGAAATGTTGATTGAGAAAGGAAATCAACAAGCAACACACCAGAAATCTCAAGAAAAATGTCTTGGCTCGAACTTACAGAGAAGAGTTTGAAAATGGTTGTTTTAAAATAAACTCACAGCTGCTGTTATATTGCCTCGACAGTCCTTGTCTCGCGCGATACAGGTTGTCCCGCACGAGACAAACCCCTTGGGAAAGTACAAAATTGTCCTCGACAATAAGCGTCTACGCAACGTCAAAATTCAAAATTTTGACACATTTAACCTTGAAAGTGATACCCTAGCAAGGAAACATGGAAAAATTGGTACCGCAAGTCACGAAATGAGCCAAACGTGGCATGCGCACAATCGCCCAATACGGCATCCAGTCACCCGAATATGATTGATCCAGAGATCAAGTCATCCCGCACGATTCAGAGCCCAGACAGGTGAATCGTCAAAATCAAAAAGCCCGATTCAACGCCCAGACAGGTGAATCGTCAAATCAAAAGCCCGATTCAGAGCCCAGATGGGTGAATCGTCAAATCAAAAGCCCGATTCAGAGCCCAGACAGGTGAATCGTCAAAATCAAAAAGCCCGATTCAACGCCCAGACAGGTGAATCGTCAAATCAAAAGCCCGATTCAGAGCCCAGACAGGTGAATCGTCATCACACAAGCCCGATTCAATGCCCCGACAGGTGAATCGTCATCCCCAGCAAAAGCCCGATTCGGAGCCCAGACAGGCGAATCGTCACAAAACCAACAGGACTCAAAGGACCGGACAGGTAAGCCTTTGTTTTCTAACATTTCTTCCCCACAGGTTCGGAGCCAAGATAGGTGAATCTTCAGACAGACAGGTATATTCAGAATTGGGTCTTGATTTGATTCCTCAGTATGAATTTGCCTTTTCAAAAATAAAATTGCCTCGATTTTCAAAATAATTTTCAAAATACCTAAAGCAGCCTTTTCGTGTTTTGGAGTCGAACTACGTTATGGTTTGATTCTCCGATAGAGATACGTAGGAAGCCGTGCGGTTCGACCATCCCGATATCCAGAATGATGTCTTTTCTATCATCGATATGACTTCTTCCATAAGACTTGTCGACGAGGGGCTCTGTAGACACCCCATTCTGAACCCATCGGAGCAGAGTAATACCACTCTAAGTCTCGCCTTGAGTCAAGAGTAGAAATCCACCATTTCGTCATGTTTTGCTAAGTTTTGACTAATGACTGTAAGTTTTGACTAAACTGCATATGGGATAACGAGGGAAGGACAAAATTGTCCATTGAGCAACCTTGTCTCGCGCGGAACAGTCGTGTCTCGCGCGAGACTAAGCCTCTGCAGGATGTGCAGAAATCAGTTTCCTCGTCGATTTCAACCTCTTTCTTGAAAAAATCTTATCAATCCGGTCCTCCAATAGAATGTGAGTTCTGGAACCTTCCAGGTTGATTTCCCTCTCCACCTTCACCTCTCCAACATCCTATAAATACTTGAAGACTTTCAGTATTTTGGACCCTGACACTCCGGTCGACCTCCGACATTTTACTGGTTTCTCTCCCTGAAAGATTCCTGTAAATCACCCCTTAAAATCACCTAAAGTTTGTTTATCGACCTTGTTGAACAACAAACATTGAAGAAGGAATCAAGGACTGAGGCGAAGCTCTGTCCGCATCAAGATTCGACTCTAAGCTCGAGTCGAAACTCTGTCCAAGTCTCTTCACAAGAGGTAATCTTCCTCCCTTTTCTAATTGATTGTTAGAGTGTTATAATACATCAAATCTAGGATCGACTTAGAGCCTCCCCAAATCATGGGGACAGTCTCGAAGCAATCGATCCTATATTCCGTTTAACCTAGTTAAATGGATTCTTTTACTTGTTTATTAAAGCGTCTTTTTCTTTGAAAACCCGTTTTTTTAGCAAGACCGATCTCCGGATTGGGTGGAATGGGTGCTCCTTGACCTTCCCATTCCATAACCTAAGCCCCGAACCCAAAATCTTTTCTAAATGGTTTTTCTATGTTTCCAACCAAATAATATAGGTGACGACTCTCAAAACAAAACAAACAAGTTCGGGAAAGACGAGCCTTTTCCCTCGCACCGTTACAGTTGGTGCCCCTAGGAATTAATCTGCGTTCTAGGGGACAACCAGTAACCGAGGAAACGCTGCCAAACCCTCCTTGTCGTTGGCGCCAAGTGAGACCTGCTGGCAGCAAGATGGGGAGGAACGCCGCCCAGGGAGGAACTGGAGCATCCCCCCAACAGATTGTTCACAAAACTCTCCTGCATCAACAGATGGAAACTCTGCAACGCATTTATGAAACACAAAATGACTTGCTACAATTAGATCCTGAGAACTCCCTGGCTGAATTTATGAGGCCTACGAGGACTAGAAATTCTCTTTTAGGGGAGAGTAATCTTGACAGGCATGGTAGACGGGGGAATAGAGAAAATCTTCCTCCTGGCCAACATCCCCATCATCGTGGCATTGCTGGTAGATCCAAGCAAAACCCCCCAAGATGTCCCTACTCGTCATAAGTCTCCTGGACATGAAAACACACTAAACAATGAGGATTTGAGAAATCATCTGAACCATCATATGGAACAGGAGGTTAATTTTGCTGACTTGAGAGCAAGGCTTAGTCAGGCAAGGAAAAAATCCCCTACTCGTCATACCTCCTCTCCTCAGCATAGGAGCCCTCCTCGGTATAGGAGCCCTCCTTGGCTTAGGAGCCCTCCTCGTCACAGGACTCCTCCCCATCCAGAAATGGTACCTAGAAGGGACAGAGCACCATCTGGACATGGGGACAATCACCAGGAACATGTGGAACACAGTAGAGTGAATGGGCACAGAAAGAAAGAAAGAACTCACCGTAGTTCTCATTTTAACTCAGGGATCGATACAAGAGATATTCTCCTCTTGAAAAAGAGACTAGATGAAATGGAAACAAGGAGGAAGGAAGTGGATGATAATGATACCAGTGCCCCCCATCCTTTCTCCCAGTGAATTAATGATCTACCTCTCAATACTGCTCTAAAGATCCCAATTTTGAAAAATATGCGGGAACCACAGACGCACGGGACCAAGTGCAAAGTTTTGAATCAAGCATGGCCCTCCTCACCAAGGCATATGATATTCTCTGCAAAGCTTTTGCGAGTACCTTCTCCGGAATAGCTTTGTCCTGTTTCCGTGAGCAAAAGAAGGGAAGCATCGATGGCTGGAAAATCATGAGGAGGAGGTTCCTGGATCACTTCGCTACAGTTGGGAAGAGAAAAAAAGACTGATAGATCTTGCTAACATTGAGCAAGGGAAGAATGAAACAATTCTGAGTTATCAATCGATTCAGAGCCATAAAAGACCAAGTAGAGTAGAGTCTGACATACCTGGAGGTGATTGTTTGCTTTAACTCCGGACTAAGATCTGGGCAATTGATATATGAACTTTCTGACATAGAGCCTAAGTCAAAATCAGATCTGTATAATGTGGCTTACGTCATAGTTATGGAAGAAGAGAAAAGTAAAAAGAGGTCTGAGAAACCAGAGACAAAGGCAGCTGGCGGCAACTAGGCTTCGAATGGCAGTGGCTACAAGGGGAAGAATAGAACTCGGGCTACTGAAAAAGCTGAGGTTTTTACGCCCCTCTCTAAACCTATAACGGAGATCATGCAGTTGGTAAATCTACCAAGTCCCCGACCACTTGATGAAAGAACAAAATACACCCGTGACAACTCCAAGTATTGTGCCTTCCACAAGGACCACGAACACGACATAGAGAATTGCATCTCCCTCAAGAGAATGATCCAGAGATGGGTAGACGAGGGAAAGGTTGATCGCTACGTTATGAGAAAGGATAACAAGCGAAAAAGAAAGGATGACGATGACGATGACAAAGATGATGAAAGGGAAGTCGGACCTCCTAAGTCCAAGCTCCATGTTATAAGAGAGGATAATGTTTCCAACAGAAAATTGAAAGACCAGATACACGAGCTAAGTAAGGTCTATCACATCCCCGCTTGGATTCATAAGGAAGAGGAAGTCATCAGCTTCTCCTATAATGAACTAGCCGGAAGTCGCTCGGCTCGTTAATAACCCTCGATGATCAAAGAGAGGATTGACAACTGTGAATACGAGAGATTCCTCATAGACTCGGGGGCCTCTCGAGATATTCTGTATAGCTCTACCTTCCAGAAGATGAATCTGAAGGATAGCATGCTGGAGCCATACTCTGGAAGACTAGAAGGCTTCACCAAACATAAAGTCAGCACCATGGGGACAATTGACTTATTGTTGGAAGTAGGGGAACATCCCTTCTGAGCCGAGGCCACAGTAACATTCGTAGTCATGGATTTGGCAAGCGACTACCATGCCATAATAGGCATTCCGAGTCAAGGCAAATTTAGGTTGGTCACCTCCCTCCCCCACCAACGAGTTAAATTCCCTACTCGTGCTAAAGTCGGATCCGTGAGGGCGACCCCCAAAGACTTCATGGAGCATGTGATGAGTAGCAGAAAAACATCCAGAAAGCTAGAGGTAGACACACCAGATAAAAATCTAAAAATCTCTAAGTTTGTAAAGACTACCAGCACCAGTTCTAGGCTCAATCTGATTTCAGAAATAGAGGATGAAGAGCACGTGATTCTAGATATCCACGAAAACTATGACACAATTTTGTCCGTCCCGGATATAACCCCTCATCTCGTCAGCGGCAAGAACTCGGGGGCCAACCCTGACTTGAGACAAGGAGAGCTATCGAACGTAGACAAACTATTAGAGATGGAAGACCTAGACATAAATGGTGAGGAAGGTAGAAGGCTTAGAGAAATAATCATTGAAACTTTACAATTTCGAGACGATCCAGAAATGGAGCCCGTAGACGAATTGGAGGAAATTATGCTCAATCCTGAGTAAGTTGTCCACAAGTTGGAAGTTGACATGTCTGTTAAACCTCTCAAGCAGACAAGGAGAATTTTCGCAAACGATAAGGAAGACGCAACCAAAGAAGAAGTGCAGAAATTACTAAGTGCTGGAATCATAAGTGAAGCAATCTACCCTGTTTGGTTGGCCAATGTTGTGATGGTCAAGAAACATAACGAAAAGTGGTGTGTGTATGTATACTTCAAAGATCTCAACAAGGCCTACCCAAAAGACTGTTACCCTCTCCGCAGAATTGACAAGATGGTGGAATCCATTGCTGGACATAGAACTCTCATCCTCCTAGATGCCTATTCTGGTTAACACCAGATAAAATGGCTGAGCAAGACATTGAGAAAACAACCTTCCAGGCAGCTGGTGGAGTTTATTGTTACACCATTATGCCCATCGGGCTCAAGAATGCGGGCGCAGCCTACCAACGTATGGTCAACAAAGTCTTTGGGAAACAGATAGGCCGTAACATGGAAGCCTACATAGATGACATGGTCATCAAGACTAGGAGTGGCAATCACTCTCCAGACTTGGAGGAAACATTTGACAACCTACGTGTTAACAGTATGAAATTGAATCCAAGTAAATGTGTGTTCGGGGTGACAGATAGGAAGTTCCTAGGCTTTATGGTATCACAAATAGGAATTGAGGCAAATCCGGAGAAAATCAAAGCCTTGATCAACATGAAAGAACCTACCAGCATCAAGGAGGTTCAGAGGCTGAATGGATGAATATTGTAAAGTCTGCAGAAAAATCGTTGCCTTTTTTCAAAGTATTGAAGGGGACCAAGAGCTTCTCCTGGACATCTGAATGCTCAGAATCATTCAAATAGTTGAAGGAGTACTTGGGATCCCCTCCTTTGTTGAGCAGCCCTGTCATGGGAGAAATGCTATATGTCTTCCTAGAAGTAACAGACAATGCTATAGATGTGGTACTAGTCTGGAATGAAGGAACCACTCAGAAGCCTATCTAATATGTGAGCAAGGAATTATCTGATATGGAGAGCAGATACTTCAATGCGGAAAAAATAGCATACACCCTAGTAATAGCGACAAGAAAGCTACGAGCATACTTTTCTTCACATCCCATAACTGTGCATACGAATGCACCCTTAAAGAAAATTTTCATAGGTAGGACTGCTTAGGAAGTCTCCTTAATTGGTCTATCGAGCTAACTGAGTTTGATACCAGATACTAAGGAAAGAAGCAGAGCTGGAATTGTACTAGCAAGTCCTGATGGAGAGCTAACTCATAGTTTTTGTCGAAGAACCTGCCTATAAAAGACTACGAGTAATGCTCCTAGATGAGGAGGAGAAGTGTTAGATAAGATGACTACATGGACTTCATTGAAAAGAACCAACTCCCAGAGGATGAAGCACGTGCTAGACTTATCAAGAAGAAGTCAGTAAGGTTCACAGTGATGAACGGAACTCTCTACAGACGATCATTTACAAAGCCCCTGCTGAGGTGCATATATCCCAAGGAAACAGAAAATCTCTTGGCAGAAGTCCACGAAGTCATTTGTAGTGGTCACCCGGGGGCCAGAACCCTAGCTGACAAAATCTTCATGCTAGGTTACTACTAGCCAAACCTGAGAGATGAAGCGCAAGCTTACGTAAGAAAGTGTGTCAAGTGCCAGAGATATGATGACATTCCCAGACTTCCAACAGTGGAACAGACTCTCATAATACCTACGTGGTCATTTGACATATGGGGAATCGACATCATCGGACCCTCCCCCGCTCGAGGTAATTGTAAGTATGTGATTGTGTCAGTCGACTCCTGCTACAAGTGGATAGAAGAAAGGCCTTAGCCAAAATATCAGAGGAGAATGCAATCCACTTCGTCCACGACTTCATTTGGTGTTGCTTTGTGGTTCCACACACTATTATATCAGATCATGGTCTTCAGTTTTCAAAGGCATTTACAACAGAGCTAAACATACTTGGAGTCAGACACATCAAGTCATCAGTAAGCAGACCTCAATGCAGCGGACAAGCGGAAGCAGCAAGAACCATGAAGGGAGTGATGGCAGATGTTTGGATGAGCTTCCTTTAGCCTTGTGGGCAGTTCGCACAACAACCCGGGGGCCAACCGAGGAAACCCCATTCGCACTAACCTTCAGTTCTGAGGCCATGGCACTAGCTAAGATAGATATCCTTACAACTAGAAACTCTAACTATGATGATCAAGTCAACAAGGTCAACAGGCTCCTAGACCTAGACCTAGTAGATGAAAGAAGACTAGCTGCTCAGATGAGGATGGTGAATTACAAGCAGAGTACCAAAGCCTATCATGACAAAAGGGTCAACAAGAAAGTATTCCAAGTTAGAGATTGGGTACTTAAAAATTGAAACAACTGGCAGAAAGGCAGAACAAAACAAGCTCTCCCCAAACTGGGAAGGCCCCTACATCATCACTTAAGTTATCAAAGAAGGGACCTACAGAATGAAGACTCAAGATGGACAAGAGCTGAAACATCCGTGGCATTCTGATCATCTACGGAAGTACTATCATTAGTTTTAGTTTGTTTTGATTTAATAGATTAGTACTTGTTAGTCTTTTCCTTTATTTTCAAGAAAAATAGGATTGCAGTTCGATATAATCACTTTCAGTTAATAAAGATTCAGTTTCATCAAGGCAAATGACTAGCAAGACAAAAGACGAGTAGCTCCCTCCTCGGCATTCAAGGGATAAATTCCCACCAATTTACCTATGACCTATACCGAATGACCTTTCTCGGTATAGAGAGGTAAATCATCAAAAATTTACCTAAGACCAATGATCGAACGACCTTCCTCGGCATAGAGAGGTAAAGCATCAAACATTTACCAAAGACCTATGACCGAACGACCTTCCTCGGCATAGAGAGGTAAAGCATCAAAAATTGTCTAAGACCTATGTCGAATAATCTTCCACGGCATATAGAGATAAAACCAAAAAATTGCCTAAGACCTATGACCGAACGACCTTCCTCGGCATAAAGAGGTAAACATCAAAAATACCCTAAGAACTATGTCCGAACGACCCTCCTCGGTATAGAGAGGTAAAACATCAAAAATTTCCTAAGACCTATGACTGAACGACCTTCCTCAGCATAGAGAGGTAAAATATCAAAACATGTCTTAGAATTATGACCGAATGGCCTTGCTCGACATGAAGAGACAAGCCCTCATAAAAAAACCACGTGTTAAGCCGAGCAACCTTCCTCGGCTTAGTGAATAAACTTGCAAGTTATCTAAGTGTTTAGACCAAACGAGCTTCCTCGATTTAACAACTAAATACCAATGACGAGTAGACCCTCCTCGGCTTCTCAAGAAAGTTGGGTGTTTAAGCAAAATGTTCAACATTTTAGTCATTCAACATACATTCAAACTATCAACATTCAATATAAAGCATTCAAACAAAAAGAGTTCATATCAAAGCAGTAAAGTAAAGACGACGAAGAATTGAGAAAAAGACATTATATTGATATAGATTTGAAGTACAAAGAGGCCCTATTCTAATATTACATTAGCAAAAACAAAGCAAAAATACCCTAAGCTTAATCACCTCCCCCAAAAAAGATCATCCTATTCCAGAAGGGGGATTGATGACTTGCTCGGTCTGGGCTTCTTCGGCTTGAGCTCCCTCAGTTGGCTCCACCGCGGCATCGGCCTCCTCGTCTTCTGAACTTAGGCCCCCATCCTCGATCTTCTCAATAAGTGTATGAATATTTTATGGATCAAGGGAAGGAGGAACCCAAGCAGAACGGCCAGCTTGAGCATCAAGAGAGGCAATGACCCTCAGATCATTGCTGGAAAAAGGAATGAGGTAGTGCACGGACCGGGCTGCCTCATTATAAGAGTCTTTGCAGATAAGCCGAGCAAGTCCCTCCAGGTTGAGACCAAGAGAAGGATCCACCATGGCCCTTCTAGCTAAGTGTAAAAAGCCGTCGGAGTACATGGTGGCTGTCTTCTCCGCCACGACCTATTTAAAGGCCGAGCTAGCCTTGTAACGGGCTACGGCCTAAGACTCCCTAGAGGGAATGCCAGCCTCCAACTCTTGCAGCCGGGCAGACATCTCCTCGGCTCTCTTGAGGGAATCATTTCTTTGCCCCTCCAGCTGAGTCTCTTTGAGCTGGGCAAATTTGTCAGCTTTGGCCAGGGCCTCTTCGGATGCCATCTTTTCTTCCTCGGCTTTTGCCTTAGCCGTTTTAAAAGCTTCAGCGTCAACACGGAGGTTGTTGAGGAGCTCTACGGACTTCTTAAGGTCAGCCTTGTCCTTCCCGGCCTGTTTCTCAAGTTTTTGCCCTTGGACTTCAGCCGCCTTAGATTTAATGGCCTCATACGCCGAGATCGTGGCAAGCTCCAGAAAATCAAAGAAAAAGGATCAGAAAAACTACAAGTGTAAAAACATGATGAGGAAGAAAAAATGAAAAACCGAGGAAGCTTAACTCACTCAATAGAAGGCCTTTCATACTGGCCAGAACCTCCATGATGGGACTGTAGTCCAAAAATTGATCCAGGAGCTCATCGTCCATAGACCTATATATCATTGCCCGACGTACCCTTTGTTGGGGGCCCTTGCGAGCAATAACATCCATCCCCTTAAAGACGGCGGCTTCACGTGCCTTCTACACAAATTGTTCGGCGTCAGCGTATGTTTTTTATATGTCGAGCAAAGAGTGCAGTCGAGGACGGTTCAGTGGCCACCCCTTGGATGAGCCTGCCACCTCGGTTTCCACCCTTGGCCTCTTTTGGGCAGGGGTCTTCACCACGACGTCAACTTCCTTGGTCTCAGATAGACCGGTGTGCCTTATAGCCTCCTCGGCTTTAGGAGGTACGACCTGGGAGCTCTGTCCCTCAGCATGGGCATCTTGCCCTTCTTGTTCTCCCTCAGTGGAGGCCTCAACACCTCCTACCGGCTTCAGAGGTAAAGCACCAGCCTCCTTGGTGGATAACATTGCCTGACGAGCAATGGCGTCATCTCGTCTTTTGCCCTTGGTCGAGGACCTGGAGGTCCTTCTCTTCAATTTCATCAAGGCCTGGGGGTCCAAAATTTCCTTCGACATCTTCTTGATTTGTTCCTCGGTTAAATCTGCAAATGACGAGGAAGGAAGTCAATTAAAATACGAGAAGGGTAATATATCAAGAAAAAAGTTTGCAAGTATAAACGACGAGAAAGAAAGAAATTTACAGCCAGGCAAGTCATCCACGGTTAGACATCGGTTCTCGTAAAGTTTGCATATGTCGTAATCAGAAGGAAAAACGAGACCGTGATGCACCCTCCATTCTGGATATCTATTCCCCCTCACAACTGAAACCATGGGCACTAGCCCGTCTAAGGGACCAGGCATGATGCCGACCTGGACATAGTATATTTGGTCGGTCTCAATGCTTAACCAACATAAAGTGCCGACGGAGGCAAACTATATCAAACTATCTATAAGCCGACCACTCCAATCAGGCCTCCATACTTGCTCGGGCACGCCGGGAAGCCGAGAAGGCACTGCAAATTCCCAACCGTGTCGGCTCTTTACCCTTATAACATGATTATTCCATCGGGAGACTATGTTGGACATTGGATAGATGAGTTTGGGTTGGTTAGGATCACTCCGTATCACCAAGATTATATCCTCCTTATAGCTGACTGTGAAGAAATAATGTAAATCAGATTGACAAGGTTCAAAACCTAGACTGCGGCATAACACTATAAAGCCGGTGAGGAATCTCATGGCATTGGCTCCTAGCATAGTGAGACGCCCTGCATATCTTCTAAAAACTCACAAATAAAGGGATCAAGGGGAAGGCAGAGGCTGAGCTGGAATTGTTTGTAGAAGAAATGGACGTGGTTCAAACTATACAAAAAGTCATCCAAGGCTTTCTCGATTTCAAAAGGTACGCCGGGAAGGTACGTAAGACGGTATTCCTCCCTCAACACTCTAAACTTGGAATGTATTTCCTCAATTATTGGTTCCCCATCCCTAGCAAATCTAGGCCTAGGGGTGGCAGACCTGCCCCAATTGGACCTCCCACGTCCTCGTCCTCGGTTGCCAGCTTGGGCTACCTCGATAAAGGCATTTACAATGCTGCCCGAGGTAGAAGGACCAGTTGAAGATCGAGCAATGTTACTTCCCCTCCCGTCATGACTGCACAAACAAAGAAGCAAAGGTCAGTTTTGGCTAAGTATAAAGTGGAAGACGAGGACGAGGAAGGGAATCCCTCCCCGTCCTATTGAATAAAGTCGAGGAGGGATTCTTTCCCAAGAAAGGGCGCTCCAAGTGGTTGGACTTCAAGTAATAGAGATTGATGTGGTCAATAATTTCGGACCAATTGTGGAACAACACAATATTTAGGGAATCAATGCTTAGTCGATCAATCCTAAATCGACTAGGATAACCGACGTCAGTCCTAGGGAGTCCTAGGGCTTTGGTACCTCATCAAAATTTTCCATATCTCATCCTGACTTAGCATCATCCATGGCCCGTCAATCATTTGGTAAATCCTAAGGTTTTGGGTGTGGTAGCAGTATATGGCATTTGGGTTATTCCTGCATGTTCTTGCCATCTCTAAGAACTAGGAAGGCACAATAAATTGCTCAAGAACAAATTCAAGAAAAGCTTCAAGTACAAGCACCAACAATGGCGGTCTTCAAGAACAGTAACAACAAAACCCAGAAATACGCAAGAAATAAAAGATTGGGAAGAAATTATACCTGTATCGAAGGTTAGAGATGAAATGTGCACACTAAATCAAGCACGAACACCAGAAATTGACAAGGAAATCAAGCAAAAACTCAAGAACGAATTTGCAGATTTCAACCTTATAGGAATCTCTCAAGGCTGAACAGTGATAAAAGAGTAGAAAGAGAATGGATTTTAGCTTTTATACTCGGATCTGAAACGGGTACGGGTCGAAAAACTGGCAGAGAATAGATTTTAGCTTTTAATGGCGCCGTCTCTACCTCACCATTAATGATCTAGAGTGTTCCCAAAGCGAATGTCCAGACCTCGTAAATCGTGCCCATCATTGTCTAAATAACCGGCGGATAATGAAACGCCTCGTGATCCGTTTAATCCGAGGTAGAGCACCACTTCCTTCTCGGCATAGCCGTGCTAGGAAGTCGGGGGCCACTGAATGGTATAAACCGAGGTATGAACGTGGGTTATGGCCGGGTAAGACCCAATTGATTGAGCCCAAAATATGATCCATACAAGTCTGAATTATGACAAAGGAAGTGGGTCTTCCCTACCTTTGCTTGTCATGACTGCTCGTCATTCCCAATATGTCGACCTAGATATATTAGAGCGAATAGTAACTAAGGCACAAAATACATTCTCATATGCCGAGCAAGGCATCCAACGAAGTCGACGAGGGCTTCACTAAAAGACGAGGAGACCTCCCTCGGTCACCATCCATGACAAAGAAATGGGTTTCCCTATCCTTGCTCCTCTCTACTTCGGCATCAAATCAGGCTGGCCAAGCATCACATGCTGAGGAGCGTGCCTCCTAGGCGCACATGAAGAATGATATCACCTAATCCAACTCAAACAAGGTTTGTGGAAAGTTATAATACCAATAGAATTATAACCTACACGCACACAACTTTTTAATTAAAGATGGACTCTACAATCCTACACCTATAAATACATGTCATAATTCTCATTATTTTGGTAACACGTCTTTTGAATATAAACTCTTATCAATGGATTTTTCTTTTTAAACGCAGATACTTACTCTCACGTCGAATGGTCTTCGTCGGTGAAACTTCGGCTTAGTTTACGTGTTTGTTTATCTTTTTAGAGTGCGTCTGGGGAGAAACGCGTTTCTCCGTCGCGTATGGAGAAACGGGGCTTATTATGTCGCGCGACATAAGTAGCCAGTTTCTGGATATCCTTTACAAAGCTTCTGGATATCCAGAAGCTTTGAAATGGATATCCAGAAGCTTTGTAAAGGATATCCGAAACCAAGTATTTTTCCTCGGATATCCTTTACCAAAGCTCGATATCCGTAGCTTGAATGGATATCCGAGAAGCTTTGTAAAGCGATATCCAGAAAAATATTTGGTTTTACGGATGTCCTTTACAAAGGCTTCCTGATGATATCTTTTCAGCTTTCCTCGATATCTTTCCAAAGCTTCTGGATATCCAGAAGCTGATGAAGTGATATCCAGTTTTTGTGGCTATGTATGTCGCGCGACATAACAAGCCCCGTTTCTCCATAAGCGACAGAGAAACGCGTTTCTCCCCAGATTTTGTGATCTTTTTAAGACTATTCAATCATATAGGATATAAACTGCCGTTGAATTTGACCTAATACAAACGTTTTTTGCATCATCAAACCATATTTTGTCCTTTGTCAATTTTTTCAGTTCATAATGTCCTATTCATCTTGTTTGTTTTAGTTCAATCATATTTAAGACTTCAAATATTATTACGACCACACTAGATGCTGATCTCACATCATTCAAACGCAAGCGTAGAAATGCACCACCACTGTTACACCCATATAATATACTCATTAGTTGGGGACACAAATTTTTGTATTTGAAATTATATTTTCTGGCCGAATCATCAAACGGTGTACGTTTCTAAAGTAAAAATATATAAACCTAATCTATTGTAAAGTAAAAATGAAGAATCAAAAAGTATTACTATTAAAATGAAGGTAATTTGTTTTTGAAGGAAACAGTGTGAAAAGGGTGGGGACGATATTAGTTTGAATTATATAGGTTTTTTAACAATGGCCATTACTAGTTATATTTTTTAATAAAATAATATGGGGTTTATTTATTCATTTATTTTGAAAAAAAAACAAAACAAAACAAAATATAGTCCAAAGTTAAAGTATGGGAACATTTTCAAATTGAGGTCCAAACTTTTAAACATCCTGAATTGGGGTATAAAGTTAGAATTTTGGCCGAATGTGAGAATTTAGGTCCTCATGTTTTCTTATGTGTAAAATGACCAAAAGCCTACGTAAAATTTACAAACTTAACTAAGTTAAGTGGTACGTGCTTAACACGTGATAATTTAACCGAGATTTATAATGATTCCGTTAAAAATCCCATATTCACTAACATTTGATAATTTTAAAACAGATGGATGGACTATGTGGTAAAAAATGGGTGCTGAAAATATGAACTTGATTGGTCATATCGGTGCCCAAGTTAAGTTGGGAAAAAAAAAAAAAATGCTCCCTCCGTCTTGAACTAGGACCATAACCCTACCATGGGCCAATTTATTTGAGGATGTGGACGAGGACTAGACCATGACCAATGACCAGTACCATTTCACATGCCTATTGTTGGTCTAATATAGGAACTTAGGAATAGGGTTTGATTCAGAGAAACAAAACTCAAATGGTAAAAGTATTCTGGTAGGGCTTTTTAATTCAGAATGGTCCCTTTTAGATTTGGACTCACATCACTAAATTCCTCATGTGTTGTCCCTCCCCACATTTATTTATTTTCCAACATACTGTACACATCAAGGAAAAATAACATTCATTTTTACTATCGAATTGGATTCTTTTTTACAGTCGACATTTGCTGTAACGTTTATCCCATAAACTTTCACTATTATTTTGTAAAATAATTGCTTCGCTTATAATATAAAATATTTATAATAGTTATGATCTGCAGTGACACTATCATAAATAAAAAAAACATATAAAAATATTTATACCAAAATTATTAATAATAATTTACATTTATAGTAATTTTTTTAAAAGTAATAAACATTTTTACTTTCCTTCCTGGATCAAAACTTTTTAAGCAGTTTCAAATTGCTAATTTGAAATGGATGTAATCCACTTTAAAATAGCACAAGTATGTACTTATCCTTTAGTGTCTACCCGGGACGGATCTAGTACGTAAAATCATATTTTTCAGGGACAGATCTAGTATGTAATTGACGTGGGCTTCAGCCCACCTCAGAATTTTGAATTTTTTTTTTACCTAAGTCACTGACTATATGTAACTTTTTTATATATATGAAGTTATTTTTCACTGTTATTATTGTTTACAATATTTTTTAAATATCAAACCCACGCGGTTTCAAAATCATGGATCCGCCCCGATTTCTTCCATTCACGATAATGATTATATTTGACTATTCAAATGTTTTAATTTTTTTTAATAACTTTAATTGGGTTTATTCACTACTCCATCTGGTCATAGATGACTATCGCCATGACTTTGTTCTACAATGTAATGGTAAAAGGAATATGAATATTTTTAATCTAAAAGCGATAATTATTTTAAACCATGTATTTTGTTTAAAAGCGATAAATATGTTGAACCACAGCTAGTACTTGGTTACTAATACTTCATTACTAATCTTTTTCCTTGGTTGACTACTCTTTCCCAGTTCTTCCCTGGTAGACATGTTAGGAATTTTGAAAATTCAATTATTTTAACCTAATAATTACGAAAATGAAATTATCATTTTTTAAATAAATGGCAAATGAAAAGATTTTTTGGGATGGAGGAAGGAATAATATGTTAAGCAATTAGCAGAAGATTTTTCAGAGCAAAAATTTCAAAGACCAAAAAGTAGCAATATGCCTCTCTATTCCAAATTAAAAGACCTATTTTTTGGTAAGAGTTATGATTTTAAAAATAATTTGGATTGCATTTTGGAACAAAGAAAGAAGTATCATGTTAACTTACAACTGCCCCATACTCGAGCCTTTTCTTCCTCCCATTGAGAAGAATGCTCCCGGTCATGATAACATTACTAGCAAGCCTTCCTGCAACAATTTCGGTGCATATTATTAATTTATATATACTGTCAAAATTAAATTTTTATTTTTATTTTTATTTAAATACAAAGTGAATATTTACTTGCCGAGAAGCATAATCTTATCTAGTAAACAAAATGTGGGGCTTAGCTAATAGAAGCTTGGAAGGTGATGAGAGTTTATTTAGAAGATTGATTGAAAATTGTTAAGGAGCCATCCAAATATTCAAAATTTTAATAGTGACGTTTTAAATTATAGCCATAACTCATCTTCAGACACGCAATTAATTCTTCGAATCAAAATCTCTTTGTATTATTTTTATAAAAAATCACTATTTTTTTGAATATTGAAGTTGATGTGAACATTCGATCTAAAGCTAAAAATAAAGTCGAGAGTTTGAATCAGTCCATGTTTCTGAAAGAGTGAACATTTAAAGCAAGCTTTCGGCCAAATATTTGGCGTACGGAGAAAAATGTTAATTGTGTGATTGACTATCAGTACCATCATCAGTACTCTCTAACAACCAAATCTGCCACTCCTCAGAAGTAAAAAAATTAAATACATTAAATATTTTTTTTTACTATTCCTTTCGTTCCAAATTTAATATTCTTTTTTATTCAAAAATAAATTATATTTTAAAACCTTTTTTCTTTCAAAAAAAAATTGCCCTCAAATAATTTTTTACCAAATTTTTATCCAAGTTCATTACATATATTTGAAAATCTAAAAGTGAAAAGTGAAAAGCAAGAAAATTTATAAATTTTTACGACTAAAATCATTATAAAATGGTTATTAAATTCGAAGGTTCATTCTTTTTGGGACAAAGAAAACTAAATTTGAAAGAAAAAAATAGATATTTTTTGAGACAAGGAAATGGATTATTAAAATGGGAAGGATGAAGTAACTTTTTAGCAATATCTTGTACTTAATATATCCCAAACTGATTTTTCTTAAAGATACATTCAAAGATTATATATATATATATATATATATATATATATATATATATATATATATATATATATATATATATATATATGTGTGTGTGTGTGTGTGTGTGTGTGTGTGTGTGTGTGTGTGTGTGTGTGTGTGTATATGTGTGTGTATAAATATATGTGTACTCCCTCCGTTTCATTCGAAAATGTATAAATTTTCATTTAAGGTATCCAATTTAAAAAGACACACTATCAAAATGAAAATTTTATAATATTTCTTTATTCGTGGGACCCACTTATTATAATCGCAATAACTATCCACTAAGTATTTTCTGTCCCACTTTTCTCCCATACATCAATTTTCATATTCACAACAATTACTACACTATACAATCTAATTAATTTCCGTGAAAGGCCAAATTTGTGCCTTTTTCGCATGGGATGGAGGGAGTATAATTTAATGGTGAAGATGTAAAAATATTCTTGCTATTCTTCTGCAAATTTATAATGAAGAGTAAAAATTGGTAAAAAAAAAATATTTAGAGACAATTTTTATTTAAAAAAAATATACTCGTACATTCTTTTTAGCACAATTTTTTTTTTTTAATAAACATATATTTTGGACAAAATGAGTAACAAGTTTAGATTTTCTAATTCTGATCTGGTTTTTGTTTTCTCTCTTACTAACTAACGCTTACTCTATAACTCTGTCCCGCTACAAATCGCACACTTTCTATTTTGGGCGTCCCATTACAAATCGCACACTTCCTAAAATGGCAAAAAATCTTTACTATTTCCTCCACTCATTCTCTCTCCTACATTATTTTAATACTTACAACACCATTATAATTTACTATTCCCTCCACTCATTCTCTCTCCTATTTTTACTTTTACACTCACAACATTTATATCATTATTTTTTTCCTTAATTCTCGCGCAAACAGTAACAGTGCAGTTACTAGCGGGACGGAGGGAGTATTTATTTCACTACCCTTTCCTTAGCTTTAATTTAAATTGTCAATCTTAATTGAAAAAGTATAACAAGTGATTTTAAATTATAAAATATTTGTAGATAAGAGTATTTTGAAAGTTGTGCATCACAATTATAGCATGCACAGACTCGTGGTAATAAATCCTTGTTAGGGGGTTTTTGTTTTTTTAAGTTGATAAGTCTTGAAATCGATTTCATTTACGAAAATTGGCCGAATGATTAAGATAAGAATCGAAAACCGCTCGAATTTGATAAGTTGTTTGATTTTGTATTCCGAATTCATTATCAAACAGCTTAAAAATTAAAAAAAAAAAAAAAAACCATAAATGCATTATGAAACAAGAAACAGCTTAAAAATTTTTTACCCAAAACCAAATATGAACAAATGGCTTTGAGGCTTTCAGAGGCAATTCAAGCTGAACATTTTAACCTCTTAAAATTAAGAGGACTTTAAGAGCCTAACAAGCCTTATTTCAAAAAAAAAACAAACACACTTATTTCTCTAATCCTCTTAATGAATAAGTGTTAAGAGGCAAATAAGACTTAAAATGAAAAAACAAACGCCCCCTTAGTTGAGGCATAATAAATTGATAGGGAAAGGTTTTTATGAGAATGATGCTCCTTTGTTCAAACAAACAAAAAATCCTATGTTTATTTAACTTTGAAAATGATGCTTCCTTTGTTTCACCACGTGTTTTTTTTTTTTTTATTATTCTTTTTCATTTAACCAATTTTGGATTACCACTTTATGAGGATATCTTTGTTCTTTTCATTTTTTAAAAACATTGCATTCCTAATTTATAATAAACATTATTGTATGGCTTTGCCTTAATTTTGGGATAGTTTACCTAACTTATTGTATTGTTTCCCTGCCAAATAAGAATATTGTGAGTATTAAAATTAAAGTAGGAAAGAGAATGAATAAATAAATTATTGTGAGTATGAAAATTAAATTAGGAAAGGGTTGAGTTGGAAAAATAGTAAGGGTATTGTTGTTCTAATTATTACAAGTGTGTTACATTAAATATAAAAATAATAAAATTTGTATTTTTTGGATGTCCTAAGTTGAATGGGACGTCTAAAATGGCAAATTGTCCTAAATCGGATAGAACCGAGTATTTGAAAATAGTTCTTGAAAAAGATTTGAGATTTCCTTCGATACAAAATAATTGTTATTTTTTAACAATTTTTTTGTTCAAAATAAATGTCAATTTTGGATTTAAAGCATTCAACTTCCACTTTTACCCTTATATTAGTTATAGAAATTCATTAATTATTTTATTGAGTGGAGTATTGTAGGAGAGAGAAACGATTAATATGAGAATAATTAAACTTTTTTTATTAAGGCATAATAGTAATTGATTTTTTTTAAATCGATGAAAAGTTGAAAACTAAAATAATAATAATTATTTTGAACCGATTAAAGTATTATTTTGCTTGTTATAATGCATGGAATGGAGAGCAATTAATAGGATAGTTAAATTGATAACCCCCCATCTCAAAATAATAAGTTTCATTGTTTAATTTAATACTAAGATTAAGAAAAATGAATGTTGTGATTATGAAGAGTAAATTATGAGAGAGAAAGAGGGTAAGGTGTTTTTGTTATGAGAATGACATGTGATTTTCATTTTCCATTTTAAGTAATAAAACAATTAAAAACCTTTCTAAAGGACATATCAAAAAAAAGTAAAAATCTTCTTCCGGGACGAAGAGAGTATTAATATTTGGTTAAAATTTACTTATAATTTATTGTATTGATCATCAAAAATTAATTGTGACCAAATAAAAAAATAACTCAACTTCAAATATATATCCGGCCTTTAAAAATGTAATATAATGAAACTTTTGTTTAGAAGGGCCTATATGCAAGATAATCCCCAACGGCACTAGTACATGTACTAGAAAATTTTGAAGGTACAACATTTTCATAATATCGATTTTTTATTTTAGGAAAGTTTACGATTTTTAGGAGTAGGTATTTTGATCTCATGGTCATGTCAAACATATGCATATGGTAGGTCACAATATATACATGGTTGCCAACATAAACCGACACGTATACGCTTATCCTACAATTTCGAGCAAAAATTAAGATGACTAGTTATGAAACATTGAAACGGCATACAAATTTTGCATCCCAACATTAAGTAGGTGTATGCATCTTGCTCACCCACCACACGATCTATAGAAAGTTTGGCGTTCATGAACAATAGGGCAATATCAATCACACAATGTTAAAATTAAAAGACAAGATTTGAGCAAATCCAAAGTAAGGCCAACATGATGAGTTATATGTTATAATACGCTAGTTAATCGCTGCATCCCTTCCATAAGATCTTCGCATTTTCTACTTTTGTTTATCCCTAAAAGAATTTTTTGTTTTTCAAATTTGATTGGTTAAAATAAGTTTATTTTCTAAGCTCTACCCCTAACATGATTAAATGATCATTTGCAACTATACAAATATAATGTTAGTTTCAATTAAGGCAATTTTTAATTTCATTAAGCATAATGACCGAAAGAAAATTAAAAAACAGAATGTGTAAATAGTTAAATAAAAATATTTTTATGGGCAGAGAAAGTAAATGAATAATGAACTAGTTAAATTTTAATTGACGAATTTCACAGACTGTTTTCTTTTTTTTTTTAAATTCCTAACCACCTAATATTAATTTTAGCCATCAGGGGGTATTGAACTCAATACTTTTACGACAGTAACACTTAAACCTGCTCAAATATTTAGAAAATATTATTTCAATTAAATTTTAAAATTTGTTGTTGATAAACTATTTGAAATATAACTAATACGGAGTAATAACTTGTTAAAGTTTTATTAGAGTAACTATATTAATGAAATTTAGTGTTCAAAGTTCGATAAATTTTCATTGTTTTTATTATATAAACTATACAATAAAACCAACACATACTCCCTCCGTCCACTTTGTTATTTCACATTTACTGTTCATGCGTGGATTAAGAAAAAAAATAATGATATAAATGTTGTGAGTGTAAAAGTAAAATAGGAGAGAGAATGAGTGGAGGGAATAGTGATAAAAACTTTCCATTTTAAGTAAAAAAATAAAGTGTGAAGTATGTATTTGGACGCCCAAAATAGAAAATGTGAAGTAAGTAAGTGGACGGAGGAAATATATATACACTCTTAAAAATAATTTAATCAACGATTATTGACGAAACAATGAAAAAAATAAAGGAAAGAGGGGAGAAAAGGAGAATGAACCTGCTAAAGAATCAAGAAGAGTTGATTTGCCTGAACCAGAAGGACCCATAATAGCTAAGATCCTACCAGGCAGAGCAAATCCAGTGAGGCCATTCAGCAACCTTCTTGTTGGCTTATCACTACTGTAATTCCCAAATGTTGGAGGCAACACAACCGTTAGATCTTCCCACACCAAGTATGCGCCACCATTGGTTTTTGGCCCCTTCTCGAGATCCGTTACTGTTCCTCGACCACCATTATCAACCTCCATTTCTATCTCCATGCTTATTTCTATCTCTCTTTTCTAAAACTACTCTTAACCCATCCTATAAATATACGTATAGTATATACTGCGTCTTCAAATGTTTGCACGGCGGAACAACAAAAGTTTGAGAGAGATATATAAATACATGCGCTTAGGCTTCGTTTGTTTGGTCCATAATATTTTTCGGAAAACGTTTTCCTCATTTTTCGTTGTTTGGTAAGTACCGAAAAAGGGATAAAATATTTTTCGAAAAATGTTTTTCGAAAAATATTTTTCCCACTTTTCTAAGTAAAATGACTTACGATTTTTTTTAAAGTAAAACATTTACCGAAAAATTGTAACAACCTCGCAAACACACACACCCCTAACTTTTCATACACCCACACGTTATGCATCCCACATCAATCACCTCATATCCCATCCCCTAATAAAAAAACTATTTATATTAAAATTATTTTATACAATTCTTCCCCCCCCCCTCACCACCACCCCTCGGGTCAAAAAAAAAAAATTAATCATTTTAAATTTATTTTTAACAACTCCCCACTCCCAACACCACCACTTCAAGGTCAAAAAATATTTTTTTAATTCATTTTTAAATTATATTTTAACAATTCCTCTGCTCCCAGGCATTTTTTTTATTTATATTAAAATTATTTTTTAACAACCCTCACCACCCCTACCTCACACCTACCCCACCCCACACTCTACCCTATCACCATCCTAACCTACTATCATCTTATCCTTTAAATTTCTCCCACCACCCTACCTTACCCCTATCCCACACCCACCCACCTCACCCCTACTAATCCTCACCTCCTATCCTACCACCCCACCTCCATCACCCTACTCCATCCTATCTATTTCAACTTATCTCAAATTGTGTTTTTATCGAAAAATATTTTCCTTTAATTTATTAAACACATGAAAATATTTTTTGAAAAATATTTTCCTTACCAAACAGCCGAAAACAAGTTTATATCATTTTTCGAAAAACATTTTCTAAAAAAACATTTTACGAGAAATCATTTTACGAAATTCGTTTTACGGAAACAAACGGAGCCTTATTTCTATAGTCAACAAACGGAGCCTTATTTTCATTTTCTGAAAAAAAAAAATTACGAGAAATCATTTTATCAAATTCGTTTTACGGAAACAAACGGAGCCTTATTTCTATAGTCACCAAACATACTTCAATGCTAGTATTAGTCTCTCCCTCCTAAAGGAATGTGCAATTTTCACTTTAAGTGATGCTACTTTAAGGGATATTCAAAAAAATAAAAAAATAACTTAGATTTTTAGTATGATAAATACTTAAAAACCTTTAATGATTTTACCATAGTGCTTCATATATAAGTGTTTATGTGAAATATAATTTGTAGTTTGATGATGGAGAATTTAGTAATTGTTTCAGAATTTAATAAATTGGGTATTCCACTCAAAGTTACAAGGTTTTAAAAATAGAAAATATTTATTATTTTTTAAATAATAAGATTCACTTATCATACGGGTTAGTTTCACTGCCCACAAATAATGTTGTCACATAATGTTTGGGCAAATATTACTCCCCCGCTCAGGTTTAAATTTGACAATGACCACCCTGTCGTCATTACAAAATCTATTTTTTTAAAAAAAATTAAATCACTACAAATTATAAAATAACTCCATTTTTTTTAACATTAGTGCTGTATTTAAACTTATTCTTTATGCCCAATTAATAATATTATTATTTTCATTTTTAGTTTTTTGTATATTGATTATATTTTTGTCTATTTTTACACTTTAAAATATTTACAGAGGAGCACGAACATATATATTTATTCTTATTGGTAACTAATTAATGTGACAGAAAAAGTAATATAAATAAAAACCTAAAAGCATATATAAATAAATAATATACTTTGATGAAATGACCTCATTTTTAATATGAGTTAATATCTATATGCATTTTAAATCTTTGAATTTAAAAATTATGCAAATCCAAATCATTAGATACACATTACAAATTGGGATATAGTAAAAAAAAAAAAAAATCATAGTTACACGTTTAAAAATAAACTCCCTCCATCCCCCTACAAATACAAAATACTGTATTTCGTTAATGCACCCACTAAAAATTACACAATTTATAAAATAAAAATATTTTATTAGTGTCATATTAATGAAACTCACGACATACTTACAATAATAATCCACTTACTATTTCAACCCCTCTTTCTCACTTCTACTTCACTTTTTATACTCAAAACATATAGTCCATATATCATTCACTCCGTGTAAATAGTAATTGTAAACTCTATTCGTCACATTCGAAAATTCACAAAATTCCATTTTGAATGTCTGATTTAAAAAGGCACACTTTCAAAATAGATTTTTTTTAATATTTTTTTATTAATGGGACTCATTTTTCACACTTATAATAACTATTCACATACTATTACTTGCCCCATATTCTCTTTTATACCTTATTTTTTTTACACACAACACTTATTTCACTATAAACTCTCATTAATTTTTGTGAAATACTCATTTTTTTTTTCGAGTGTGATAGAGGGATTAGTTCTTATTGGGACGTCAATTGACAACCAAAAGGTTGGTCAATGAGATGAATTTAAAATTGTGTCAAGGAGTGGACGGGGAAATTAAGAATAACTAACAACTTATATATTGTACCCCATTTTCTCTCCCACTCTCCACTGTTTATACTCACAATACTATAATATTTTATATTTTTTCTTAATTTTCATGCACTATCTTAAATTAATAAATAAGCTTGGGATGGAGAGAATATATATATATATATATATATATATATATATATATATATATATATATATATATATATACCCAGATTAGTGTGTCGATACCCAAAAAAAAAAAAGTTCTATTTTAATTTCGTGGTCAATTCAATTTATCATAATTTAACTAGTCTATTGAATTCCAAAAGCTAATACTGATGAGTGTGTCTCTTGAAAGACGCGTATTTTATAAGGGTTAGAAAAAATGTGTTTTTAAATGTGTAATTATATTTTTGTAAATAAGAGCAACTTCGTGTGCGGTGAAATTTTTGTAATAAGTGAAACTTAACGCACGATAGGAATCAAGAACGTGACTAAGTCCATGTCTAACAAACTTTTTGGTTATCAACGTAAAAGGTTTCTGTATATCAATATTAAAGGCTTCTGGAAATAAATCAACAAATATTACCACTGACCATCATTTAAAAATTTATTTATAAAAACTTCAAATGCATGTTTGAGGGTATAAATGACATCTTTTGGAATTTTTAAACCAATAATCATGGGGCAAATCCTGGTGATTTTTGTAGGTCTTAATATTTCCTTCATAAAAAAACCTTCTGTATATTTGTCTCAAAGATTCTGGATATCTACCTCAAAGGTTCAAGATATTTAGAATCCTTTAACCACTACAAGAAAAATGACTTTTAACAACGTTTTTGATAACAACGTTTTTAAGGAAACGTTGTCATTGACAGGGTTTAACAACGTTTTATCTTAAAACGTTGTAGTATAGTCATTATAAAAACGTTTATTGAATAAACGTTGTCATAGTGGATTTTTTACAACGTTTATTTAAAAACCGTTGCACAGACGACAACGTTTTTTTAATAAACGTTGTTAAAAAGTGGCAACGTTTTTTTTATAAACGTTGTCATATTCCTCACAAAAAAAAAAAAAAGAAAAAGAAAAGAAAATAAAAACAGAAGAAGTCAAGAAGAAGAGCGGGCATTTTAGCCGCTTAAACATACCGCGAAATTCAAAGCCATCCCCAAAAATTACCACACAGCGATTTCCATTTCCACACAGAGATTTCCATTAGCCGCATAAACATACCCCAAATCGATTTCTTCCCATTCTAGCTAAGGGCATCGATCGACGGCAAGGTTAGGGCAAAATCTTAGTCGGACTCCGGTGATAATCGGCGGACTACAATCGACGGCGGGCAAAATTGATTTCCATTGCCACAGGCGTCACCAATTAATAATACAAGGTTCCATTCATCTTATCCTCCTTCAACTATTCTTAATTTCGGTGCAATTTCTAATATTTGCTTCTTGTAAATCAATTTCTATTATGCAAGGATCGACATTAAGCGGAATGGGATGAAGAAGTTTCGGTTGCCCTAATGGAGAGAGGTTATGTTTGAGGTAAGTTTGAATCTCTTATTTTCTCTTCAAATGAAGATTGTTAGTTTGGAATAACATTTCTTGATAACAATAAATGTGTACGTAATCAATAGCTCCATTCATGCAACCGATCGATGTATTTCCCGTTCTTTATCTAGGTTACATGTATTAGTTGTCTTTGTATATCTATTAGAATTAGTGTCATTATGTATCTAGCTACGTAGACCACGTGTGTATATATATCATTGTTTGTATATTGAAAACTCAACTTTTGCCATTATCTTCTCTCTATATATGGTATCGTGAGCACACGATCCATGGCTTCTTCCGACTTCTCTATTCTTCCCAACTCTACCGCATGAGCCTAATACACCCCTCATCATTGTGTACATAATCAATAGCTCCATTCAATGCAACCGATCGATGTATTTCCTTCATTCATTTCATGCGTCCGATGCACTTCCTATTTTTTATCTAGGTTACATGTATTAGTTGTCTTTGTATATCTCTTAGAATTAGTGTCATTATGTATCTATCTACGAGACCCACGTGTATATATATCATTGTTTGTATATTGAAAACTCAACTTTTGCCATTATCTTCTCTCTATATTTCTATGGTTGGGTTTGTATGTAAATAGGTAGATGGACTATAGGATTCTAATTTTTGGATCCCGTGGATTAGGGAAAGTTTGAGCCGATTCATTGTTTAGAGAAATTAAAATAATTGGTTCAACCTGAGCTCATTCTAAAGCTTATTGTAATGTTTTATTCAACAGCTTAAAAAGGTCAAATTTGCCATGCGATGTCGTGTTGCATCTTGATATACTAATAGTAATTGGGAGTAATCTTTATTCAACAGGACTCTAATATTATTAACTCTTGTAGTGTTCTCGGTGAACTCATAATTCATATTCGATGGATAAAGCGTGGGTGAATCTACCAAGGTTTTCACTCTAAGCTAAAATAGTAGTTTTGATAGTTGCAAGCTTTCTTGTGCCATCTATGTAATATGTATAATTTTGTTTGTAGGCCAAGTGATGCTTACAGGGAAGGAGTAAGAAATTTTGTAGCAGTATGTTTGGAGAGTCTAGGAAATTCCTCTAAAATTCGATGTCCTTGTACTCGTTGTAGAAATTTGGATTATCAGACTAGTGATGATGTAATCTCACACTTGGTTATGCATGGCATGGATAAGACATACGATGTTTGGATTTTTCACGGGGAAGAACGTCCTAGCACTTCCTCCAAAATGACACATGATCTCGATGATATACCAGATACATATAGGATGTTCGTAGATGCACGTGTTAACGAGGAAACGATTCCAAATTATACTGAAGCAATGGAAGACGAGGGGTTTTCAAAATTATTAGAAGAGGCAGAAACTCCACTTGTATATGGGCGGTGACTATACAAAGCTAACGGCAGTTATGCTTTTCAAACATAAAGCGGTCAACGGTATTTCTGACAAAGCATTTACCGATCTTCTCAAAATCTTAGGTCACATGTTGCCACAAAAGAATGTTCTTCCTAGTTCCACGTATGCTGCAAAAAAATTACTTAAGACCTTTGACTTGGGTTACGAAAAAATACATGCATGTCCTAAAGATTGTTGTCTATTTAGAAAAGAGCTGGCAGATCTAGACAATTGCCTGAGGTGTGGGAAATCTAGGTGGAAAGTGGTAGGAAAAGGAGATGAGCGTAAAATTAAAAGGGGTACCGACGAGGTGTTGAGATACTTTCCTATTATTCCCAGATTTAGAAGGATGTTCGAGATCATTGAGAAGAGTTACGAACAATTATTGTGGCATAGCAGTCATCATAGCAATGATAACAAAATGCGACATCTGTTGACTCGCCACGTGTGGCGATCTATTGATAGTAAATGGCCTTTTTTTTCATCTGATCCTCGGAATTTAAGACTTGGACTTGCCACAGATGGATTTAATCCTTACAGTAATCTAAGTTCTACACATAGTTGTTGGCCTGTGATGTAACGACCCCAACCCTAGGCATTTATTTTTAATATTATACTAGATGCTTTTAATATTTATATTTATTTTATGTGTTCAATTATGTCATTAAATTCGTAAGTTAAGATAAATTGGGTGAGTAGTAAGATTGGAATCTTTTGAGAATTTATTGGTTGTTAAATAAAGAAGATTGGGAAATAATGAAAATAGAAAATAGATAAATAGTGAGAGGAGGTTAAAATGAGTAGGATAAATATTTTGGGGAATGATTTAAATAATTGTTGTAAGCCTTTTAGAAGAGGGGGGCCAATTCCCCTCTTCACTCCCAAATCCCCCAGGTGTCTCCCTCTCCTTTCCCCCATACCCTCCATCCGGCCCCCCCCCTTTTTTCTACTCCTCCTCACTCTACTTCTCCTCCTTCTCCTTCATTCATTCTTCTTCTTCAACCTAGAGAAAATAGAGAGAACCTCCATTGAAGCTTCCTCCTCCCAAGCTTTGGAATCCAAGACCTTCTTCACCAAATCAAGTCTAGGAGCACCTTTGGAGTTGGATCGCCTAGAGAAAGTCATCAAGTTAGGAAGATCAATCTTTCCTTATAAAATCCAAAGGTGAGTTATTATGACTTTCTTTCTTTGTATGCTCATGAATGTTTGATATTGTGATTGATTTTTATAATGGTTGTTTGAGGCTTTAGAAACCTTCTTGGAAGTTGAAGAATGTATTTAAGAAATGGGTGGAGTTAAACTAGGAAATTGAGTTTTAAATGAGGTAAGGGGTTGATTGGGAACTTGGTTTGTTTTATAGAAAAATTATGATTTATGGATGTTGAATTGATCTAGGTTTAAGACATGGTTTCATGGAGTTAAATGGGTAGATTGAAGTTAACAAAGTTGGAAATGTCCCTTTTTATTTATAACTTAGAATGCTTTTGGTTGGATCCTTGGGATTTTTGAGGAATGGTTGTTGTTGCTGCGGTTTTACAAATTCTGGGCTGAGGGACGAGTCGTCCCTTGGACGAAGGGAAGTCGTGACCTATAGGGGGACGCCAGGTTCAGAAGGGGGTCTCATGGGCACGAGTCGTGCCCTGGGGGACGAGTCGTGCCACGTCTGGTTTCAAGATATCAACTTTAGAGTACATTCAAACCTAATCAAACGCGAACCAAAATGAAATCTCTTTAACCTAGATTAAAGTAGAATACTTTGGCTATACAATGACATCTTAAGGGATCAAAATGGAATTGTGGAAGTAGTTTAACTATTGTCCCGAAAATGGTTGAGAGGCTTGATTGGTGACTTCACCAAAATAGTTCCAACTTGGGGAAATAGATCTTGAACGTTATTAAGGTTATTCGGGGTTGCACGATGACTATGTAGGAATGGTTTACGATATATAGTGGCCTTACTTACTCCATGTCCTTAGTGAGTAGTTCAAATTGGTGTAGAAGCTATAGGTTTCACAATTAAGCTAATTAGTAATGGGTATGTACCACCTTATGGCATTGTGTCCAAGTTGTGGAATTATTAATTATATGGTTATCTTAATATCCTCAAGTATGGACTATTTGGCAAGTTGTTATGTGGCATCCCAAAGTGTGGATTATGTGTTGTATGGTGGTATTGTATCCCATTTTTGGATTATATGGTATGTTGATTTTATTGTATCCCGGTGCGGGTTATTTGGCAAGTTGTTGCATTGTTATTCCGAGTGTGGATATGTTTATTATGTGGTTGTATGGTTATCCCATTGGTGGATTTAATTGTTATCATTCATATTTACTGATGATGCTATGCATAGTGTATTACTTAAATGTTGCATTATGATGTTGGATTGAACATGAGTATATTTTACCATGTTGCTATATTGTTTATCCCGTTTTGTGGATTTATCTCAAGTAACTATCATGTGCTTGGGCGTATTATGTTCGGGTGGGTATGATGGATGCCAATCAATTATTGATTTGTTCAATAAGTGATTGAAGGTACATCATACCGGTGACCCTTCCCCACTCTGTGGCCACGGGGTGGGGCTGTGCTAACGGCTGTACTGAGTGATAAGTAGCCTTTACAGACCTGTTGCAACCGTTGTAAGGAGGGACGATGTTATGGTTGGATACTCTATATCATAGATATCTTTTCTTATATGGATCTCTGGGGTATGAGTCCTATAAGAGGTGAATGTGCTGGAGGCAATTCACCAAAGAGTGGAGTTTTACTCCCACGTTGTACGACTTATTGTTCAGACGGGAAAAGGTAAAATGAGGTAACGTAAGGTGTTTACCGCTTTCCTAATGTGTTAAGTGTTGCCATGCTACATGTTGCATCTTGTATGGCATCTTGCTGCATATCATAATAGCTCATTGAGATTTATTCTCACCCCTCTCCCTTTACTGTTTTAGATTCCGAAACAGGTGACCCGAACCAGTGAGGCCGGGGATTTCATTGTGGACTTTTGCTTTTGGGGCTTGACAAGTTAAGTATAGGAGTGGGTTGTTTAGGAGTATTTATTAAGTCTTTCTCTTTTGTAATTTGTTTGAAAAACACTTTTATTAAACAATGTTGTTCAGGGTTTTGTGTAATTAATCAGATGTCGGATTGTTAAAGTTGTAGTTGGATCTCCTTTTAGTAGAGATATTATTAATTAATTCTTACTTGGAAGTTTGAAAAGTAGTTTTCCTTTAAAGGCAAATAAATGTTTTGAAAATCTAGATGGATTGTCTTGGTTTGAGCTCCCTTAGTTCGGGACACGTGTTAGGTCCCGGGTTGGGGTGCTCACAGTTGGTATCAGAGCTTAGTTTAGAGGTCAAGGGTAGATGTCTAGACTAAGTGGGAATGTGTGGTAATTAACGCCGAGTGTTTAATGCAGGAGTTCGTTCTAATGGCCGGAAGCAAGGATGATCAGCGGAAAGTTCTAGAAATTGAAGAAGATTTGGGTATAGGTGGAATTCAGGATGAAGAGATGATGAGATTATTCAGGAAGTTTGTACAGGATATGGAGACTAGAGGATCAGTTCCGATTCAGCCTGAGGGATGTCAAAGTGATGGATGGGAAAGGTTTGTGAAGATGAATCCATCGAGTTTTAATGGATATCCGAATCCGTTAAAGGCAGAAAATTGGTTAGCGAGAAATGAATAAGATTTTCGAGGTTATAGAAAGTCGCAACGAAGAGAAAGTTAGGTATGCCGTTTTCAAGCTTGAAGGTCCAGTGATCGGTGGTGGCGAAGTTGAAGGAAAGTTGGGAGCGGGATCATACGCCCCAGACTTGGGATAATTTCACCAAACAGTTCGAGGATTATTTCGTTTCGATGGTTACAAGGGATAAGAAGGAGATTGAATTCTTAAGACTAAAACAAGGGAACATGACGGTAGATAAGTATTCAGTCCGGTTTGAGGAATTAGCTAAGTGTTGCCCTCATTTGGTATCGCATGAAGTGAAAAGGGTTCAGAAGTTTGTAACAGGTTTGAGGAGCGAGTTTAGGGAGAAATTATGGATTGACGGTTCCATCGAGTATCAGACAGTCATAGATAAGGCATATAAGATCGAAAGGGACATTGAGGAAAATAGTGGAAGATCCGGAAGTGGGATTGGAAACAAGCCAAAGTATTTAGGACAAGGATCCAAAATCATTGGAGGACAGCCATGGACGTTAACTTCAGGAAGTGTGAGAGGAGAGTTTGTTGTAGCTCCTTCATCTAGGCCAAAATCCAAGCAGTATGGGATGAGTTGTAAATTTTGCAAGAGGATTGGACATACCGAAGATCATTGTTGGAGTAAGCAAGGTAAGTGTATTAAGTGTGGAGGAATGGGACACTTTAGGAGGAATTGTCCAAAGTTTCAGCAGGAGCGAGCTTCAGGCAGCAGTCAGCAAGGTGGACGACAAAGAGGTGGTACCAAGAGAGATAGCGAAGGGGAGCCGAGAGAGAAGGTCTATGGTCGAGTAGGTGTTTCGGTTTCAGGAGAGATAGGTCCCTCAGAGGTCGCTAGAGGTATATTTCCTGTCTCAAAAGTTAGGAATCATATATTATAGATTATGTTGCATATCATTTATGTTTGGCATCACCTTTTGCGTATATGTGACATACATCGTTGAGAATTTGTTTTATTGTTAGAGGATTCTGCTCTTATGAGAGAATACCTCGAACCTTCTTTGGTTTACCACGACGGTGATGTGGTTATGGCTAAGCATGTATTGCCAGTTGAATTGGTACGATTATTAAATTATGATTTTGAGATATATTTGACAGGTATGGTTAAGTAATTGTTGTATAATGGTAGACTATCATAATAGGTGAGTCTCCTTTTTCCATGCCTAGATTTGCTTATATTGGTAATTGTTATAGGTAAACCTTAATGTGAAATTCTTGTTATATGTGGGTATTTAAGGTGAAAATTTTTGAGTTAAGATGTGAAGAGCAATTGATATATGCTAGACTTGCATAAGGAGTCTTTTCCAAAATTTTTATGTGCTAGTTGTAAGTAAATGGTAATTGTGCTCCCGTCGATATGTTTCATGTGTTGGTTCTGAGTAGGATAAGCAGAATTGTAATCCCTATTTTGATGACTTTAGAGTAATTAGAATTGATGATCTCCTTGTTGATTAAAGTTCCGGGAAGATCGTGAAAATAATTTGAGAATTGGGTTAATTATTCCTTGTGAAGAATCCTTATATGCAAAGTTTAGCTAGTGTTAGCTCGAGAGGATTGCAAATTTTGGGTTCTATAGTCTTAAACTCGGGCGTTGCCAAGGATCTTGTGAGATTGAGTCCGTGATCTTTGAGTTAGCAAGTACTACCTAAGAAATTTAATGAACCCTTAAGAATTGTAAAGTCATTACTTTGGTTGAATCTAAAGGGCGTATAAATGGTATAGGTTGTGATGAGGATGAATCATATTGTTAGTGATGGAAAATAGGTTGACTCTTACCTTACCTAGTGGATGTGAGAATCTTGTGAAATTTTAAGTGTGTATTAAAGGAAGATCAAGGTGTAGTGTTATGCAAAATGGGAAGTGATAGCGTATGTTTCGAGGAAGTTAACTTAGATAGAGCGGAAATTTCTTATCATTGTTCGAGAGCGGTTACAATTGTTTGTGTGATTTAAACGGAATCTTATCTTTTGAAGTTCTCTATCGGGGATGGTTACCGATCCTAAGAGTTGAAGGATTTTTGTAGTCAATAGGAAATATGATTACCAGTGGTTGGGTGTGTATAATATTAATTATCATTTTAACATTAAGATAAAACCGTATGAGACGTTGTTAGGAAAGAAAATATCGATCTCTAATTTGTTGGGATGAAATTGGGGAAGCAAGGTCTAAGGTAATTTAGCGCCAAAGTTTGTTAATCCATTTGAAGTTTTAGGAAATGTTGGTGAGTCGACTTATAGACCGATTTGGGGCAGCTTATAGAGTATTTGAAGTTTAAATGTGATATCGTAATGTATTGGGAGACATAAGATGTAATACTTTTATTTGAATATACTTTCTTTGAGGTCGTGAAAATTCGGGTTAGTGATGATGGTATAGTATTCTCGGAATATTAAGTTGTAGTATCACATTACTTATGAAATTGGAAAATCTTGGAAAACTCATAGTGTTGAAGAGACTAATTGGGGAGTGAAGTCCCAGAGTATTCGGGTTAAGAAAGTGTATAGTAGAATTATGCAATAGAAAAATCTAATGGAAAAGTGTTAAGTTAGAATGTGTGAAAGGTAACCCTTGCTATCTGATCCTTAGGAGTAGCGGCAGTCAAATTCGGGACGAATTTTCTTTAAGGAGTGAGTGTAACGACCCCAACCCTAGGCATTTATTTTTAATATTATACTAGATGCTTTTAATATTTATATTTATTTTATGTGTTCAATTATGTCATTAAATTCGTAAGTTAAGATAAATTGGGTGAGTAGTAAGATTGGAATCTTTTGAGAATTTATTGGTTGTTAAATAAAGAAGATTGGGAAATAATGAAAATAGAAAATAGATAAATAGTGAGAGGAGGTTAAAATGAGTAGGATAAATATTTTGGGGAATGATTTAAATAATTGTTGTAAGCCTTTTAGAAGAGGGCCAATTCCCCTCTTCACTCCCAAATCCCCCAGGTGTCTCCCTCTCCTTTCCCCCATACCCTCCATCCGCCCCCCCCCCTTTTTTCTACTCCTCCTCACTCTACTTCTCCTCCTTCTCCTTCATTCATTCTTCTTCTTCAACCTAGAGAAAATAGAGAGAACCTCCATTGAAGCTTCCTCCTCCCAAGCTTTGGAATCCAAGACCTTCTTCACCAAATCAAGTCTAGGAGCACCTTTGGAGTTGGATCGCCTAGAGAAAGTCATCAAGTTAGGAAGATCAATCTTTCCTTATAAAATCCAAAGGTGAGTTATTATGACTTTCTTTCTTTGTATGCTCATGAATGTTTGATATTGTGATTGATTTTTATAATGGTTGTTTGAGGCTTTAGAAACCTTCTTGGAAGTTGAAGAATGTATTTAAGAAATGGGTGGAGTTAAACTAGGAAATTGAGTTTTAAATGAGGTAAGGGGTTGATTGGGAACTTGGTTTGTTTTATAGAAAAATTATGATTTATGGATGTTGAATTGATCTAGGTTTAAGACATGGTTTCATGGAGTTAAATGGGTAGATTGAAGTTAACAAAGTTGGAAATGTCCCTTTTTATTTATAACTTAGAATGCTTTTGGTTGGATCCTTGGGATTTTTGAGGAATGGTTGTTGTTCTTTGCGGTTTTACAAATTCTGGGCTGAGGGACGAGTCGTCCCTTGGACGAAGGGAAGTCGTGACCTATAGGGGACGCCCGGAGTTCGAAGGGGGTCTGCATGTGGGCACGAGTCGTGCCCTGGGGGACGAGTCGTGCCCTGTCCTGGTTTCAAGATATCAACTTTAGAGCTGTTCAAACCTAATCAAACGCGAACCAAAATGAAATCTCTTTAACCTAGATTAAAGTAGAATACTTTGGCTATACAATGACATCTTAAGGGATCAAAATGGAATTGTGGAAGTAGTTTAACTATTGTCCCGAAAATGGTTGAGAGGCTTGATTGGTGACTTCACCAAAATAGTTCCAACTTGGGGAAATAGATCTTGAACGTTATTAAGGTTATTCGGGGTTGCACGATGACTATGTAGGAATGGTTTACGATATATAGTGGCCTTACTTACTCCATGTCCTTAGTGAGTAGTTCAAATTGGTGTAGAAGCTATAGGTTTCACAATTAAGCTAATTAGTAATGGGTATGTACCACCTTATGGCATTGTGTCCAAGTTGTGGAATTATTAATTATATGGTTATCTTAATATCCTCAAGTATGGACTATTTGGCAAGTTGTTATGTGGCATCCCAAAGTGTGGATTATGTGTTGTATGGTGGTATTGTATCCCATTTTTGGATTATATGGTATGTTGATTTTATTGTATCCCGGTGCGGGTTATTTGGCAAGTTGTTGCATTGTTATTCCGAGTGTGGATATGTTTATTATGTGGTTGTATGGTTATCCCATTGGTGGATTTAATTGTTATCATTCATATTTACTGATGATGCTATGCATAGTGTATTACTTAAATGTTGCATTATGATGTTGGATTGAACATGAGTATATTTTACCATGTTGCTATATTGTTTATCCCGTTTTGTGGATTTATCTCAAGTAACTATCATGTGCTTGGGCGTATTATGTTCGGGTGGGTATGATGGATGCCAATCAATTATTGATTTGTTCAATAAGTGATTGAAGGTACATCATACCGGTGACCCTTACCCACTCTGTGGCCACGGGGTGGGCCGTGCTAACGGCCGTACCGAGTGATAAGTAGCCTTTACGGTTGTTGCAACCGTTGTAAGGAGGGACGATGTTATGGTTGGATACTCTATATCATAGATATCTTTTCTTATATGGATCTCTGGGTATGAGTCCTATAAGAGGTGAATGTCTTGGAGGCAATTCACCAAAGAGTGGAGTTTTACTCCCACGTTGTACGACTTATTGTTCAGACGGGAAAAGGTAAAATGAGGTAACGTAAGGTGTTTACCGCTTTCCTAATGTGTTAAGTGTTGCCATGCTACATGTTGCATCTTGTATGGCATCTTGCTGCATATCATAATAGCTCATTGAGATTTATTCTCACCCCTCTCCCTTCTTGTTTTAGATTCAGCAGGTGACCCGAACCAGTGAGGCCGGGGATTTCATTGTGGACTTTTGCTTTTGGGGCTTGACAAGTTAAGTATAGGAGTGGGTTGTTTAGGAGTATTTATTAAGTCTTTCTCTTTTGTAATTTGTTTGAAAAACACTTTTATTAAACAATGTTGTTCAGGGTTTTGTGTAATTAATCAGATGTCGGATTGTTAAAGTTGTAGTTGGATCTCCTTTTAGTAGAGATATTATTAATTAATTCTTACTTGGAAGTTTGAAAAGTAGTTTTCCTTTAAAGGCAAATAAATGTTTTGAAAATCTAGATGGATTGTCTTGGTTTGAGCTCCCTTAGTTCGGGACACGTGTTAGGTCCCGGGTTGGGGTGCTCACATGTGATGCTTGTTAATTACAACCTCCCCCCTTGGCTTTGCATGAAAAGAGAAAATATGATGCTAACTTTAGTAATCCCTGGTCCAAGGCAACCAGGAAATGATATTGATGTATATTTAAGGCCATTGATTGAAGATTTGAAAGAATTATGGATAAGTGGGGTTGAGGTGTACGATGCATTTAAGAAGAGCATGTTCAATCTGAGGGTTATTCTCATGTGGACGATTAATGATTTTCCGGCTTATGGCAATCTAGCTGGGTGTATGACTAAGGGTAAGATGGCATGTCCTATTTGTGGTGCTGATACTTGTTCAATATATCTACCTCATAGTCACAAGTGTGTGTATATGGGTCATCGACGGTTTCTTATATCCAATCATTCTTACCGAAAGAAGAAGAAATGGTTTGATGGAACCCATGAGAAGAGGGGAAACCTCGTATATTGTCCGGTTACGAAATTTTAGAAGTTGTTAATGGGATTGAAAATGATTTTGGAAAATGGGATGAAACGAGCAATGATGAAGAACCGAGACAAGGAAGGGCAAAAGGTAAGAGAAACAAGAAAAGGAAGAGGAAGATTAAAAAGAAGAAAGTTAAGGTCTGAATTGGAAGAAAAACAATTTTTTTGAGTTGCCCTACTACGAGGTAAAAGCAAATTTTGTGCTTTCTTGTTAATTCAATATAATGATATACTCCCTCCGTCCAACTCGAGAAGTCACTTTTGGTCAATTCAAGTTTTGTTTGACTCAAGCATTAATGCAAATCTAATTATAAATATCTTATTGACCAAAAGTGCCTTTTCGAATGGGACGGAGGGAGTAGTTAATAGCTAGCCGATAACTTATACTTTATGTTATTTTTAGGATTTGTTGGTACGTCACTTGTTTGGATTTAATGCACATAGAAAAAAATTGTGGTGAGAGTTTACTTTGCACTTTGCTTGATATAAAAGGAAGATCAAAAGATGGTCATTTGCTCGTAAAGACTTAGAAAGTATGGGAATTCGGCGAGTTGCACCCAAGTCTCGATGAGAATGAAAAGATACTCCTTCCACTGTGCCAATGTACTTTAACAAGTTCTCGAGATAGAGACATTTTATTGGCGACTAAGAAATTTGAAAGTTCCCGACGGGTATAGCTCTAATATTGCGAGCAGTTTGCACAGATCGACAAGATACTTGGACTCAAATCCCATGATTACCATGTATTGATGCAACAGCTTATTGCCGGTCGCATTGAGAGGACTTTTACCCAAAGGGCCAAGAAATGCATTACTTCGTTTCTGTTCATTTTTCTATGATATAAGCCAAAGAGTGGTTGATGTCGAAAAATTGAAGGCTGCGAACAGGAGATAATTGAGACATTGTGTATGCTTGAAAGATATTTACCTCCTTCATTCTTCGATATTATGATTCACTTGACAATACATTTAGGTCGAGAAACTTCGTCTTTGTGGATCAAATCAATTTCATTGGATGTATCCGTTTGAAAGGTATTCCATATCCATTTATTATCTGATAATAAGCTTTAATGATATTTTCCTCCCTAATTTATATCCAATCCATTCAGATTTATGAAGACGGGCAAGGAATATGTTAGAAATCCGGCACGACCCGAAGGATGCATATGTGAAGGCTATCTTGCCGAAGAATCCATACGATTTTGTTGTGAGTACATTAAGGAAAGTTGTGCACTATTTGAAACACATAAACGCAATGAGGATTATCAAGATGAGAAAATATTTGAGGGACGACCAATTTCTAAAGGAGAGCATATTACATTGTCTAATGAAGACATGCAAAATGGTCATCGATATGTGTTGTTTAATACGGCAGAAGTGGAACCATATGAAGTGTAAGTTTAAGTTAAATGCAAATTTGTCTAGTTTATTTCTTAGGAATATTTTTCACTCTTTCTTTATTTTTAGGATGCATATGGAAGAGTTGAAGATAATACATACTGGTATATCCGATGAACAACTTTCAAAGATGCATTCGAGACACTTTCTCTAGTTGGTTTACAAAAAAGGTTTCTAACATATTATTTGGACTTTATTAGGTTATACATTGTGAATACATATGTTATTTATCTAATATAAATATACGGAGGTTAAAGACCAAATAGCCTCGGGCGAAGTAGGAGTTTACGAAACAATAAAGTGGTTATCGTATGGGCCTAGAAGGCAAGCACTCTCATATTCCGCCTATATAATAAATGGTCGTCGATTTCGTACCAAGGACACCGAAAAGTCCACACGAATAGTGGTGTTTCACTTGAAGCAACTACAATACGTCAACTGGGCCAAATGACAATTGCCAATCTAGTAGCGACAATAGGTCACTACGGGATCTTGCGTGACATTATAGTGTATGACTATCTTACATTTTGATTCCCTTATTTAAGTGTGATTGGGCAAATATTTATCGTGGAGTGAAGGTTGAAGAAGGATTTACATTAGTCAACTTTGCTCAATTTCAAGATCAATTTAAAGGAGATCCTTTCATACTAGCAGCACAAGCCTCACAAGTGTTCTATTGGAGAGAAAGCAATACATCTAATTGGGAAGTTGTTGTCGACCACCACCAAGGGGCTATCATGATATGGGAATCTATGATAAGAGTGATGATGAGAATGATGAATTGTCGTATAACCCACTTGATGTAGCTTTGCTTGATAAAACCAATGATGACCTAGATAGTGCTTGCGCAAGAGTGGGATGTGATGACAAAGTGGTATATTTAATTATTTGACTGAGTTTCTTGGATCTATGATTACATTCTTAAATTATTGTGTCATTATATTTGTTTATTACATTACTTGTGCTAGCATATATACAAAATTTAATGATTAAGTTTCTTCGATATAACAGGTGGAGGCTGAGGTGGAGGAAGATCTTTAGAAAGCTTTATCAAAGTTTGTTGACGACTTGGTCACAATGGGTAATGATGGTACAGAGGTAAGACTTAGTGTTATTACATGTGTTCAATTTATATCTGAAGGATGTCTACTGAGCCCTAACAAATAGAAAAATGGATGTATTCCCAAACAGCACCATCAGGTCCTTGAAATGATGATTGTAAAAGAGATTTTGATCCCCAGCCAATAAACTTGGTTTGCTAGCTTTTTACTTTTCCTTTCCCAAAGGATAGTTGCCCCTTGGATCTCTTTCTTTTCATTCCTGGCATGTGCCCTTCTGTATTATCCGAGTCATCGTAATCGGAAACTACTTCGCTTCTTTTATCACCGCGATCCATCTGAATTGGAGTTGTAATTTTTGCTCATTCTATATCGGGTATTGCAGATTTTAAACATTTGATGGATCTATAAAAACCTCCTACTGAAGACTACAATGACATTGGAGGGCTGGAAAAACAAGTAAGCAAACCTTTAGAATCCTATACATTTCTATTGAACTCTCTTGGAAGCAATTTGGTAGTTGGTTTACTTTAATTTGCTGATATAACATGGTCTTTGTTCATGCTACACTTGGAGACGAGTGTCTTGCAAAAGAGTCCGACCTTAAGAGGTCCCTTGAAAGTGTGGCACCGCTTGAAGCACTGCTTGAAGGAGATGAATCCAAATCTTGATTCAATTGCAGAGTATGCATTTCCTTTCATTTCAAGGTCATTCATTTTTATGGGTTTTCTATTCTTTTTCTTATTTGTATCAATGACAGATACCGAAAGAAAGTATCCTGTACAATGAACGAGTAGAAGAGCTTAATATGGTAACTCAAGAACGAGATGATACAAAGAAGCAATACGATGAATGGAGAAAGAAAAGGCAAATAGCTTCTTTCTGATAATATTTCTATGAAATTGGTTTACAAGTATTGTTTTCATGAACTTATTTGGTTACAATGTACGAGACCTCCAAAGAAGAGTTGGAAGAATATTGCTAATTTCTCGGGAGGTGAAAAGGTACCTTCTGAAATGCACCGCTTATTTCTTAAACTTTGCATTCTTGTTTAATTCATAATTACGTTTTTTTTACTTGTAGATTTTAAAAATGTGTCTATTGTGGGGCATTACGTAAAAGATCGTACAAAGGATGCCCAATTCATAATAATTAGGTAATTTTCTTTGTATTTTAGAATAATATAAAATATCAACATTCTTCAATTAATTGCATAAGCGGCTTCGATCTTTTGCATATGAATTGCGGCTGAGAAACAACATGTTCGAGTTGGCGAGACCGACTAGTGGGAATTTACAAGACTTATAATTATCGGTCTTGTAAGAGCATTACCATCAACCCATCTAGCTTTGTTGTTGGTGCAAAAGTTGCTTAAGGTGACATGAACTTTCCTCGTCGTTGACTCGTATTCTTTTATCCGTGTATGTTTGTCATGGTTTGACCGTAATTTATGTTCAACGTATATAAAGCCGAGTGTGTATGTCAAGGAACATTGCTGCTTGCAATTGTTCTTCTTGTAAAGACATGGTGCAATGTTCGCTCCTACGATTATTTATAAATAGACCCCAATTGGATCATGTTTTTGTAGTGCCTAAACATCATCGAATCATGACTACACTGATGAAAAGCATGTTTTTGTGTATTTCACATATATATCCTCCCTGTGTGTCAAGTCTCATGCCCATGCTCCTTGATTTTATTAAGTTTTGGTGATGATTTCTCACAAGCATTGCTGCTGCCCCGAAGTTCTGCACGTTGACCTTGCTGCCGTGTTTTGTGTTTATCTCACTCGAAACTTGATGTTTTTCGATGATTCGAAGCTTGTATGCTAGCTAACTCACATATGAAGTAAGAATATCTCTTTTCGGATTTTTCGGACCAACATAAGATCTTCATTCCATTTTTGCCTTAAAAGACCTGCTACCAGATTGTCATAAGCTCTGCTTTAGATTCAAAACATCAGAAGTCTTTTGGACCAGTAAAACACATTATTTTGACTTGACTTTTGCATGCTTCATCTTCATGATGTGTAGAACAGATCTTCTGTTTGGTGTTTTGATTGATTCATGTGATAAAGTTCTCTGTTAAGTACATCTTTGTGGACCATGCTATGTTTTACTGTTGCTGGCAGATCCGTGTTATGTGTTCTGATGGTGGTTCTTAGCATGAAAATGGTAACTCTAAAATCAAGATAAAAAATCATAAAAACATGTTTGATGTGTTTGGGCACCTTCTCTCATGATTAGGATTCAACTCGGACCAGGTTTCATCGAATGATGATGCAAGTGTACTTGTTATTCTATGATGAGATTGTTAATGCAGTCATGTTGAGGGAATTTGTAGTTCATTATATGCAGATTATGTGATTTCTTTTGTATTATTTACTATGCTTCTTTCATGATAGGCTTGCAAAATATGAGGAGCTTGTGGCAGTGGGATATAGATTACTTCTTAGCTTTCAGCAAGGACTTGGTGAGTTTCTTTCATTACTTCTTAATTTATGTAATTAAAATATGATGTTATTGCTCTTTGTTGCTTTGTTATTTGATATCCGCTCCTCCCTCCCCGTTTGCTCTCCTTCGGAGTTTTTGTCCATTTAAATACAATCTCTTTGAAGCTTTGAAGGAAATGTATCTGCGGGTTTTGGATTTAACTTCTCAAGGTCAAGTGACGATATGGTCAAGCACGTAACAACTTAACTTAGCATATTACATCGTTATCTTGCCGGATCAGACCGGGCAGTATGGTGAGTTGGTTGAAAATGTAGTAAGACTAAGTTTCTTGTACAAATATGCACTTTTTTTTTGTGCATATTCAGACTTATTGCACAATTTAGTTATGGCTGCCATCTCCTTGAACAAAGAAGCCTCGGCCCTCATTGGCTACCACTGTGAATAGAAAACTCACTTTAGTTCAGCAGTAGTGCTTGAATGGTGCTGATACACTTTTTTTTTTTTTGTTGTCTAGCTATATCTCTTGTAATAAATGCATATTGTGCTTAAACTTTGTTCGTGTTTGCAATTGTATCATATTTTTATAGTTCAACAATGCTTGAATGGGTGCTTTTAATGAAATGACTAGGTGTCTAAATTGCAGGGGGCAAATGTGAATTTGGGGGGGGGGGGAAATAATTTTTTTTTTCACTTTAGCAACGTTTTAAAAACGTTGTATAAAACATTAAGACAACGTTTACAATACGTTGTCAAACATGGAGGGAATTTTTTTTTTTTTATTATTCATATTGACAACTTTTTAATAAAACGTTGTAAAAATAAAATGACAACGTTTATAAAACGTTGTAAAATATATTTAGACAACGTTTAAAGAAACGTTGTCTTAAGAATTTAGACAACGTTTTATAAACGTTGTCTTAATATCTTTTACAACGTTTATGAAACGTTGTCATTTCATTATTACAACGTTTTAGAAAAACGTTGTCAATATACTTACTACAACGTTTTAATAAACGTTGTCATTAGCCTGGATACAACGTTTGATGACCTTTTTTACAACATTCAAAAAACGTTGTCTTAAACTGGGACCTAAGACAACGGTGGATGACACAACGTTTTAAAAAACGTTGTCAAAGGTCTTTAACAACGTTTTTTAAACGTTGTCAAAGCCCTTTTTTGTTGTAGTGAACATTGATATTAAGGAGGTTTGCTGCGCACTGAGTACATGACCAAAAAATTTTCTGTATAATCATCAGGACTTGACCTGATAGTCAGAGCACTGGGACACCAACACGGAGGTCCTGGGTTCGACTCCCCCCAGTGGTTAGAGTGGATGATTATCCCTCCCTAGTTAATATTAGGCGCCTCTAGGGGGGATTTTAAGGGAATTTCAGAAAATTGATGGACTTGTTAGTAAATTGACTTACACAAAAAATGGGGCTTGACTCGAGATGGGCAAGCCTCAAAAAAAAAAAAATATGTATATCAAGGTTAAAGGGTTCTGGATATACAGAACATCTAAGGTTGATATTCAGAATGTTTATTGTATATAGTCTTGTTCAAATGTGTTTTTAATTCATATACAAAATGCTTTAATATTGATATTTATAAACATTTATAATTTTGATATCCTGAAAGTTTGTTACCCATGTACGTAGTGTGCACCAAACCTTCCGTATATCAATCTCAAATATTCTAGATATCTAGAACCTTTTAAATTTGATATCCAGAAGGTTTGTTCGGCATGACTCAGCGCGAACAAAGTTTTACTTGTTTAAAAAAATGACACCTCAAACGAATTTTCACTTATTTACAAAAATGTCATCACGGATTTAAAAACTCGTTTTTCCTAATCGATAGGAAAAATGCATTTCTTGGATATAGAAATTAAAGGAATATATATATATATATATATATATATATATATATATATATATATATATATATATATATATATATATATATATACTAGAATAAGCCCGTGTTCGAGGACACGTTTTTTTTTAATTAAGTCCGTGTCCGAGGACACATTTTTTTTTTTTTAATTAAAAAAATTTTTTTTAAGGGCAAAATGGGAATGAGACAAAATAGTGAGGGCAAAATGGAAAATTCGGTCATTAAAACTATTCATTCAACTGTAGCACACCACTACCATTTATAATATATATATATATATATATATATATATATATATATATATCTATATATATATATATATATATATATATATATATATATATATATATAAGCCTATTATAATGAGCAACACATTTATATGAGAACCATGAGAACCACTAATAACCGTTGGATTAAAAAATACGTCAAATCTTTCCAGATTAAAAAAAAAGATAGAGGGGGTGGCATTTTCGTAATTATTTCATTTAAAATCCCCCTCAAATTTCAAAATAAAATATCTCAATATCTATAAGTCAAAAAAAAAATCGAAAACACTGATTTTTTTGTCTTGACGAGACGATTCAAACTAGATCCTTGAAGATAGGATTTTGAAAAAAATATTGAACAACGTCTAATTTTTAAAACATCGTGTTGCTAGTGAACACTAAGCTGTGTTGCCTTAGTGAACACTAGGCCGTGTTGCCTTAGTGAACACTCAGATGTGTTGTATTAGTGAACACTAGTTGTATTGTATTAGTGAACACTAGTTGTATTGTCTTAGTGAACACTAATTAATTAGTGAACATTAGTAAGCCTGCACAACACTAGCTAAATGTTGTCTTAGTGAGCACTAGCTATGTTAACACTAGCTATGTTGTCTTAGTAAACACTAGTTGTATTGTCTTAGTGAACACTAATTAATTAGTGAACACTAGATGTAAGTGAACACTAGCTGTAAGTGAACACTAGCTATGTTGTCTTAGTGAACACTAATTAATTAGTGAACACTAGGCGTAAGTGAACACTAGGCGTAAGTTAACTAGTTATGTTGTCTTAGTGAACACTAGCTATGTTGTCTTAAGTAAACACTAGGCTGTGTTGTCTTAGTGAACACTAGCTATGTTGTCTTAGTGAACACTAGTTGTATTGTCTTAGTGAACACTAATTTAATTAGTGAACACTATTTGTATTGTTCATTAATTAATTAGTGAACACTAGTTGTATTGTCTTAGTGAACACTTAAAGCTAGTGTTCACTAATTAATTAGTGAACACTAGCCGTATTTGTCTTAGTGAACACTAATTAATTAGTGAACACTAAATTTGTAAGTGAGCACTAGCTATGTTGTCTTAGTGAACAACAGCTAATTAATTAGTGAACACTATTTGTAAGTGAACACTACATGTAAGTTAACTAGTTATGTTGTCTTGAGTGAGAGACTAGCTAGCTATGTTGTCTTAGTGAACACTACTTGTATTGTCTTAGTGAATTACACTAATTAGGTGAACACCAAAGATGGTGAATACGCTAAGAGTGAACACTAGCTATGTTGTCTTAGTGAACACTCATTAATTAGTGAACACTAGCTGTAAGTGAACACTAGCTGTAAGTTAACTAGTTATGTTGTCTTAGTGAACACTAGCTATGTCGTCGTCGTCCGGTGAAAAGTTGGCTTGTCCCGTAAGTGAGTGATATATATCATGATAAAATGCTTTATTTATTTGGTGGGCATAGTCAGCATGCATCGTAAATGTTTATAAAGAGATTGCATTTGCTTGCGTAAATAACTATTCTTTGTCTTCACTTTTTATCATCTCTTAGTTAAATATCATCATTTATTTAGGGGGAAAAAAATATAATTGTCCGTGATGCTTTTTTTCTTTTATCGAAACAACGAATTTTTAAAGTTCTTGTGTACACTAGCTAGTTAAGTAATGTACACTAGTTAATTATCTAGTATACACTAGCTAGTTAAGTAATGTACACTAGCTAGTTAAGTAATGTACACTAACTAATTAACTAGTGTACACTAGCTAGTTAAGTAATGTACACTAGCTAATTAACTTTACACACACTAAGCTCATAAGACTCTGTAAATATTTCAGCAACAGTACTAATTCTAGCTGTAGTATGTGAGTCCAAGATCAAATTTTGATCACTTTCTATGAACAATTGATCAGGAATAATTTCATATTCCGGGACATCAAACACTACTTCCGTATCCTTGAATCTAGCGTAAAAGGGAATAATTGTGATGAAATTTCGACAGTATATGAGGGTGAGAGAATATATATAACAAGTGATTTTGAAAGGAAGAAAGAAAATAATGTATGCAGGCCATCTAAGCCATAGAAATATTTGGCAGAAGATTAGAAAAAATGGATGGACATAAATATATATCATTTATTTAGGGTGAAAAAAATATAATTGTCAGTGATGCTTTTTTTCTTTTATCGAAACAACGAATTTTTAAAGTCAGAAAATTTAATTAATTAATTGATGTATAAGTTACCTAGTTAAGTAATATAATGCTAGTGGGTGTGCACGAGTTCAACTAAATAGTGCTATATATATTACTATCAGACCATTCTTAACTAATTAGTACTAGTTAATTAGTTAGTATTTTAAAATTAGACGTTGTTCAATATTATTTTTCAATATCCCATCTTCAGGATCTAGTTTGAATCGTCTCGTCACACACAAAAAGTGTTTCGATTTTTTTTCGACTTATAGATATTGAGATATTTTATTTTGAAATTTGAGGATTTAGTTACAATAATTACGAAAATGCCACCCTCTATCTCTTTTTTTAATCTGGGCATTTGATGTATTTTTAACTAATCCAATGGGTGTAGTAAGTTTCATGGTTTCATATAATTTGGTTCCATTTGAATAACTTCCTATATATATATATATATATATATATATATATATATATATATATATATATATATATATATATATATAGGAAGGCTATTCAAATGGTGAATCCAAATTTATATGCGTAACCACTTATAACTAAACTCAACTATTGGGATTAAAACACATCAATGCTCAGATTAAAAAAAAAGATGTATGCGGTGGCATTTTTCGTAATTATCGAACTAAATCCCCCTCAAATTTCAAAATAAAATATCTCAATATCTATAAGTCGAAAAAAAAATTCGAAAACACCGATTGTATTGACGAGACGATTCAAACTAGATCCATGAAGACAGAATTTTGAAAAATAATATTGACAAACGTCCATCAATTTTTAAAAACACTAGCTAATTAACTAACTAGTGTTTTAAACACTACTAACAGTCACGTACACAAGTTATGGAAATGGCCAAAACATGAACGAAACACTGCTGCAAAGGTATCAAATTACTTTTGCTCGATTTCCTTGTTACTAGCTAGTAAGTTCCACCAAACTTAAAGCTTAAAAACGTAGGACTTGAACCAAATGAACCCACCAAGAAAGCTATTCATGTTAAACCCAAGAACCAAACCACCTTAAATAAGCTACAACGATGAGAAAAGAACACCAATTCCCAACAAGTAAAATTGACACTTTTGAATCAGTCAATAACATCCTTCTATCTCACTATAGATATTTTGGTGTTAGTGGTGGTGTCACTGTTTAACAAAGATTTGCATGGCAGCACTATAGGCAAATCACCTACCACAATCCAAATACAAGTTACCATAGCTGCTCCACCGTTCAACATTGGAATTCAAGGTTACAGACTTGATTTCGAGAGAGAAAACGGTTTCCAATTAGTCTAATACAAACTGAAGTAGGCATTGTATGAAGTGGTCAATCGTAATGATACTAGTGTTCACTAATCAATTAGTGTTCAGTAAGACAACATAGCTAGTGTTCACTTACAGCTAGTGTTCACTTACAGCTAGAGTTCACTAATTAATTAGTGTTCACTAAGACAACATAACTAGTTAACTCTTACAAATTAGTGTTCAGCATTTGTTTGGTGTTCACTAATTAATTAGTGTTCACTAAGACAACATAGCTAGTGTTCACTTACAGCTAGTGTTCACTTACAGCTAGAGTTCACTAATTAATTAGTGTTCACTAAGACAACACAGCTAGTGTTCACTAAGACAACATAGCTAGTGTTCACTAAGACAACATAACTAGTTAACTTACAGCCAGTGTTCACTTACAAATTAGTGTTCACTAATTAATTAGTGTTCACTAAGACAACATAGCTAGTGTTCACTTACAGCTAGTGTTCACTAATTAATTAGTGTTCACTAAGACAATACAACTAGTGTTCACTAATTAATTAGTGAACACTAGCTGTAAGTGTTCACTAAGACAATACAACTAGTGTTCACTAATTAATTAGTGAACAATACAGCTAGTGTTCACTAATTAATTAGTGTTCACTAAGACAATACAGCTAGTGTTCACTAAGACAACACATCTAGTGTTCACTAAGACAACACAGCTAATGTTCACTAGCAACACAGTGTTTTAAAAATTAGACGTTGTTCTTGACCGGTTTAAAGGATAATTTGTTACAATTTCTCTCGTTAAAAAGTTTACTTTAAATGTTACACATTTCTATTTTTCAAATTTTCTTGCCTAGTGTTACTATTCGTAATCGTGTAGCATATTTGAATTTAGTATTGACCTTCAACTAGAGCGAGTGAGGAATGATTGATACTACCTGCTTGTTTAGTAATGATAATTATGGTCTCCATGCATGTTCACGATGCCATTATAGCCTTGTAAGATTCAATGCTTATGCTTCCGTGAGTTTCTTACATTGCATTCTTGATCTAAGAATCTCTCTTTTCTAATACAAATATTATTTTTTCAAAATCCTATCTTCAGGGATCTAGTTTGAATCGTCTCGTCAAGACAAAAAAAATCAGTGTTTTCGAATTTTTTTTTTGACTTATAGATATTGAGATATTTTATTTTGAAATTTGAGGGGGATTTTAAATGAAATAATTACGAAAATGCCACCCCCTCTAGCTTTTTTTTTTTTTAATCCTGGAGCATTGATGTGTTTTTTAATCCAATGGCACAGTTAGTGGTTATTTACTCTCATATAAATGTGGTTCTCATTATAATAGGACCATATATATATATATATATATATATATATATATATATATATATATATATATATATATATATATATATATATATATATATATATATATATATATATATATATATATATATATCAAAAGTATTGTGGATATAAAAAGAGTTGAGAGTATGATAAATGCAATATGATTTTTAGGGTATAGGTTTTGGGAAAAATGATGCAAGTTGTTATACAATTATGAACTATTATGTGAACTCGTACGAGTCTTGTGTCACAAATAGTCCTGTTTAACTTCTCTTCTTTCTTGACAGTTCATGTACATTCCTTTCTTGAAATTGATGTATCTATCTCTATCTACTAAGATTTGTGTTATTTAACTCCCTAACCTCATGATTTAGTGTTACTCTATCCTGGTCATCTCTTCTGAGAACTAACACTTAATTTTTAGTATAATTACAACCCTCCTCCTCCCAGTTGTGAACCTTTGTATTTGATCCTAAAAACGTACACGATTATGCAGGAATCGTCCTAAATCAGTATCTAGCAATAAGTTGTACTCCGGCACCTTGACCTGAAATCACAAACAAATAAATAGCCGGAATGGTCCCCGGCTAAAACCCTCCTGCGTGATGATAAGATATAGTGCGTATATTGGTCAAACTGTATGGAAACAATGTATATCTTAATAGCGAAAATGACAATACCTTTTAAGCTTGAATATGGATTGATATTTATAGTGTTGTTATTGGACTGACGTTGTGAATCCTGTAAATCATGGAGGGAAAGTAGGCGTAAACGTATCCGAGAATGTTGGAGGCGGTTATTTACGCACGTTTAGTTTGGTCGAGGTCACCTGATTTACCGAGGTCGACATGAGTTCGTGCCTTGGCTAGACAGAGATTATATGAGGGATGGATCGTAAGTCGGACAAAGCCACATCGGGACCAAGAAAGGTCGGACCATACGCTTAGTCGACTGATCTAGCTCGATGGGTGCATGTATTTAAGGACGCCTTAATGGGCTTTTTGCACCTGATGGTCCTTTGGGCCTGTTTGGGCGTAGGGCCAGCCCCGACGCCACATTTATTCCGTTCAGTGGCCCCAACTTTCTAGATCGATTTATCGGGTAGGAAGTTATGATAAACTTTTGATGTAGGATGGACGCAACACTTACAGCTCGGCTTGTAAGATGTATGTCACTTCTCGACCTTTGACTTTCAAGCGGTTTGATGAGCTGTCTACAATACGCCGTAATATCCGCACTTAATTGTACGAATTCTATTGATTGGACGTTCCCCTTGGGAACTGGCGTGGGTATTGGATTCAGCCCATTATTTGATAATTATCCAACCGTTTATCCAACCCTTTCCAATTCAGGTAACTAAATGAGGAGGTATAAAAGGAGAAAACTAATCCCTTTCCAAACTTTACAATCCCAAACTTCTTAAGGGCTTAACAAAAGGCAAAAGAAAGAAAATAATTCTAGCGTCAGAGCTTACATCTCCGGTGCTAGACGTGGCCGGTTGGGCCAACCGCCGGTTAGCCGATTTATAACCGTCGGTTTTCAACCCCCAAATCACCAACCGGAACTGAACCGCCTAACCGGCTAAACCGGTTACGGTTTAGGCGGTTTACGGTTTTCACGGTTATCCGGTTAACCTCCGGTTTGACGGTTTGGATATGCTCGGTCGAGTCCTTGTTGTTGCTCTACGAGCAACCCTTTTAGTGGTTTAGGGTTTTGAGGTTGCTCGGCCGAGTCTTTGGTGTCGTTCGTGAGCAACCCTTTTAGGGTTTAGGGGTTGAGGTTGCTCGGCCTACGAGTCTTTGGTGTTGCTCGGCCGAGCATATCATTTTTCAGTTAATTTTTTTAACGGTTTTTTGAAAAAAGTTAACTTTTAATTTTTTTCAATTTTTTTTTTTGGATAAATAAGACTATTTTAGACTTAAGTTTACTACATACATTTTTTTCAAAAAGGTTTATAAAAAAAGTTATGAATTTTTAAAGAAATAAAATTTAACGATTTTTTGAAAAAAGTTAACTTTTAATTTTTTTCAATTTTTTTTGGATAAATAAGACTATTTTAGACTTAAGTTTACTACATACATTTTTGAAAAAGGTTTATAAAAAAAGTTATGAATTTTGAAAGAAATAAAACTTAACTTTTTTAAAAGAAACGAAAGTATATAAAAGAAAAAAGCGACGGTACCCTTAAATTTTATTAATTAAAATACAATTACAACGAGGGTATTGGTAGGAGTGGTGGTGGTAGGCTGGTAGTAGTAGACCTAGTGGTATTGATAGGAGTGGTAGTGGTAGCCGGTAGGAGTGGTAGTAGTAGTGGTAGTAGCGGTAGTGGTAGTGGTGGTAGTAGTAGTAGTAGTGGTAATAGTAGTTGTGGTGGTGGTGAATGGTGATGGTGGTGATGTAGACCGGTAGTAGTGGTAGTGGTAGGTAGCGGTAGTAGTGGTGGTGGTAGTAGTAGTAGACTAGTAGTGGTAGTAGTAGTGGTGTTGGTGGTGATGGTGGTGGTGTAGACTAGTAGTAGTGGTATTGGTAGGAGTGGTAGAGGTAGGAGTGGTAGTGGTAGCGGTAGTAGTGGTAGCGATAGTAGTGGTGGTGGTAGTAGTAGTAGTAGTGGTAGTAGTAGTGGTGGTGGTGATGATGGTGGTGGTGTAGACTGGTAGTAGTGGTATTGGTAGGAGTGGTAGTAGTAGCGGTAGTAGTAGTGGTGATAGTAGTAGTAGTGGTAGTAGTAGTAGTGGTGGTGGTGGTAGTAGTGATGGTGGTAGTAGTGGTGGTGGTAGTGGTGATGGTGGTGATGGTGATGGTGTAGACTAGTAGGAGTGGTAGTACTAGTAGTAGTGGTAGTAGTGGTGGTGGTGGTGGACCGGTGGTGGTGGTGGTGAACATAACGGCTAGTTTGAAAAAGTAGCCGTTGGAATGAGTTCTGGCATTCTGCTCGGCCGAGCAACTCATATGACTCGGTCGAGCATGACCGTTATTGAAAATTAACACTACTGGAAGGTTATGCTCGGCCGAGCAACTCATATGACTCGGCCGAGCAAGCCAAAAACCAGCGGTTAACCGGCGGTTGGCCGGTTTTTCAAAATTTCAAACCTTAACCGAACCGGGCAATTACCGATTTCGGTTAGCCGGTTCCTGTTAACCGCCGTTGACCGGTTTTGATCGGTTTTGGCCGGTTTTCAACCTCCCGGTTGACCGGTTCAGTTTATAAAATGGACACGTCTATCCGGTGCTAAAGTGCCCTTCCCCTCTTCGAAACTTCACGTATTCCTCCATCTCGTCTCTTAGGGTTTCCCTTGAAAAATTTCCTCGTTTCGTAAGTGATGTCATACTTGCCCAAGAAGAACGACCATTTAGCCAACCTCATGGATAGGGAAGGCTTGTGGAGGAGGTATTTGATGGGGTCCATTCTTGAGATCAGTTATACAGAATAAGCTTGCATGTAATGCTTAAGCTTCCCGAATACCCATACTAGAGCGGCACATGTGTTTTCAGTTGCGGGATAGTTTAATTCGGCCACTTGGAACTTTTGGCTTACAAAGTAAACCACGTTTTCTATCCTTGAGTCTTCTCTTTCTTGAGCCAGCATCGCCCTAACAGTAGTGTAAGTAACTTCTAAGTAAAGTAGCAACAGATTTCCTTTCTGTAGGGGCATCAAAATGGGGGGTTTCACGAGATAAGCCTTGATGCGCTCTAAGGCCTCTTGACATTCAGGATTCCATTCAACAATACATTCTTTTTCATGATCTTGAAGATGGGCTCATAGATTGAGGTTAACTGGTTAATGAATCGGCTGATATATTGGAGGCGAACCATGAATCCTTTTACTTTTGTCTTATTGCGAGGCGGGGGCATTTCTCTAATGGCTTTCATCTTTCCCGGGTCGGCTTCTATCCCTCTTTCTATCACAATGTACCCAAGTACCTTACCGTGGCTAACCACAAATGTACAGTTGGCAAGATAAAGCCTCATGGAGTATTTTCACAATCATTCGAAGAACTTTCTCAAGTCGGTTAAGTGTTGTCTGTTGGACACTTTTGAGTGGACTATCATGTCGTCCACATAGAACTCAATCTCCTTATGTACCATGTCGTGACACAAAATTTTCAAGGCCCGTTGGTATGTAGCCCCAATATTCGTTAATTCGAATGGCATCACGGTGTAACAAAAGGTTCCCCATAGTGAGGTGACGGTCGTCTTTTCCTGATCTTCTTCGGAAACCGTCCACAAAAGTTTTTTCTTCATAGTTTTTCGTAGCATCTGCAAGCATTTCAATGTTTGGCAGGGGAGATCATCTTCGTACTGGCTTTATTCAAGTCACGAAAGTTCACACAAACCCTCACCTTTCCACTTGACTTTCTGATGGTCACAATATTGGTTAAGCAGGTTGCGTATTTAATGACCCAGATGAACCCTACCCTCAACAGCTTTTCTATCTCTTCCTTGACTTAGAGTGACCATTCAGGTTTGATTCGACAGAGCTTTTGCTTTATTTTCCTAGCATCCGGAAGAAGGGGAATCTTGTGCTCGATAGTGGAACTGTCTAGCCATGGCATATCTGTGGAGGACCAGTCAAATACATCTACATATTCTCGAAGAAGATTGATGAGATCTTCCCAATCTTCCCAACAGAACAAGCTTCCTATCTTGATCTCTCTCAGCTCTTCTTCTCAATCCAGATTCACATGACTCAATAATCCATCGGCAACTTGGGCACAGCCTTCCCATGGTCTGTAGCCTGCTGAGCAATATATTTAATGTATTCATCGTTTAAGTTTTATGCCTCTTCTAGTGATTCATTATTAACGCTGTTAGGATTAGGTTTAGTTAATTCATCTGTTTGAAGATTAGCAACCAGAGGAAACTCAGGGAGGTTATGGTTATCATTTAGGGAAAATGAGAAGACAAAATTGGTCACCAGATCATAGTCCACGAAAGTAAGTTCCACGAACCGAAGAGGAGACACGAGAAAGATTGACTCGGTGTTTGATTCGAGGAAAGGTTCATCTGGGAATGAGCGAGGATGTAGTCTGAGAGCTTCGGTCATATACTAGGTGCTGACGGTCGGTCCTCCGATTGTACACCAATTCTTCAGTTGTCCTGTCACTCCTGTTACTCGGGTGTAAGGGTCATGTCTACTCTAGCCCATGTTTCTACCATTGCTATTTCTATGGGGTTGTCCACAATCAAAGCCTCTATGAGTTGGGCCACATAATCGATCTCTTCTTCCATTTCTTAGTGGTTATATATATATATATATATGTATATATATGTATGTATATATATGTATGTATATGTATGTATGTATATGTATGTATGTATATGTATGTATATGTATATATGTATATGTATGTATGTATATGTATGTATGTATATGTATGTATGTATATGTATGTATGTATATGTATGTATATATATATATGTATATATATATATGTATATATATATATGTATATATATATATGTATATATATGTATATATATATATGTATATATATATATGTATATATATATATATTTATATATGTATATATGTATGTATATATATATATACATACATATATACATACATATATATATATACATATATATATATACACATATATATATATACATATATATATATATACATATATATATATATATATATACATATATATATACATATATATATATATACATGTATATAGTTTTGGTAAAAAACAATCAACAAAGAAGAAATTTAAAATGAAACGAAGGAGGGTGCAATGGAATAAAATTGGTGCAATAATGTAATCAAGATGGCTCGGTCATGTAACGAGGAAAACCCTTGAGATAACTATCTCGCCGGCACAAAACCTCGGGAGGTGATTATGAGCACCTACCTTCCCAAACAATTGTATTATCTATGAATTACAAGATAGAAAGCTATGGCAGATTACAACTTGTTCTTGAGCTGTGTGAGTGTAATGCGTATGTGTATGTGTTCGTATATGTGTGTGTGTTCCTTTTTCCAGCCATGAGCTTTAAATAATAAAAAGAAAACAGAAAAATCAAATCCTAACTAACTCTCCTACAATCTCGGTAAGTCATCCTCATCTTGACCTAGTCTTCGATCCGTTGAAAGGATTCCGTTGGTCATGGCTTTTCTCACTTGTCTTTTTTATTCCTGTGATTAAATATAACAGAAATAAATAATTATTATTAAGTAATTAATTTTTACCTTGCCCTCGAGTGCGAAGATGTTGACATGCTGACAAAAACTCAAGATGTATCAATCCTGAATTTTACCCATAACAATTGTCCCCAAAAAACTGTCTTTTAAATGAATTTAAAAGGTCAGTTTTTTCTTCAACCTTCTAGAAGCCCTGCAGTTTAATTAATGGAGGAGAGACGTGGAGGTTGAGGGCTTAATCTCTTAATTAATTACCTTAACCACTTCCCTAGATCTAGGGCTCAAAACCAAAATCCCTTTTCACTTTCTCCTTTACCTTTTCCAATCATTTTCATCCGTTCCTCTTCATGGCGGTGATCCCTGCTTTGAAGGTAAAATCCTTCCCTCCTTTTCTCTTCCTGTTTCTTTTTTTTCAAACATGGTGAAATCAAAAAAGGGAAAAGCCACGAAAAATCCTCCGAGTTTACACGAGGACGGGGGTTTTTCGTGTGAAGGTTTGTTGACAAAACCGGATGAAGAAATCTGTGTTTTCAATAACGAACTGATCGAATCTCTCAACGATCGACACTGCTTCCCAGATTCTACCATCTTTAGGCCGTTCGATGTTCTTCTTAGGTCTGACTTCGTTTCCCCAAAATGGGTTTGTTTTTATGAGTATCCTTTTACTCTAGGTTTTTCCTACCCTTTCCCTTCAATGATAAATGAGTTTTTTAGAAAGACTAACCTTGCTTTTGTACAAGTGATGCCCATGGTTTGGAGAATCTTTTCTTGTGTCTTGAGGGTGAACCGTGAACTCGGTTTAGATATAGGTTTGAAGGAATTAGCCTTTGTGTATGAGCTTCAAACGTTTGGTTCCACGAGATACCTTCTTAAGACTAGGTCTGGTATGAAGCCTTTGTTTTTGAAAGTCAGCGTAAGTGATAGGGGTTGGAAATCGAAGTACTTTTTTGTTGAGAAGGACTCTTTGGAGGAAGGAGACTTCTTGGCGACTGAATGGAATAGGGAAGGTATCCCTCTTATAAATTCCAATTTTCTCTTCTTTCCCGCACTTACATGTTTGTAATTTCTCTGTTGGATTTTGCAGCCATTGATTGGGTGAAGCTTTTCCCTCCATCTACTGAAACGATTGGGAAGGTGAATAGGCTGCTAGAGTTCTCTGAAGGGGAAAGATCCTTTCAACCTGGTGAAGACATAACCATCTCTGAAAACAAGGAGATACCACCCTCCACTGAAATTTCTACTGGTAAGTTTATTTGATCTTTGTGTTACTTTCCTCGATATCTCTTGATTATGCATTCTTCTGATAGTGTACTTCTTTTGACAGTTTCAAAATCAACTGCTGCTTTTTCTCTTAAAGACCTTCAGGACTTTGTGGGCCAAACCTCCAGCGGCCGGATGCCGGTGCCAAAAAGGGAGATGGAGGCACCTTCTGTTGGAGCCAGGGTAAAGAAGAGGAAAAGCAGTTCTAAGGAAGTAATTGTTTTGGATGAAACGGGCTTAGGAGATGCAGAAGAAGCTTTGGCGAGGGTTGCAGTGGTAGGTCTCTATGAAAACAGAATTTCTAACATATTCCTAAATGAATAATGTATCTTAAGGTTACTTTTTGAATTTTTTGGCTTTTATAGGGTATTGATACTGCTAAGGCGAAGATGAGTAGTCAGGAGGAAAGAAATAGGAAGCTAGTGCTGGAAAATATTCAAGTTAAGAAACAGAGTGAAGCTGGGGCAAAGAAGATTGGAGATTTGCAGAAGGAAGTGGAAAGCTTGATGACAGGGATGTCGTCGCTTCAAGATACACAGCTGCACGAGATTGAGGATTTGAAGAAGAATATGATTGCTTCTGCTTCTCAGAGTATGGTTGCAATCAAAATTCAAATGATGGAAGAGTTCTACTCCGGGAAGCATACAGAGTGGAATGTTGAGCAACAACGTTCCCTCTTGAAGACTTTGGAGGCTAAAGGAGAGGATGTAGGAGAAGGATCCTCTGCAGCCAAAGGCAATGATACCTTGGATGAAGGAGCAACATCAGCGGCAGTAGTCACCCCGTGAAGGAACATGGTAAGAACAAATTTTTGGTTTTGAAAACTTTGAAATATTTTGGTTTTAAGTGGGCTGCGTCCCAAAGACAATCTTTTTTGGTTTGTAATGGACCCATAAGGGTCAAGACAATATGTTTTTCAAGGGTTGGGTTGGTCCAACTTTTTTATGATTTCTGTAGGAAAATCTTTACTTGGGTTTTTGGAAAAACTTTCCCCAAGTATCTTTATGAAAATGTTTTAAGAAGTTGATATGTTAATTTCTTCGTAGATGGTAATAACTTGCGAGTGGATGTAGAAATCCTTTGCAATTACGTAGATTGACATGTAAATGTCAATAAGCGTTTGTACTTAGATGACACGTAAGTGTCATAACCATTTGTAAAGATCTTAGGGTCTAACCCATTGATTGAGTGATGATGGGTAATTCGTATATATTAAACATACGGGTTCACCACACACCTCAATCAAGGTTGACATCGTGCGCTTCAGGCGAGGTGTTTAAACCTTAAAGCGGTGAAAGAAAGTAATTTCTTTAAACCTTTGAAGGGATTAAGTACCTTAAACGGAGGTGAGATGGCCAGTCTCAAAACGGTTGTATTCACGAGGACTTGTATTGAGTTTGGAGACTTCTATTTCTTACAAAATAACAAGTTAATGAAAGATTTTGACATCTTTTCTGATGTCACATTTTATTTGATAAAAGAATTATAAGAATATTTTTTAAATAAAGAGTAAGGGATAGTTCATACCTGATTTAAGATGTTAAGTTGCTGGGAGGATGCTTACATCTCAACCAATGAGTTGTATTCTAATGCTTCTTATTTCCTTACAAAACAGAAACATGTTAGAGGTGGGCGTTAGCTTAGCTAACGCCCCTCCGATGCTTAAGTCAGTAATTACTCAAGAATAGAATAAGAATGGAAACAAGTACTTTTATTGAACTTAGTATGGTAAAGATCGTACCTTGGTTTTATTTGAATTGTAATTACGCAAACTTACATAAAGTAGGCTTTGAGGTGGATTGCGTTCCAGCTTCTGGGAATCCTTGCTCCTTCTAGAGTCGATAGCTAATAAGAACCTTTACCTGCTTCAAAGATCCACTAGGTATGGCCCTTCCCATTTGGGAGCCATCTTTCCAGCATTGGGCTCTCTTGTGTTCTGAAACACCTTACGCAGGACTAGATCACCAACTTGGAATTTTCGCAACCTCACATTCTTGTTATAGGATCTTGCAATCTTCTGGCCGATATCTTTGCTATCCTGATTTTAGCGAGGTCCCTTAGTTCGTCAATGGTGTCTAGATCGTGACTTAGGTTGGAATCATTTTGCTCAGGTGTCACCATCTTGAATCTGGCAGTGGGAACGACAACTTCTGCTGGGATAACCGCTTCCACTCCAAACACTAAAGAATAGGGGGTTTGACCTGTTGCGTTCTTTGGTGTGGTTCTATCTGCCCATAGGACAAAGGGAAGCTCTTCTGCCCATCTTCCTTTCTTCTGATCTAGCCTTTTCTTTAAATTATTGATGATTATTTTGTTGCTTGATTCTGCCTGGCCATTAGCTTGAGGATGGACAGGTGAAGATGTCACCATCTTAACTCCCCATCTTGCGAGAAAATCTTGGGTCTTCTTGCTGATGAATTGAGAGCCGTTGTCACATATTATTTCAGATGGGATTCCAAACCTACTAAATATATTTCTTTTAATGAAGGATATAACTTCCTTGTCACGAACTTGCACATAGGATTCAAATTCTCAACCCATTTAGAGAAATAATCAGTCATAGCAAGCAAGAAAACTTTTCCCCCAGGAGCTTTAGGAAATTTACCCATTATATCCATTCCCCATCTCATGAACGGCCAAGTAGAGAGGATTGGATGAAGCAATTCTGCAGGCTGATGCAAGATGTCGCTATGTCTCTGCCAGGAATCACATTTCTTGGCAAAGATGGTAGCATCTTGTCTCATTGTTGGCCAGTAATAACCCATCCTTAGAGCTTTCGTATATAAGCTTCTACCCCCAGAATGGTTACCGCATGATCCTTCATGAAGTTCTCTTAGGACTTCTTTAGCTTGGTAAGCTTCGAGACATCTCAAATATGGTCCTGCAAATGATTTCTTAAGTAGCACATTATCTATTAATATAAATCTTGAGATCCTTACCCTGAATGCTCTGGCATTCTTTTCTTCGTCAGGGATAGTGCCATCTTGGAGATATTTAATTATTGGCGTCGTCCAAGATATCTCCATCTATCTATCAGGGATCTCATCATCTATACAGAATAGTTCTAATCTTTCCACAGCAGGGATGTTAACATGTATGATTGTGATATTGGTCTGAGATAAACTTTTGAAAGCTGATCCATGATTGGCCAATGCATCTGCTTGAGAGTTATCTTCTCGGGGTATTTGTTCGAAAGAGAATATTTGAAATTTGCTCGCCAGAATTTTTACTATGCCCGAATAAGCTGTCATCTTGGCATTTTTTGCTGCATAGGAACCGTTAAAATGATTTACAAGTAATAATGAATCACTATATACCTGTATTGCTTTGATGTTCATGTCTAGAGCCACGGATAGGCCCACGATTAAGGCTTCGTACTCTGCCTCATTATTTGTGGCTTTAAAATCACAACTAATGGCCTGGGGTATGATGTCTCCTTGTGGTGACTTTAGGACAACACCTAGCCCTGTGCCCCTCATATTAGAAGCACCATCTATGTAAAGAGTCCACGTCCTCAGGATGTCCCCATCTTGGAGTTGTTGGACTTCAAGTTCTACTTCTGGTTGCATACTTGGACTAAAGTCTGCCACAAAATCTGCAAGTGCTTGTGATTTTATTGCTGTTCTAGGCTCATATTTGATGTCGTAAGTGCTTAACTGAACGGACCACTTGGCCATCCTTCCTGACATTTCTGGTTTTTTCATTACGCTTTTTATTGGATAGTTGAATACCTGGTTTCCACATCGAGCAATGTTTTACTTACGTAGTATATTGGCTGCTGGATGCCATCTTGATCACGGACCAGGACGGCACTAACTGCGGTTTCAGAGACAGCTAAGTAGACACACAATGGCTCACCTTCTTGAGGCTTTGAGAGAAGAGGAGGTGTTGATAGGTACAGCTTCAAATCTTGAAAGGCTTGTTCATGCTTAACAGTCCACTCGAACCTAGAATTCTTCTTTAAGATGTCATAGAACGGTTTGCATCTATCTGAGGATTTTGAGATGAATCGATTCAATGCTGCCACCTTCCCTGTCAATCTTTGAACATCTTTTATTTATTTGGGTGACGTTAAGTTGATGATTGCTCTGATCTGCTCCGGGCTTGCTTCTATCCCTCTTTGTGTCATCATGTAGCCCAAGAATTTCCCGGACTTCGTGCCAAAATTGCATTTTGCTGAGTTGAGCTTCATGTTGAACTTGTCTAGGATGTCGAATGCTTGAGTAAGATCTTGAACATGATCTTCAGCTTTCTTTGATTTTATCACCATATCGTCAATGTATACTTCCATAGTGTCCCCAATCTGCTCTTTGAACATCATGTTGACTAGCCTCTGGTAGGTAGCACCTGCATTTCTTCGTCCAAAAGGCATTGCAATGTAACAATAAATACCTGTTGGGGTGATGAAGGCGGTATCCTCTTGGTCGGATGGCTCCATCTCGGATTTGCTGAAATCCTGAAGACGCATCTAGGAAAGTCAAAACTTCATGTCCGCAAGTAGCATCTGCCAGAGTATCAATGTGTGGCAAGGGGAAAGGATCTTTCGGACAAGCCTTGTTTAAGTCTGTGAAGTCAACACAAACTCTCCATTTTCCGTTCCTCTTTTCTACTACCACCACGTTTGCTAGCCATCTTGGGTATTCGATCTCTCTGATCATTTTAGCTTTGAGTAGTCTATCTACTTCTTCTTGAATGATAATATTCCTTTCTTGTGCGAACTTTCTTCTTTGAGCAGCTATAAAGCCTTTGAATGGTTCTATAGCAAGTATTATATGACCTGGTAACATGATATACACAGCCATAATACATTTGAATGGTCCTATAGCAGTTGGTATAGGACCTGGCAACATCATATACAAAGCTATAATGCCTTTTAAAGGTACTATAGCAAATGGTATATGACCTGGTAACATGATATACACAGCTATAAGACCTTTGAATGGTCCTATAGCAAGTATCATAGGACCTGGTAACATGATATACACAGCCATAATACATTTGAATTGTCCTATAGCAGTTGGTATAGGACCTGGCACCATCATATACAAAGCTATAATGCCTTTTAAAGGTCCTATAGCAAATGGTATAGGACCTGGTAAATGATATACACAGCCATAAACACAAAGAATTTTTTTTTATCCCCTTTTCAACCTTAATTCTTGCCATTAAGGACATAAATGTCCAAGAAAATATCTGGAAGACCTTTGAACAATTCAAATTTCAAAAACCCCTTCTTCAAACCCTAACAATGGTGGAAAGAAAATGATTGCAGGTTCAGAATTAAAAATCGAAGGGGATCTGATAAATATTACTCCCTCTGTTCTAAAATACATTGACAATCACCACCACCATTTAATCCACCTCCAAGCCACCGTCGCCTGCCATGGCGAATGTTGGATCTTCAAGCCGCCGCCGCATCGGGCGGGGCAGGTACGTGAGTTGTGGCCGTTGTTGCTACAATGAGAGCACCGGCGAGTCATGGCCTCGACTTGACTCTCTTTTCCGTCGATTAACTCAGTCAATTTCAGGAAATTGGGTTCAGATTTGTGAGGAGTGTTCGTATCTGAGAATGAAAGGAAGGACGGAGAGACGAGCGATGGAGTACGGCTGAGATTGGTGGAGACAACACGGTGACGACGAATGGAGGTTAACGGCGCTTATGGCCCGTTAAAGGTTGGGGTTTAGTGGGATTTTCATCTCAAATGGGTTAAAATGACTTATTAATTTGGATTATGGGTTTAAGAGTCCTTGACTCCTTTATAAATGTGTTTAACGCGCATACGTAACGCTAATTGTTGAATAATGTGTGATTCGATTGACACTTTATCTGTCACAATTCACAACTCATATTTTTGAATTTATAGTAGACTAGTATGGTAGTACATGATAGTTATTTATTTATTTTATTTTTTTGTTTGCTGCTTAACTCAACTGCGAATTAATAATGCAATAATAACCTACCAATTTTTGTTACAACATGGTGGTGGTTGAGAGTTTTATGGGTTTGTTGTGGGAAGGTGCAATGAGCGATTTCAAATTAGTCGAGCACGAAGCCCAACCTGCTATGTAGACATCATAAACTGGTCCACTAATCACCTACTTATTTGGGTCAACCACCGCCCATCAGGCCTCAAAAAGTCGAATTGATGTTTTGATGCTTAATATTAGTAAATGAGCCTTCTATGTATCATACTAAATTTTTACATATTTTCAATTTGGGATATGGATATCACAATATAACTCGCAATTCTTTAAATATCAGTCATAGATATTAACATGAGAAAGATGTATCAAATGATTCAAATCACAATGTAGCACTGTACATAATAAGCTCTACATGATTAATTTTGAGTCCCTTTTAAAGATGGACAGAGCATTAATAAGAGTAACGTGAATACAATGTCTGCCAATTGTAGGGGTAGCATAGCACGTAACGGCTTTTTATTTTAGATCCTTTGGTTGAATGCATGTTTGTTTAACAGGTTTTGATTTGCTTTTGCGATTTCGGCATTAAGCATTATCTATTGTTGTAACCTCTCTATTCAAATGCGAACCATAATTAATTTTACTTTCTCTTCTACTCTAGTTTAATATTCCGTGTCGAGCTAACCCATAATGATTTAGATTTCCGGCCACAAAAAGTCTGAATTAATTAGATTTTTTAAATCAAACTAGGTGATAAATCGTGTTACACACAAAATTTTATATTTTAGGATAATATTTTGGTCGATTGAAGTAATCGTTTTGTTTGATGTTAATTTCTTTTTAAGAGTCAATATTAAAGTTTAATCAACTTGATTTATTTTCTTATTGTGTTATTTCAAGTTACGAAAAGTAAATAAAAGTACAGAAAATTTTGGGGGAAACCTTGTTGGAAATTAAATTATAGCACCACAGATTAAACAAACAATTTAATCAACAGTAGGGAATTTATTGATCAAGTCAAGAACGTACCAATAAGCCAATAACAAAACCGAAAGCAAGGAACAAGATCAGGAAAACAGACAGAAACAATAAAACAAACAATTAGAAAACTTATCGTGATTTGATCGAGTCGCCTTAGGAAGACTGTCCTAAGAGAAAATATTGCCCCCAATTGGTGCAACTCAGGTACAGGCAAATTTCTCCGAGGATAAAACGATCACGGACTACGTACCACAAATCAGCACACAGGTAAGTAATCACCGGCGGTCCTATCTCAATCGCCTTGAATCTCACGAACGAATCTCTATGAACGGGAGTAATTTAGCAATGAATTAAAGCAAGAGAATTGTGTTTCTCTTCAATATTTCATGTGCAAAAACGGCTGGAGGAATAATGATATATATACATATGGTAAAATTAGGTTTTAGACTCAAAGAGACCTAAAAACCTGCTCCAATTCGGCCTAGGAAATCCGCCAACCCGACGCCAGCGCGGCCGCCCTCGAGGCTTGCGCGACCGCGCTGGGAGCCAGGCAATTTGGGTGAAGCTACGGGAGACCAGCGCGGCCGCCCTTGGGGCTTAGCGCGGCCGCCCTCCTCGGCAGTGATTCCGACGTGAATTTCCCCTTTGCCAAATTCAGTTCAAGCCAATTACCCTCCAAGGTCATATGACTATGAACTTATATACCACATATATACATCAAAATTTCAACAATCCCCCACAAGTTCATAGAAAAATGACGTGTACAGATTGTCCAACGCAAACCTCCACAGGACCAGATGAACGGGTGTCTTGAATCTGATGCCTTTGGATGTAGAGGCCTTTGCTGGTAACGAACACGACAAAAGCTATGATAGGCCCTCTATCGAACTCTTGACGCTTATAAGCCATACGTCCCGATCCTCTATCATGAGTGCTTTCAAGGAATAACCCGAATTCCTCTAGTTGCGGCCAACAACAACACTCACTTAGCTGGGCATCTCAGAAGATGTACTGCTAACATCTTGTCTAAAAGACTTGATCCCATTCAAAGTTCCAAACTTTTACTTTATTAGCAGCAACGAGCACCTCTAGACTATTCAGGGGATAGACTCAGACATGTAACATGTCAATCTATTATTAGGTGCTCCGATTCACCCCACAGCTTGTTATTACCACATTGAGTCTCCTTTGTGGGATCTCCACTCAGGTAGATTGGGTTGCTACTGCGTATGAATCAGACGGGGTTCGCACTCCATCCCCAACCTAGATTTTTGAACTAGAGCAAATTCTAGCGCTGTTAAAGGATCACCGTGTTATCCTTGGTACCAACATAATCAACCTATCACCTTCCGAGACACAAGATCCCCGATAGATTTTAATCTAATTTGGATGTGTCTCCGGTTTTACAGCTTATACTTCGACACTTTTCGGTTTCTCAATTGCGGCATGTTGTCACAATGTACAGAGATAATGTGCATGGGCTTATCGACCATGTGCAATCTGAAATTACCCGATCTTTCGCGCGGGCGAGGGCGCGAAAAGGCGGTTGTCTTTCACTGGGAGGGGTCAGTGTCTCGAGACCTCGCTTCATGGGAAGGAACAAAATGAGGAGTCGCCACGCGGTTTTTGTATTTTGAGCCCAAAACGTTGAGAAACGGCTATTTGTGAAAAGGTGTCGTTTTTATTGGTAGCAAAAACTTAGGAAAAGGCTTTTGAAAAAGGGGATCATTTTTATTGGCAAAGCAAAAACGAGTAAAAAGCTTTTAGTACCGTAGATTGTTAGGTTCGGAGGTCGTTACGTTTGGGGTAGAGTATTACGAGATCGCCCGAAACGCCTCGCATGACGAGTCTTTCTACCTTTCTCGAAATCGTGTGTGTGTGTGTGTGTGTGTGTTTTGAAATGGGGGCTTGAATGACAAGCTTAATCTTGGTTTGAATGACAAACGTTGATTATGTGACTTTGTTTGAAAAGACGAGCGTTTGAATGACAAACGTCGGGCTTTGAGTTTGAAATGAGCGTTTGCGTGGCAAACGTCGACTTTGAGCCATACGAAGTCATTGTTAACGATTTTTACGGAAAAATGCGTATTAAATGATTTTAAGTGTCAAATGGCGGCTTTGAGTTTGAAGATGAGCATTCGGAGGCCGAACGTCATTTCGCGTTTTGAAAGAGAGTTCGACGGACGAACTCCGGTTTTGAACCGGCATTACATTGTTAACGATTTTTACGGAAAATACGTATTAAATGACATGCGATCAACGAATCGGGTTGCGACTCGGACTTTTGAAAAGTAAATACTATCACAATCCAAACGGATCGGACTTGTAAATGACGTATTTAAAGCGGTGTCAACGGAATCAAACGATCCGGATTCGTAGAATGACGATCAACGAGGCCAAACGGCTCGGAATTGTAAAGGACGATCAACGAGGCCAAACGGCTCGGAATTGTAAATGACGATCAACGAGGCCAAATGGCTCGGAATTGTAAATGACGATCAACGAGGCCAAACGGCTCAGAATTGTAAATGACATGAAAGTAAACTGAACGGGTCGGAACGCCGTTTTAACTCCGTGATTACTTCTCTTACGGAAAGAGAAGAGGATCGAGGGCTAAAACGTATCGGACCCGTTAGACGGAGGCGTCTACATTTTGATAACAACGTTCGAAACAGCTTATAGCGACCGGCGCGTAAACCGAGACTCGAACGGGAGATTCAGAGAGAGGGAGTTATACCTATGGCTAGGGTCGACTCCTTTGGCTCGGGAGGTGTGTACGGGACACGGAAAGTGATTCGAAAGGTTGTTTCAAGTTGTAGGGTGCGTATTTGATCGAAATACGAAGGTTTCACGCGAATCGAGACAAACGGAGCTCTGGGAGGGGTGAAAACCAGCTTTGGACCGTGGGGGTGGGTGATTTTTGTGTAAAAATCCTTTTTCTTGCCTTCGACAAAGCAACTTCTATTTATAGGGTGAAAATTGCGTAGGAGTCCGGCACGGACTCGACCGAATTTCGTGGGTTTTGGGGATTTTGGAAACTGGGACTTGGCCGGGCAATTTCAGAAAAGTGCATAGTGAGTCCTACGGACTTGGCTTGCAAACCAGGGGCATTTTGGTCTTTTCCTTGAATTGATTGAAGGGTGACTAGAGGGAGGTGGCATGGCCGCCACGTGCCCTCCGAGTCACCACTCGAGGTGGAAGATTGTTCCCTGGTCCCTGCTTTTGTCCGTTTTTTAAAATAACAAACCGAAATGTCCGAAACGCCCTGTGAAAGTGCCGGAAAATGCGTTTTGTGGAAAGCCATACTTTTATGTGAGATGTCACGTGCTAAGTACGGTTCGACGCCGAGATGCACGGCGCCCCGGACGTCCTCGCTGGCACAAAGAACGGGGAGTTTAACGAGTTCCGTTAACTCCGGAGCGGGCCGCTTAACGGATTTCGGTTAACTTTCCGACGGATTTGGACGATCCGGATTTGGGTACTTACAGCTAGCCCTCACGACGCCTCCTCCGAAGGAGGTGGGGTCGTTGAAAAAGATAAGGATCCAAATCGGATGCCTTACTTTGAAGGAGACCCGGGCGGCCACCGGCCGGACCCTTAGCGAAAAGGATTCCCTACGTATCCCGAGCGGGAATCAAGCCGATCGTAGTTCGAAAAAGGGGCAAGGGCCGCGCATGGGGACCTTGACTCGAGCGTAGACCGTTAGAGGCGTCTAAACTCGGGATGAGACCATTCGCGAGGTACCTGTACTCGAATGGAGACCGTTGGGAGGCGTCTCGAACCTGGGACTTCAAACCTTCGAGGGCGTGGGGCGACTCAAACCGGAGTTGCGATGATGACGAGGGCTTTCGTGCCTTGGGTGCCGGGCTTATTGCCGTTCGCGCTTTATCCTCGCTGGGATGAGCGTTCGGCTTACTTGATGGCCGAAGAGGGATTGCTGCAAGGCGTTCGTGCCTCTGGGATTCGCCATTTGGCCGCATTGGCAAGGCGTTCGACCGCTTAGCAAGGCTGTACTGCCGTTTGCAAGGCGTTCGTCCTCGGGTTCGGCTTATTGGCCGTTGCACGGAGATGATTGTTTGCAAGGCGTTCGTACCTTGGGGTTCGGGCTTATTGTCATTGCCTGAGATGATTGCCTGCTTTGCAAGGCGTTCGTACCTCGGGGTTCGGGCTTATTGTCAGCTGCCGAGATGACCATTTGCAAGGCGTTCGTGCCTCGGGGTTCGGGCTTATTGCCGCTGCTGAGAGATGACTGTTTGCAAGGCGTTCGTGCCTTGGGTTCGGGCTTATTGCCGCTCGGAGAGATGACCGTTTGCAAGGCGTTCCGTGGGGTTCGCTGAGGCCACCGCGCTTGAGATTCGGGGACCGTGAAAGGTCGTTTGGAGGTCGGACCGCGAAAGGTCGGAATTGAATGTCGAGATTGGACCCGTGAAAGGTCGCGATTGAGGATTGAAATCGGACCGTGAAAGGTCGCGATTGAGAAAGGTCGCGATTGAGGATTGAGATCGGACCGTGAAAGGTCGCGATTAAGGATTGAGATCGGACCGTGAAAGGTCGCGATTAAGGATTGAGATCGGACCGTGAAAGGTCGCGATTAAGGATTGAGATCGGACCGTGAAAGGTCGCGATTGAGGATTGAGATCAGACCGTGAAAGGTCGCGATTGAGGATTGAGATCGGTGATCGCGGTCGCGAAGTTGATTGATCGGACCGTGAAAGGTCGCGATTGAGAGTCGGACCGCAGAAAGGTCGCGAGTGAAGAATTTAATGGTGAGGACCATTATTAAATTTTAACGCGGGAGACGGAATCGTGAATCGAAATGTCCGGAGACATGGTTGAACGTTTCAATGTCAAACGCCAATCGGATCAAATTTAACGTCAGAGACGGCGTTAGTGAGAACTAACTTAGAATTTAACGCCTGGAGACTTAACGTTAGTGAGGACTAATCGAGAATTTAACGTCTGGAGACGAGCGTTAGTGAGGACTAATCGAGAATTTAACGTTCGGAGACGAGCGTTAGTGAGGACTAACTCGAGAATTTAACGTTCGGAGACGAGCGCAGTGAGGACTAATCGAGAATTTAACGTTCGAGACGAGCGTTAGTGAGGACTAATCGAGAATTTAACGCCTGGAGACGAGTAGTGAGGACTAATCGAGAATTTAACGTTCTGGAGACGAGCGTTAGTTAGAACTAACTTTGATTTATCCTCGGGGGATAGGGCGTTAGAAATGTCTAACTGGGGGAAATTTTACACTTTCGGGGGGCCAAAAGTGGTAAAATGGGAATTGCCAAAAGCTGAGGGGCAAAAGGGGAAAAAATTATTCTCCGGTGCGCAAGAGTCCTGGTCGAACTTTTACCGATTTTCCGTAAACCTTTTAAATGCCGAGGCCGGGAAGAAAATGGCCATTTTCTTCCATTATTGCACGGCGAGAGAGGAGAGAAAAGAGAGAGAAATCCAACCCAAATTGCAAGGTTTGCTCGAATTTGTGAGGGAAAATTGCTATGGAGGGCGAAGGAGGACCAATGGCTCGCCACGGAAAGGACCGACGACGAAAGAACTCGATTGGTTCGGACCATTCGAACCACCACTCTTCCATTGAATCCGGCGGAGTTTTATCCGGCGAGGGCCCGCCACAACTCCAAGGGAGGGATCGAAAGACAAGTAGCTTCCTACAAATTCCATTAATTTTAAGAATGTGCATTCTTTAAATGTTAGAAATTTGTTAGGAATTTACTTAGGGATTTTGGTGCCCGATTTGGGGCTTTTGACTTTGATATGAATCGTTGCTCGAAATTGACTAGGACGTAGTTCAATTGACATCATGGGTAGATGACATAAAAATTTTGGTTGCAAAATTCCATGTCTAAATGCATTTTCCAAAATTAAAATAGCTTTTAATTCGGGACGGAGAGCGAAATTTTGAAAAAATTCGAAAGAATTTGAAAGTTCCGATTCGACGGAGTTTTCGAAGGATTTTGAAAGTTCCGGATTCGACGGAGTTTTCGAGAGATTTTTAAAGTTCCGGATTCAACGGAGTTTTCGAAATGATTTTGAAAGTTCCGGATTCGACGAGTTTTCGAAAGATTTTGAAAGTTCCTGATTCGACGGAGTTTTCGAAAGATTTTGAATATACGTAGGAAATGAATGAGAACCGTATTCGCATTGCATCCTTTTGACATGCGTTGTTGCATTTTGTTGACGTTGCTTCGTCTTTGTTTGTCTCGGGACAGGATGGTTAATACTCATAACTTAAGAGTCGGGGTGCCTTTGAGGCGGTGTATCATTGTGGGGCCTTATCCCTGACGTAGCTCGAGAGGGAGAGAGGAGTCCACGACACCGGTGATTGACTCCGGCCTGGCCGGGTTTATCAGCTGGTAGCCGCGATGTGCCCGATACGCCGAGGGGCAGTGTCCACGTATGTCGCGCCGAGCGAGTACCGGTGGGATACGACCCACACTTTCCATTTCGATGGGGGAGGCGACGGTGACTCCCACGGATTTTGCCGCGGCTATCACCGGGGTTGCCGTCTTATGGCAACGCGCCGGTGTGGGTTGATGGTTACACCCCTGAGCAAAGCTTAACTGGCCGGGCTGGGTTTTGATATTACCGATGCCAGGGGCTTAGGCATTCGGTACAGCCGATGGAGCATCACTTGAGGGCGGGTGTCACCGATTATCCGGGCCGGGTCCTTGAGGATGACCGCGGAGCGTCCGGCTCGAGGGTTCCTTTGGTTTGCGCGCCGCCGACTTTGTTCCCGACTTCCGACATGTCTTGTCACTTCCTCCGCTCGGCCGCCGGTAGACTTGGATGCCGTGAGGGGGTTTGCGTGTGGGGAGGCCGGACCGGCCGAGCTCTACCATTCACGGACAGGTTCTCGCGGGGAGAGGGAGCACTCATTTAGCCGCTTTACGCCCGTCTTGGATGTAAGTTTACGTGCTTTTCTCTTCCTTGCCTCTTTTATGTACTCGTATGTATCCGCTTTGTAGCCGACATAACTTTCCATTCTCTTGGCAGTGTCCGGTGCTACGAGGTATTCACCGCAGTGCTTGGGACATAAAGGAGCCGTACCGTCCCCTGTTCCCTGTCTTGCTGGTTTGGCAGAAGAAGGCGAAGAGGGCGGTCTCTTCGAGGGTTGGCACTCGAGGGTTGGCACTCGAGTGTCGTACGAGGAGATATCTCTGGCGCTGAACTTGGAGTTCTCCGAGAGGATCCAGCTGACCTGGTGGAGCAGGTTTGATCATGTCAGCGGCAGGCAGATTGCTGCCGAGACTACACGGCGGCGGAAGCTCCCGGTGGGACTTCACCGTGACGCCATGTATTTGGGGGAGAGGGTGACCCGTCGCATAGGCAGGGTCTCTTTCCATTGGTGCCGGTGGATCCTCCTTTGTACATGCAAAGATCCCTGGAGATGCTGATTGACGAGCCGAGGGGTACCTTCAGTGGTGTGTACTTCACCGAGTACATCATAGCGGGGGCCGCCTATGATGTTTTCTTGAGGATGAGGCCGAGGAGCCCACAGCGCAAAGATAGGGAGGGCGAGGTCCCCGGAGGTCCTCGACATTTTCCTGGCCCCGCGAGCTAGGCTAGCGCACGAGGGCCGGGATGGTTCGCGCAGGCGACTTGTGATCCCGCTCCGCGGAGCCGAGACCACGATACATGGCGGACTCCCAATGCTTCGGTGAGCACCTTTTTGATTTTCTCGCATTTGATAGAAAGATTCTCGCACATGATGCATCCGTATTTCTCGTTTTCGCTTCGATGATTTTCCCGGGTGCTCGCAGTATCTCGGCCGTACGTATAACGAGGCTGAGGCCGGTGGACGCGGTGGTCCGCCTACGCCAGGAGGCTCGTGGAGTTCATGCGGTGCAGCTTCCCGGAGGAGCGTGGACGTCCGCGATCGGGGCCGTCTAGGGCCGAGGGGTTCGCCCGCTCCCACAAACTCCGGGCGGGGAGGACTTCACACGTGGCTCGCGCCCGCGGGCGGAACGCCTGGATCTGGGAGCTCCTTCTTCCGCGCACTCGGGGCGCGAGAGGGGGAGTCCTCGAGTTCGCGTACCCGAGGAGGCCCTTTGCCTATTCCCCACTGGAGGAGTTCGGCGAGTTCCCGTTTGCGACCGATCCGGCAGCGCGGAGCAAGACGCCGAGTGTACGGATGACGAGCAGGACTCCGAGTAGTCCCCTTTTTATCGCTTTCTTTCTTTACTATTTTGTTTAGACAAATGCATGTATTTGTCGTGAACAAATTTTGATTTGAAATGTATTTGCAAAAAGGCGCCCGTGGGGCGGAACTCCGTATTTCGTGCATATTTATTCTGTGATCACCTTCGTTATTTTCGGCAAATAAGCAAATAGGTTAATCAAAAATAAATAAAAAGGAGAAATGCATTAAAAATTGAACGGGTCAAAAATTAAGCATGTATGCACTAATTTTTAATTATTTGCACCATTGCCAGCACGAGCCCTGGCGGAAGGGATATTGTCATTTGTTGAATGAAATCGTAAGTGCACGCAGATTTCATAAGAGTGAACAGGGCATGGTTTGGAAATGTTTCCAACTTTAAGGCTGGCCGCAGAGTTGACCAAGTCAATTGCAGAGGGAGTCCTACTGACTTGAAATGAATTTCCAGATTCTTTAAATTGCGCTTCAAACTTTGCAATTTGTAAGAACCGCGCATTGCTTTTGCTCATTCTCGTCGAGTTCTTTTCCATTTCTTAAGGTTTTCTTCACCTTCCGACATGGCTCCTTTTCCCAAGTTATCGTCTCTGATGCAAGAGCGATATTTGGACAACTTTCGGGCCGTGGGTACGGAACCACACGAGGCGTAACAAAAGGTTTTTCGAAGGTCGTTACGGGATTAAATCCGTTTGGGCTTTGAAGGAGCTCATGCCGATTGGGATCTTTGAGAGCCGCGTCTCGGTTCTCGGGACGTAAGGAGGAATGTGTACAGCCTTTTCGTACAACGAAGTCACTCCTACGTTTGAAGATTTCCGGCCATTCTGGGAGGACCCGAGACGGAACGCCTAGTTCTTCCGTATGCCGGTGGCATGGCCACCGTTGAGAAGCTAGTGTCCTTTGTTGGGTATCTCCCGGAGAAGCATAATGGGATGCCGATACAGATACCGACTATGCGACATTTCTGGACTCGCCCGAAAGATTTACCTGCAGCCGAGTGGAGCCGCCTCATGCGTGGGACGCGTTTGCCTCGTGCGCGATTGCTACTCTGCTCACATTCACGCCTCCGGGTGTGTGCCATCACAAAGGTAATCGGACCCGGTGAGGCAGCGGTTTGAGCTTTATGAGGAGACATCGTGCCACTGGGTCTTGGGCGAGACGTTCCGGGCATAGCCGGATGGCGACCTGAGCCGATACATGCGGGGAGGGAGTCCCGCTACGTCGACTCATGTGGCCGGTGGAGAGGCCGCAGATGATGCCCGAGGTGCCAATGTCCCGTGACGCCGGTCTTTCTCGCGACGTCCTTCCGGTGATAAGGGGTAATCAGCCGAGCCGGAGCTCTGGATGGCCAGACTTGCACGCATCACTTGCGATGGTGGGTTCCCCATTGGAAGTTACGTACTTGTAGGACCGCTCAGAGGGTCCGTTGATCGTCGAGTGCCGGGGCCGTCTCGCACGTCTTTCTATATTCCATCATTGGTTCTGCGGGCAAGACGGGCCTGGAGCGTATGCCACCGACCGATCCGAGTTATGCCGCTACCTTTGAGGTGGGATCTCTGCGGATGGAGGATCCTTCGACGCTATTGCCGATCACCCGGTGGTGTGCAATACACGTCCTTTCCCGCCGTGGTTCTCTTTCACCGAGAGAGGGCACTGTTCGTCGACGCAAAGATCCTGGACCGGTACGAAGAGTGTATAGGGGAGACACGATGGCTATCTTGTGGAGACGGAGTGAGCCGCTGGGTGCCGATCACCCGGGATGCTCGACATTGAGGAGGACAGAGGCGAGGGCTAACCCCGGGAATCGTATCGGCGATGCCATGGCCGATTATGTGGCAAGGGTGGCCGATCGGGAGGCCAATCAAAGCACTGCGATGATGGCTCGGGCGAGGCGGCTCGAGACAGAGCTAGAGAAAGGACCGTATTGACAGCCACAGATTTGACGCGAGGCGTCGGGAAGAGTCCCCGAGCCAGTAGAAGGCCTACCGGAATATTTCCCGCGAAGGTGAAGAACACTCGCCGGAAAAGGGAAGGGGAAGAAGGATGAAGGACCTAGTACGGGAAACTAGGTTGACCTCGTCATCCCGTAGTATCCATCCATTGTCATTGGAGACACATTAATTGATTAATGTTTTATTGTAGTTTTGCTAGCGTGTAGCGAGTCAAGAGTTGACCGTGCTTGAACTCATCAAAGAATGTTTTAACCGTTATGAATTTGTAGGTTAAATGAAAAGAGTTTTTCAAACACAAGCAATTGATGCTTATTGTATTTTTTTGTTTTTTAGACCGAACCAATGATGGCCGCCACGTTCCTTTTACAATTGGACTAAGGGGCTCAGTCACCGTAGTTCGACACTTTAGGTGAATTTGAGAAAAACAAAGACAAAAGAAGTGCGACTGTTTTTTACCTGGATCATTAGCGGGAATGTATCCAGTTGGGTATTACTCTTTAGCACTTTAATTTACCGAGGGGGACGGTGTATGGGGAAGGTGAGTTGACTCGTGCTCTTCCTCAAACGAAATATCTGCGGAGCTTGCTTTCGTTCACGGGGTTAACGAAAGGGTTTCCGTCCAAGTCTCGCTAGTTTCATGGCTCCTCCTGAGAAGATTCTTTGTACCACGAACGGTCCTATCCAGTAGGCTCCCACTTTCCGAGGGGATTGGTCCGCGTAGGAGGCTTTTCCTTTAGCACCAAGTCGCCTTCTCTCGATGTCTCGGATCTTGACTTTCTTGTCGAATGCTCGTGCCATTCTCGCTCCGGTAGGCTCGAGTGTGTTCCATGGCTTTCAATCCGCGCTCGTCGAGTAGAGCAAGTTCGTCGTGACGGCTCGTAGCCATTCGACTTCATTGATCCCGTTTTCCAAGAGGACTCTGAGGGATGGAATTTCCAATTCCACGGGTAACATCGCTTCCATCTCCGTAGGTAAGTGCGAACGGAGTCTCCCCGTGGCGGTTCCGACCGATGTTCGGTATCCCTGCAGGGCTAGATGTAGCTTTTCGGGCCACCCCGACCTCTCGGTGGTCATCTTTCCGATTATCAAGGCGAGAGTCTTGTTGGCCGCCTCTATCGCACCATTGGTTTGTGGTCTCGTAAGGAGAAGACTTGTGACGTGTGACTCGAATTCGGCCGCAGTTGGTCACAATCTCCTTCGAAGCTGAGTCCCATTGTCTGAGATGATCTCGTTGGGCACTCCATATCGGCACATGATGTTCTCTCGGATGAACTCGGCCACCTTCCTAGAATCTCAAGCACCTTGTACGATCCGGCTTCTACCCATTTGGTGAAGTAGTCGATCGCGACTAAAATGAACTCGTGACCATTGCTCCCTGGAGGAGTGATCTTGCCGATGACGTCGATTCCCCATGTGGCGAAAGGCCATGGCGTAGTCATGCAAGAGAGTTCGTGAGGAGGGATGTGATTGAGGTTGGAAAACCGTTGACATTTGTCGCAGCCTTGGGACGAACCGGATGCAAAGTCTGTTTCCATTGATATCCAATAGTATCCCATACGGAGGATGATTTGTGTCAATGCTCGGGCGTTCATGTGCGGACCGCAGGTTCCGTTGTGAACTTCGTTCATTAGCTCGCTGGATTTTTCTTTGTTTACACACCGAAGGAGTGGCCCTGGTGGCGCTTCTTGTACAACATACCCCCAGAATGACGAAATGGGATGCCAGGCATTTTAATGTCATCATGTTTTTGGCTTTGATCCCTTCTTTATATTTTCCATCTTCATTTGTGAAGGAAGCTTCTCCGCTGGAGGTACCGGTAAATTTGATTATACCAGTGGTTCGTCGATCGTTTCTTTTTTCTTTTTCGATCTCACAAAGAATAGGCGGGTGTTTCCCGTCCGCCTATTCTCGAGGGGTTTTACCGCTTTCCCTTCGGGAATTTCGACAAGAGAGGCGAGTGGTTGCTGTGGCGTCCGCGGCGGTTCCTCGTCTCTTGGCAAATAGTGAAAAGAGATGTCCTTGAACCGAGCAATGAGCTCCTCCATGTACACGTGGTACTTACAAGGCCGAATCTACCGTCTTCCATTTGTTGGATACTTGATTGATGATCACGCCGAGTCTCCATATACATCCAAACTCTCGAGATGTCAAGCGCCGAGGGCGGCTTCCAAACTCCGTCGCACAGCTCGTATTCTCGCCGCATTGTTGGTTGCTTCAAAATTCGCTTAATAGCTATGGGAGTATGCTCGTCCCTTGGGATCGACAAGGAGCATTCCAATGTCATTCCCCTTCTTGTTGGTTGCCCCATCGAAGAAGAGTTGCCAGCGGTTTGCGCTGTCAAGTGAAAAGATTCCGTCGTCCGGAAATTGCGGACGAATAGTGATGTACAAAGCTTCATTGTGTTGGGAGACATCTCTTGGCAAATCTTCATCGCAGAAGGTGATCATACTCCCATATAGGTGAGGATCATAGATTCGGTCCTTGTCTCGGGATAGAGAGTCATTAAACTCTCGTCGCTCGTGCCTTTTTCTTGCGAGGTAGAGTCTTTGCCGAAGCCCCCGGGTTATACCGATGCCTTTTGTGGCGGTCGCCATCTCCAATAACATGTTGATTGAGCTGGGGCGCCAGATCGGCGCTCGGTTTTTCTTCATCGGTGTATACTGAACCGGACCGGACAACCGAACCTCGTCTGACCCCGAGGGGGTTGGACTTCGTTCGCAGCACTGCATCCGAAAGTCTCATCTCCGTCGCTGGCAAGGATTTTCTCGCTCTTTTACCCCTTTTTGCTTTGGGGAAGACCGACCGGGAGTAGAGTACATAATAATCAAATCCCCATGGCTCCCCGAGCGTTCCCACACCGTTATCACTGCCTCGAATCTCTCCTTCAATTTTTGCAGGAGGAAATTTTCTTTTCTTAGGAGGACGGTCCTCGTGTATCCAAACCCCGATAGTCCCTTTCAAGGCAATCGGACAAGCCACAAATATCCCACCAAATGTGTTCTACTACCGGTGGCGGATTTGGGACCTCAGCGGTCAGCCGGAATGACTTTGAGTGGAACCGGTCCGGGGATCTGGCCGGGCTCATCTCGGTAGTGAGTGATTGGACTCCGCCGGATAATGAGAGATATTGAGGTCCCGGGAACGGGCACATGTTTGTCCTTCGTGGTAGCCCCGCCGCTGGGATATTGTTAAGGTCTCGAAGTGGCGTGTGGCCTCTTCAATCCAGCCCGCTCGTCCGTTCCGCGTTCTTCCGTGGCTTTGATGGCCGACCATATTTCTTCAACCTGTTTCCCCGATTTTCATCACTCAGCCGATATTTGTGGGATCATCACTTGAGAGGGGACAACCGACAAGATACCGAACTCTTTCGTCCCCGATCGTCGTTGGGGGCCGCTTGCCCCGTAAGTCGACGGGCAGGAGTCCCTGGCGGTGGGAAACATAGGAATCTTGGGGTAGCATTTTGATGTATCCGGACTATTAAGAAGAGGAGGAGAACCCTCTTCCTTCTTAGCGGTAAAAGTGCCATCTGAATTGAGACCGATAGTCAAACCATGACTTGCGACTACCCCAAGAGGTCATCAATTTGAGCCTCATGCCGAAGTCTCATATGTTCTACCAACTGGATCCACACCGGTCCGTCCGAGGGATTTTGGAGGACTGAGCAACGTTATCCTCATCATTACCGGCCGATGCGTACATATCTAAACCCGAGTCTAACAAACGGGCGAAGCCGATGACGCGCTGACTCTTCCTAACCTGATCAAACGGTGACCCTGAGCCCGAAACCAAGCTTTGTATGAGTCGCGGGGAAAGGACATGAAGGTTCGATGTCCGGGAATGGAAGGAGGGTAGGTGTTTGGGCTTTTGGCTCATGCAACATGCGCTTATTTGTTCATGTTTACTTAAAACACGCTTTATTAACCTAATTGGTTGGAAAAGATTGCTCTTCTTTTTCGCAAACTACTGGGATCCCGGATCCGGGCCCCGTCACTACGCCTATAAGCCCCTCGTATTCCACCCGTATTTCGACCTCCCAGGCGGACAGCCGGCGAGGGTCCTATAGGGCAAGCGGGTCCCACCGACCGAAAGAAAACGATCCTAAAAGTCCGGCGGGTAATCGAGTCTTAACGAGCATTCGATGTAAATTACGGACAAAGCCGACGTCAAAAGTCAAGATCATGTCCGGCTCGACGAAAAGCTCTGCATGATTTGACCGATAAGCGTCCACAATTAATCTTGACTTGTCGTCGCTAAGCCGTAATTAGGCATGGAATAATCATTAATCCTTGATGACTCTGTCAATGCCGAGTCGTGTATAATTTGTGCCGCCGAGCCGAAGTCAAGGCGCCGGTCAATATCTTGGTCAAAGTATGCGGCGGAAAACCGGCAGTGTAACTTCGACCGATAAGGGTCCCCGAAAGATATTGAGTCGGTATGCCGACAAAGGCTTGAAAGGAAAGGTCTATACACGGACAGGGCATGACACGTACTCAGACTAAAAACCAACCGGTCTCGGACAAAGTGTGTCACGGACAAGTGCATGGTCGACACGAGGCTCCATGGGATGCCTGGGTAGTCCCGTGCTCATCCGAGAGGCGTAATAAGACCAAACGGACCGCGACAAGGATTTCCTGGTTAAGGACGTAGTGTGCGTGTACGGTCACGTGCGCGTAGTGTGCAAGCAGCCTATATTCTTTTCCGAGTAAAATAGAGATTTTTTTTTTATGTGTCTTAAAAATATGATGCATGATTTTTTTTTTTTTTGAGAATTTTCTTCTTCTTCTTTTTTTTTTTGAGAATTTTCTTCTTCTTCTTTTTTTTTTGAATTTTTTTTTTTTAAATTTTTAATGAGCACATAAGCACGAAAATTTCGACAGTTAGGGACATTATTCCGACAGTCAAAATTTTGACTTTCTCCGAGGCGGCCAAAACAACATGAAAACCGTGCAAAAATCAACACACACACAAAAATGATTTTCAAAGCCGGGACGGAAGCTTGACCTCAAAAGCTTTTTTTTTTTTTAAAACGGTGATACCGGTACGTGGGATTGTTAGACCACACTTTATCCCCCGACTCGTGTTAGGAGGCGATAACGGGAAATTTAGTGGTTTCCACTCAATATACCAAATACCATTTTTTTTTTTTAAAAAAGCTTACGTCCCCAAATGAGTCGCCACCGTGATGATGTGTGAATGTATCGAAAATTTTCCCATTTTTTATTTGAAAAATCAACGAAACGGAGTCGCCACGCCATTTTAATTTTGAGGGCCAAAACTTTGAAAAAGCCCTAGATCAGAGATTTAGGTTCGGAGGTCATGTTACACGCCGGAAGGACGCAGTGTGCACTGAATGCCTCGTAGAAACGAGTCTTCCAAGCTGAAAATCATTTGTGTGTGTGTGTGTGTGTGTGTTTTGGCCAAAATACTTTGAAACTCAGAAAAGTAAAAATAGGGATATCTTTTCAAGACTTTAAACTGATCCCATGATTTTTTGGGGATTTTTGGATTGAGATTTGGTACTCAAAAGACCTTTGAAGTTGAGAGTCATTTCTGCCAGAGTGAAAAAGGCAGTGGACCTTGATTTTGAAATGTATTCAAGGGTCTTAAAACTTCATAATATGGATAAACTCAGAGAATGAAAGTTGTTCTAGACACCTTAAATAAGGTTTGTGCGAAGTAATTTTCCATTTTGGAGAAGATTTGAGGGGTCAAAACCTTCTGGAAACCTCAGATATGAGATCTGGATTCCCAGAAGCTGATGAACTAGCCTCTGAAAGAAAATTTGAAAAGAGGTGTTTTACACACCCAAAAATAAAGTAAAAGTATGTCTGGAAAGCTCTGGATGTTGGCTACAAAAAGTGTTTTGTAGTCAACACCAAATTCCAAGTTCATCTGTGTCCAAAAATTAAGACAATGGACTTAGGTCTGGGAAAATTGCTACTGGACAGCAACTTCTCAAGAAAGAAAATATGATTTTAAGGGGGGTTTTGCATCCATGCTTGTCCCCATTTCCCTAGGTTTTGGTTAGTGATCACTAGACATTTTAGTGGTGAATCAACTATACCAAACAATCCTTGGGGTACATTAGGACTAAGCATTTCATTTGCTTGGGAAGGGGATTTTTATCCTTTGAAAATGAGATTTTATGCTTGAAAATGGTTTTTAGGGTTTTGAAAATGAGTTTTCTTTGCAATAAAGTAAGAGAACTTGAAAATAATTTTTGATCTTTGTAGAAGATCATCCATGGAGATGGTCTTCCATGGTGATCTTCTTAGATCTAAAGCAAGAAGATGAAGGAACTACATTTTGTAGTTTGAAGATGCATGCATGGATGAGATTTAGGGTTAGGAGAAGGAGGGTTTACCAATCTTCCTTGTGTTCTTGAGTGTTTGGCTTGTATGTATAAGTGTTTAGGGCTTTAATATGAGAGTGAGTGGATGAGTATGAATTGGGAAAGATTGGAGAGAAAATGGTGACAATTCAAGTGAATTCTCACTGTTTTTTCTCTATATTTCGCCAGAGGTTTGGTGCAAAATGTGTTGTGGCTTCTTATTTTTGTGACTGGAGGGCTCAATTTATAGCCCTCTGAAATATGCAAACCTATCCGCGCGGATCAACCCCGCAAATAAGTGCAATCGTTCATTAATCATGCGCCAGCTTTGAACAGAAGAATATTTCGTTTCAAAATTCAAATTAATGTACCTAGCTTTTATGTTTCCATCCATTGCTATTTTTGGTTTTCTTCTTTTGTTTTGCTTTTTAAGATTCTTTTTAAGGTTTAACCTTAAATAACAATGCCCATTTTACCCTCACTTTGTTAGAAAGGTTAGGATTGTTAGGAATTGTTAGAAATGTTATAACTTTCGTTAATTTTCTAACGAAAATTGTAACAAGCTCAAATTGGAGCACTTACGCACGGGCCGGAGAGAGTTTCCCAATTCTTCAAGGGCATGGTAGACTCGTATGACCGTGGCTCGGGGATCTAGCGGCTTCGTCCTCCCGCTTCAATTATCGCGATCATTTCTTTCACCGATCCCCGCCGATCCGGGTCTCGGAATGTGCACTTCTTCCCCAAACATCCGCCGCATGACGGACCATCCCATTCATCTAGGGAGAATTCTGGTCTTGGCCTTTGGCATGACCAGCTCAAACTCACTGTTGTGGCCTTCTCGACACCGAAATGACTTTGTTGAGCTTCTCAAACCGCTTACTCACGGTACCCCTTCGAAAGTGTACTTGCTCTTCATGGTGGTAGTAGCTCTGTGTATCTTGGGTAGGTCGAGGAACATTCTTCTGACGGGGCTGGCTCTGGTTCCCCGAACTTACCGAGGTTCTTCAGAGCTTTCAGCCTTTCTCGTGGGCTCTTTGACCGTGGCATCATCCACTGTGGAGTGCCTTTCACGAAGTAGTCGGTCATGTCAAGAATGAAAGAGGGAAATTTGGGGCCGTTGAAAGTGGACCTTTCCCCGCAGCAGCCTTCCTTTCTTTTTCGAGCAATTTCTTTCTCTTTGCAATCCCCTCCGGTTGGCTCATATCTCGTGCCATGGCGAAGTTTTCTTCGTTCCTTCACCTCAATGACCTTGTGAGTTCCTTGTAGGTGCTTCCCGAGACCCGCACTGTGTGGTGTAATTCATCTTTCTCATCATTCTCATAACAGAGGGATCTTGTCCCGAGCGACAATGATCCACATTGCAAACTTGGACTTTAGGAGACTCGATCCGTGAAGCCGCCAACATGAGGCCATCCTCATCATGTTTGATCTCCAAGCATGGGTATTCCACCCGTGTCGGTGCCTTCCAAAGTGACTAGGTCTCCATAAATGGTTGTTAGATCCCCATCTGAAACGAACTTTACACACTGATGAAGGCTCGAAGCAACCCCGTTAACTTGGTGCAGCCAAGGTCTTCCCAACAGAGCATTAAAGCTGATTGGGATATCAATGACTTGGAATTCTATGGGTATCATTTTCTTTCTGAACTAGAGGTTTAAAGTGGCACTCTGGGCACAAGTACGAGACGTTGAGTCATAGGCCTCGACCGTGAAGGAGGAAGGTTTCGATCCGTTGGCTTGATGCCGAGTGTGCTCATGATCTTTGTTGGGAGGATGTTCATTTCGGACCCATTGTCAACTAAAAGCCGAGGGAGATGCCATTCATCTAGCTGGACAGTGATGAAGAGAGGCTCGTTATGATCGGCTCCGAACTGGGGGAGATCTAGGTCTGTGAAGGTGACTATGTTTCCGTAGTGGATATTCTCGATTAATTGCACCACGTTGTCAGGGGTGGCATCAATAGGGACCAGTGTGCGGGCCAGGCTTTCCTCCAATTTCAACTTGTGGGGGTAAGATGAAGTGAGTAAGGACCACAGAGAGATATTGGCTTCGAGCCCCGCTTCAACCGAGCGAGTACAGGTGATCCTCTTTCTTGGGGTCGAGTTTCACTCGCTCTTAGCGTAGGGTTATGGTTCTCCTCGGGTGCCCGATCTCGCCGACTTCTTATCTCGTCCTTGGGACTACCCCCGATGGATTTGCCCGGATCCGGTCAACAGTTTACTTCTCCCTCTCGGCTTATCTCGTTGCCTCTTCAGTGACTCTTTTAATGCTGCTAGGGTCAAAGGAGGAGCTTGCTTAGCAACTGGCCACCGGTTCTGACTGATTTTGTTGCAAGTTTCCCGGAGCTTAGCGATGGTGAGGGGCTGAGCTTGGGGATATTGGGTATGACTGGCTTCTGACTGGGCAGCCTTCCGGATTGCTTCCCAAGTTACGGGTTTTTGAGCCTGAGATTGCGCTGTTGTTCCTTGGATGGCCCACAGGGCTAGGGCATCTTTTGATTCATCCAGATCAGGATCTGCATTATCCCATGCCTGTCTGAGCTTGCCCACGGTTAGCAGGCAGTAGGAACTATTGCCTCCCGGGCTTGGTGGCTTTCCTCTTCGCTGGCTTTATGTAGCAATCCCGTCTTCCTTTTATAATACTCGCCGCTAGAGATAATTATGGCATTCTCAGACTGGGAGGTGCATCGTGTATCATGCCGTGTCCGTAACCTCTCTCAAGGCCGAGATACACTCGGAAAAAGTGACTTCTTCCCCGGTAATCCCGACGAGGATTGTTACTTGGCTTCGGGCGAGCTTGATCTCGACAATGGTTACTTTCTTATTGGAAGGATAAGGGCCGGCCGCCCTTTTCCAAAGCAGATTTTCAACTATCTGCTTAGATCGGATTCTCGAGAATCCTTTCCCCAAAGTATGGTAAGTGGTGTTGAACTCCACGGCATCTACATATTCAGCCCCAGGAAAATCCATGGCTTTCATGTCTTCGGTTACGTGGTCGTCCCCCGAAGTTTCTCCAATTTTTTGACTCGCCGGCTTCCATCTCATCGTACACCATTTTCCCTTCTCATTTTTGCGTACTCAAACAACCATAAGCGAAGGATTGATGCTGCGCCGTTCGTTTGCTTGGCCCAAAGTGGCGGTTCATAACATCTAAGTCCAAATGAGGAGTTTTCGGGTCCGTCTCGGGTACTCGGGGCTACTAGAAAGGCGTCACGGGGATCCATGGGTATGAAGGAAACGGGAGTGGCTTCCTGTATCCATAACCCTTTTTAGCAATTCCTGTGCACTCAAATAAGGCTTCGAGAGGTTCAAAGCAATGACTCTTATGGTAGTGATGTCGTTCATCCTGGGGAAGGAAGAAAGGGATCCAATGACGTTCACAAACTCATTGTCCGCTGGAGGCCGAAAGCCCGCTTCTTTCGATTAGTGCTTCAATGAAACTTCTCCATTCGCCTGCCATTTTTCGTAGGGATGTCAGCGCTCCGTGATTTCGTACTCCATATTCCTCTTCGTATGGTGGTATGTTGCTCCTCATCCTCTGATGTGTTTAGGCATTGACCACAGTTACATCTTGAGAAGAACTCCTCATAGGGGTCGGTTTCCATTGGTTCCTGATTCACATTTTCTGGTGGCTCTTCGTCGTTGCTAGCTGACAACCACCCATTATGCCTGACACCCATGCACATTTCCGGCGTGATAGTTCCAAACTGATTCTGGGTCTTGGGGTTCAGTTGATTCTTCACTCTCATCGTCATCACTGTCATCAGAATCATCACCATCCCATACTATCCGAACTTCGCCTAAGAGGGAGCGTCAATCATATCTATTAGGGGAGGACAGGTGTTTGCAACCACAGAAGTTGTCATAGGCCCCCAATGTTGGAAGTGGCAATTGTGACTCAGCTTTTCCTCCCAGGAACTATGGGAAAAGGGCGAAAGGTGGCGGTACATATTTGACCCCAGGGAGTATATGGAAGCAATCCTCGTCATCTGATCCTTCACCTTTGCCATTATCAGGACTGTACTCGGCCTCTCCCAGAACCATTTTGCAGAAGTGTACTAGCTCGAGGTGTGCTTCGGCCTCTTTACTAATAATCCCTAATACGGGTGCCCGTCTAAAGCTCTCTTGTTCAATTCTTCTTGAGTGCTCTAGCCATCTTGTGTAAATGGTCTTCTCATAGTTTGATCTGAATGGCCTCAGTTCTCCAATGTCAGCTATCCCTTCTTCTGAGAAGTAGCGAGCCTCATAGTCGAGCAGGGAGCTGCTAACATGGGACCAGGGGGAATCAACATGTCCCTCATTCTCGAGGCTGAGTGGGAATCCGAATTCGGGATCCTCGACCAAGTTGATCAGGGGTATTTGGGAGTCTTCGTCTAGCTCATCATTCAAACCTTCCTTGGCGTGAGAGGGCTCTCCGATCTCAATCATGTTCACCCTATTGTTATTCCTAGGGAATGGATTGTTGATTGTGTTGGGCCCCTCGGGAACTTCTAGCTTTCCCTTTTCAATTAGCCCTCGTATATCCTTCCTCAGCACTATACAATCGTCCGTAAGGTGCCCGTGGTGCTGATGAAAAGCACAATGTTTGGTGGTGTCCAAAGGGATGTTGGGATCCCTGGGATGGTAATTATCCAAAGGCCGAATCAAACCCTCCTTGACTTGTCCTCTGAAAACTTCAATCAGGGGCATTCCAAAGTTACTGGACCTTATATTCTGAGGCTTGGGCATCTCAACTTTCCTAGGCACGAAAGGAGTGGCATTGTTGCAATTCTGTCCGGTAAAGTTGACAGCTTCTTTGCCCTTGGGCTGGGCAGGAACAGGATTGGCGACAGTGGCTCGGTACCGATAAGTAGGGGTAGTTGCTTGTTGCTGATTGTAGGCTTTTTCAAACTTAGCCCCAGAGCTGACCATGTCACGTAGATCTGGATAGTGGAAATTGCTGAGGGATGCTCTTAGGTGAGGCTTCAAACATGACTGAAAGATGTCCAGCTGTTCTTCATCAGAAGGAGGGATGGCCATTTCACTCAGCTTAAGGTTCCAACATTTGTAAAAGCCACCAATATTCTCATCAGGGCGTTGCACAGTTGTTTGCAAGTCTACCCTGGTTCATCTCGAATTCCAGTTGGCCTTGTATTTTTCGGTGATCAGCGTTGGTGATACATTCTCAAGTGGCTCTGGACTCGAGTTTTAGCCGGAAGAACCATTTTAGAGCCCCTAGTTTCAAAGAGAGGCTGAAGTAATCGGCCAGCTACTGGTTCGTGCATCCTTTAGCCTTCATAGCTAGGGTATAGGTGTCCAGATGGGTTTTTGGGCAGGAAGTTCCATCAAACAGTTCCAAACTGGGCATAACAAACTTGTGGGGTAAAGGCAGAATAGAATCAGGATCTGTGGGCCGGAGGGCATCCTTCTTTCCTATCAGCTTGGCAATCTGTGCTTTCATTTCCTTGTGTTGTTCCATGAACCAGGCAAGATGAGGGTCCTGTAGTGGAGCCGTAGGGTTTAAACCAGTGACCGAGCTGGAGAGAGGAGTTACCATTGGCGGTACACTGGAGGAAGGGATGGCCGGTCCGGACATAGGTGAAACCCGTCCTTGGCCCAAATTATCCCGATGAGCATAAGTAGGAGCACGGGCAAAGGGATAGAACCCGGCGGCTTGCTGTTGACTTCCAATTGGCAAAGAGGATGGTGGCAGACCTGAGGTGGCTGGGTAGCTCGAGTTTCCGGGGTGAGACTCGTAAGTAGGCTTAAATGCGGGCTGTGATCCCTGGTTTTTGAACTACATGCCTGGCTGTAGCGATGGTGTATAGCCGGGAGGATACTGCGGTCCTGGTGATTCTGATGAGACTGGATGGGGGCTTGCTGGCCCATTGGACCTTGAGTGAGAAATGGGTTTGTGAAAGCTGGCGAGGTGTTAGGGACAGCTGGACCAACATCATTTTGAGGAGGGGCACCTGACTGTTGTCCTAGACCAAACTGCAGTGGTGGCATTACAGATTTTTGCTGCGGTACTCTGAACTGTTGTTGTGAATGTCCGGGCTGATCGGTTCCAAATTGAGGTGGGATCCCAACTTGCTGTGGCATTCCGAGGTACCCCCAACCATGGGAAGACATTCTCTTGCGATTTTGTCCCCACCGAGGAACTCGCGAATCCGGGCTTGTCCCACCGCATCGTATGGGTCCAGTGAGTACTGTGGTTGAGGAGCCGGGCCGACCCATAGATCGAGAAGCATGGGCTCCGGTAGTAGTACCATAAGAGGCTGGCGGTGACATCCTGGAGTAGTCAGGGCGACCAAGAGTGGGATTGGGGTCCTCCTCTTCTTCCACGGTGAACGTACCATCGGGGTTAAGACTGGCGGCCAAACCATGGCTCCTAATAGCCTCCAGAAGGCTATTCATCTGTGTTTCTTGTCGCAGTCTCATTTTTTCGGCCAACTGATTCCACTGCTGTTCTGTCTGGGAGTCCCGGGAGGCGGAGTGGTGTTGTCCCCATTGTTACCACCGATGCGTACATTCGAAAATCGGAGTTGAGGCGAACGGTGGAAGCCGACGATGCGCTTGACTCTTCCCAACTAGCCAAACAAATGACCGGTGTCTCTACCCAAGCTTTGCAAGGCGTCTTTGCGAGGGGGGAAGATACTGAGGGAGGTTCAGACTTTGGGGGTGGAAGAAAAAGGGTAGGTGTTTGGCTCGGGGCTCATGCAACACGCAGCTTATTTGTTCCCGTTTACTTAAAACGTGTTTTATTAAAACCTAAGAGCATTGGAAAAGATTGCTCTTCCTTTTTTTTAACTACGCTAAGTCCTGGATCAGTGGGACCCATCACTACGCATGCGGACCCTCAACCTGTAACCCCGAACAAGGGCTCCCGTAGGCAAGCGGGTCCCACTGACCGAAAAGGAAAACGAACCTAAGGTCTGGCGGATCATGAAGTCTTAACGCGCACTCAATGTAAATTACTGGCAAGGCCAGCGTCGAGGGTCAAGATCGAGTCAAAGTGCCTGACGGAAAATCGGCATGACTTTGACTGATAATAGTCCGCAAGGGATCTTGACTTCGTCGTCTGTTAAGCAGTAATTAGACATGGATTGAGCGTTAATCCTAGATTACTCAGCGTCTTGCCGGGAGCCAGTGTATGAGCCGTGCGAATCAAAACCGAAGTCCGAGCCCCAGTAAGATCGGGTCAAAGTTCATGACGGAAAACCGGCATGGCTTCGACTGAGTTAGGTCCGTGGGGGATCCTGACTTAGTACGTTGACTAGGGTTTGACCTACTACGTGGCATGCACTGACATTGCGCCCGACAATGATCGGACCAAAAACCAACCGAGTCTCGGAAAAAGTGTGTCACGAACAAGTGCAGGGTCGACACGAGGGTAAACCAATGGCTGTTTGGGTCGTCCCGTGCTCGCACCGAGAGGCGTAGTAAGGCTGCTACTGAGATTTCCCGGGTTAAGGACGTAGTGTGCAGTGTAAGGTCGACTTGCGCGTAGTTTGCGGCAGTCTATCTTCCTTTTTGAGTAAAAACAGAAATTTTCAAATGTATCTTAAAGGCATGATGCATGCAGAAAAGATTTTTTTTTTGAAAACATGCAAGAACATAAGCACATAAAGTTTTAAACAGTTAAAAGGAACGATCCGACGGTTAAAATTTGACTTTTCCGGGACGGTCAAAACGACAACAAAGCATAACGAGAAAAATACACACACACACAAAACCAAAAAGGTCTCAAGTGTTGGGACGGAAGTTTGACCCCCAAAAGCTCTTTTTTTTTTGAAATGATACCAGTATGTGGCATTGTTATACCATAATTTATCCCCAGACTCGATAAGGAGGCGTTAACAGGAAATTTAATGGTTTCCACCTATATACCGAGTATCATTTTTATTTTATTTAAAAAAAAAAAAAAAACTTGTTTATTTGATCCCCAACGGAGTCGCCACTGTGATGATGTGTATCCGACCGCGCCGATTTTAAAACTTTGGCTCGCCTGACAAGACTTTTTTTGTTAATTTTAAAAAAAAACTTTATCGGACTTAAAAGAAAATCGTTTTCGGAGTCGCCACGCCGTTTTTTGTTTAAGGGTCAAAACTTTGAAAAATACCCAAAAAAATAGAGAAAATGGGTTCGGAGGTCACGTTACTGTGAATGTGGTGCCCAAATTCTGTTGGATTCACGCGAGTTTGAAGACATCCGGTTTAATTTGAAAAACGGAGTCGCCACGCCATTTTGATTACCTCAAAACTTTGAAAAAAAGGTTTTATGGGTTCGGAGGTTAAGTTACCCCTTGGGAAGAACGTTTGGCGTTCACCCAAGGTGCCTTGCCGGAGCAAGTCTCCCATGATTTCATTAATCGTGCTTGCTTGCGTGCTTTCTTGTGTGCATGTGTTTGAAAATAAAGGGGGGAATGTCCCAAGTTGTCTTCCGGACGTACAAACCATTTGTTGGTTGTCGCTCGGAATTCCTTGGAATTTATGTATTCGGGATTATGATCCCGCCCTCATCTTGTGACTTGTGATCATCGCATTTTAACCTCGGGACCCTCGGGACTTGCGTGATCGAGAGGATGACTCTCTTTATAGTCAAAGATGAGGTTCTTTAGAAAAGGAGGGTCCTTAGCCCATCAATCCTACGCTTTAAGACGGTCGAGCTCGTATAGATGCTTCATACTCTTTCTTAAGCGATAATGGGAGATATAGGGTTCAAGGTTGTCCCTATCTAAAGAAATATGGAACCTTTAATGGAAGGAACGATGTAAAGATATGATCTTTTACACCGGTCCGTTCCAAGGTTACTAATGGGGACATGGGGGAATGCATGATAAAAATGATACTTTTAGTGAAAAGATGACATTTTTGGTGTAAAGAATGTCTTTTGATTGCAAGGGATGCTTTTTGTGTAAAGAAATGATTTTAAGGCATGAAAATAGGATTTAGGTGCAAAGGATGCACCTTTATGTATGAAAATGGTATTTTAATAAAAAGATGGCATTTTATGTACAAAGATGTTCTTTTGATGCAAATGATGCTGCTCTGTATGCAAATGTTTTAGTTTAAATGCAGATTGGTGCATTAGAAAAGGCAAACATCGAATATGGTGGAGCAAAAGATGAGGATTCTCGCAAACCGGCTACTTATGTCGCGTGACATTATAGGCTTTACCTATGTCAGCGTGACATAACAAGCCATTTTGCGTAAGCCTAAACGTATGAGATTTGCAGAGGGTAACAAGGCACCAAAATGGTCAAGTTACTTCGCAAACAAATCTCAGAGAGAATGTTTATCAATAATGAACACTTCAAGAGGGTGTGGATATGCGGGATCCACACTCATCTTGAGTGTTCATGCGAAACCAAGTCAAGCCGGAGCCTTTACATGCAATAGTATGCAAATGGATACGGATCTAAGCACTATGAGGATAAAGTATGCATCTTTAATCAGAAAACAACATTATCAACGCATTTAACATAGAGATTTCACATTCAAAGGAGATAGAGAGTGGAAAAGGGTAGAAAATCGTTACCCTTGAAGACCACGACTCCCTATATCAAGTTAGATATAGGGGCCTTCAAAACAGCAACCTCCGGGGCTGAAATGGAGCCTTGGTTCCTTGAGAGCTCCTTGGTTCTTGATGTTTATATGAAGTGTGTGTGTGGGAAGTGTCTGTGGGATTGATTTGGGAGGATTGGTGTGGTTTGGGAGGTATGCGTGGAGAGAGAAGGCTTCTGGGCGTATTCCCTATAGAGGGGGACTGAGGGGAGGAAGAGGTGTGTGTAAAATGAGAGGTGAAGGCCTCTATTTATAGGCTGCCTGCATGGGCTTGTTATGTCGCACGACATAACAAGCCATAACTGCTTTCCTTCTAGAAACATGCAAGGTGGCAACCTTCTAGAACTTTTCATGGCCTATTATGTCGCATGACATAAGTAGCCCCTTCCAGATTCTTCTAGAAACATGCAAGGTGGCAAGCTTCTAGAAGTTTTTCATGGCCTATTATGTCGCACAACATAAGTAGCCACTTCCAGTCCCTTCTAGAAACATGCAAGGTGGCAGTCTTCTAGAAGGGTTTTGGAATTAAGAAAAACGTGTTTCTTAATTACCAAGCATTCCTTTCAGCCCTAAAAAGGCTTGGAACATTTCTGAAATTATTCCGTAATCCGTAGGAAAGTCCGAGGAATTACCGAAAAATTACCGGAATTGCCGGGAAAATTAACCGGAAGGCATGAGCCTGATTTGGGTACTTACAAGCCCTCGGCAACGCTACTTGCGTGTGGCGAGTGGGGTTGTCGATAGAAAAGGATCCAATCTGGCGAATGCTGAGACGAATTGGGTGACCAAGTTGGTCGAGTGGCTGGACCTTTTATGAGAGGCTACCTACGTATCCCGGATGGGAATCAAGCCATAATCGTAGTTCGGAAAAGATCCACAGGGAATGGGGTGTCATATGTGACGAATTGGCTGAACTCTACAGGAGGCTACCTACGTATCCCTGGGAATCAAGCTGTGTCAGTAGTTCGAGCTTTGACTGAATCGAAATGTTATTCTTCCAACTTGGAATAACGGAGATCGAAAGATAGAGCGAAATGTCATTCTTCCACCTTGGAATGACGGAGATCGCGAGAGAGGTCGAAATGTTATTCTTCCACCTTGGAATAACGGAGATCGAAAGATAGAGCGAAATGTCATTCTTCCACCTTGGAATGACGGAGATCGCGAGAGAGATCGAAATTTTGTAAAGAAGTAAGAAGGACTCGATGATTTTTATAAAGAAAGTGGGATGTACCCGACAATTTTGTAAAGAAACGGGACGTACCCTGATAATTTTTATAAAGAAACGGGACGTACCCTAATCATTTGAAAATAGAATTGAAAATGCCAATGGCAAACAAAATGAGCCACAGGGGTAAATTTGTAAAATAGGCTACAGGGCATTACGTCACTATAGGGGTAACTAAAGTTTGTAAAAACTTGAGCGTACTTCTCAATCTCTTTCGAATAAGAGATATGGGTATCTAAAGTTTGGAAAAACTTGAGCATACTTCTCAATCTCTTTCGAATCAGAGATATGGGTATCTAAAGTTTGGAAAACTTGAGCGTACTTCTCAATCTCTTTCGAATCGTAGATATGGGTAGCTAAAGTTGGAAAAACTTGAGCGTACTTCTCAATCTCTTTCGAATCGTAGATAATGGGTAGCTAAAGTTTGGAAAACTTGAGCATACTTCTCAATCTCTTTCGAATCGTAGATATGGGTATCTAAAGTTTGGAAAACTTGAGCATACTTCTCAATCTCTTTCGAATCGTAGATATGGGTAGCTAAAGTTTGAAAACTTGAGCATACTTCTTCTAATCTCTTTCGAATCGTAGATACGGGTAGCTAAAGTTTGGAAAACTTGAGCATACTTCTCAATCTCTTTCGAATCGTAGATATGGGTATCTAAAGTTTGGAAAACTTGAGCATACTTCAATCTCTTTCGAATCGTAGATATGGGTAGCTAAAGTTTGGAAAACTTGAGCGTACTTCTCAATCTCTTTCGAATCGTAGATATGGGTAGCTAAAGTTTGGAAAACTTGAGCGTACTTCTCAATCTCTTTCGAATCGTAGATATGGGTAGCTAAAGTTTGGAAAACTTGAGCATACTTCTCAATCTCTTTCGAATCGTAGATATGGGTATCTAATGTTTGGAAAAACTTGAGCGTACTTCTCAATCTCTTTCGAATCGAGATACGGGTAGCTAAAGTTTGGAAAACTTGAGCGTACTTCTCAATCTCTTTCGAATCAGAGATATGGGTAGCTAAAGTTTGGAAAACTTGAGCATACTTCTCAATCTCTTTCGAATCAGAGATATGGGTATCTAAAGTTTGGAAAAACTTGAGCGTACTTCTCAATCTCTTTCGAATCAGAGATATGGGTAGCTAAAGTCGGAAAACTTGAGCATACTTCACTATTCGTGATAGAGGTAGCTAAAGTTTGGATTTTTGACAATCCGAAACCGTCGCCCGGCGTTATCTCATTATAACGGGAATAACGGAGGCGCTTTTGGGAGAAAATGTTATTTTTAGCAATTGGCACGTTACTTGAGCTTAGGGGTGATTTTTCTTGGAAACATGGTAGGACTGGTCCTGGATGTACATATGGAATGTGTTTGAAAATTGTTTAAGATGGGTTTCAAGTGGTGGGGTTGTATCCCTTGGGTGCGGACCGAACTGCCGTTGTTGCCGAGATGTTATCAACGTGGACTAGAATTCCTTCGTGGGCGGAGACTGGGTTTAAACCTCGGGTCTTGATGAAGGTCCTTTTCTTAAACTCTGGCACTTGAAGCTGATGCTGACAGGCTTTTATAACCAAAGCAAAGCATGTCGCGGTGACCAAACCTCTCTTCTAGGGATGGATGTGACTTATCGAAGCCTCGGCCCGAGAAGAAAACTTTCGCAAAGCCCCATGTCTTACTAAAGCAAGGAAAGATCCTTTCATTTGGCAAAGCCCAGGTTGGATGAACCGGCGAGGCGAGAAGTCTTAGGTTTTCGAAGAAGTGACTTGGTAGAGCCCCAACTGACGACCTAGCAAAAATCCCAATATGATTGGTACCGCGAACGTGATCCTGGGGTTGATCTCGAACAAGACCGAATCCATCTAGGGACCTAGTGAAGAACCCGATGCGAACCCCGAAAATGGCTAAAGAAGCCCCAGTTTAAAGGAATGCTTTGACAGAGTTTTCGAGGCAATCCTAATGCGAATTGTGGCAGAAGAGGAAAAACCTATCCTTCTCTCTCTCTCTCTTTTTTTTTATTATTATTATTTTTCTTTAGTCAATCAGTCAACCTAAAGGAGGATGTGAAAGGAAAGATTCTCAGAAATACATGCAGGGGCATATTTTTTGAAAGGTGGGAATAGATCCCGATTTTGTGTTATTCCGATGGCTTTATTCGATGTAGGCACAAAAACTCGCTTTGGGTTTGACTCTTTTGAGAGAGTATAAGCGTAGAAGGGTTTGTAAAAGTGTATGGAAGCCCCTGCTGACAGAAAATCAGTGTTTAGCACTATTTTTCCTAAGATGTAGAAAGAGAAGACTTGTCAAGACATCTGAAAACTTGTTTTATTTACAATGATCACAAAATTGCTTAAAACCCTTTATTGATGTTCGGGTTATTCAACCATTAATCTCGATATGAAGAAAGACATTCTTATTAATCATGAGGAGAAAGTCAACCAGTGTCACGGATCAAGGTTGGCTGGTGTGAAAGAAAGGTTTGTGTATAGGGAGGTCATTGATGAGACCGGGTTTTCTGGAATCTGACTGTGTCTATGGGAGAGGTCATTTGATGAGACCGGGTTTTCAGGAATTTGGATATGTTTATGACCGGACCATTGCTGGTTGCCTACGTTCCCCTCATTGTGAGGAGCTCAGGTCGCCGTAGTTCGGCCTTGGCCGGACTGTTTCAGGCTTTGGGATTTATGGTTCCTTTAGTGAAAAGGTTTGGATGAAAAGGTTGGATGATGAGGCATGAGCCTCGGGATGATTCTTTGACCAAGTCCTTCTTGGACGGCTGCTTCTGATTGCTTCCTCTTTTATTGAAGAAGAATTTACACGTGCCTACAGGCTTATGAAATATTTCTGGCTTTGCTTCGACCGCCCCATTGTTATCGACAATTTTCATTCTCTGAGCTTTGATTTTTGCTTGTCCGTCAAGCTTTTGATTGGCAGTGCTGGGTCCTTGGCCTCATTTTCTTTTATTTTCATGTGCAACCCTGTTTTTTGCCTAGACTGCCCTTTTTTGGGATTTTCAAATTTAGCCGGGTATTACTCTTTTGCACTAAGATTTTTTTTTTTTTTATGTGCAACCCTGTTTTTTGCCTAGACTGCCCTTTTTTGGAATTTTCATCCTAGCTGGATATTACTCTTTTTGCACTGCATTTTTTTTCTGAAGCACCTGAGGGCCAAGGCGAGCCCCTGCTTTAATTTTTCTTGACATCTTTGAGGTCGAAGACAGGCTCCTAGATTGTTGGTACGACACGGGGGTCCAATCTTTCGAAGCTGAGTGGCCTCTTGTTGTCCCTTGATGTTGCTGCCGTCGTTGACTTGGTCAAGATGAAGGTGAGGACATGTTTTGGAAAGTGTATGGCTTGATGGAGGCCTTTGTGTGGTGTATAGTAAGGTGTATGAGAAGCTATCGACTGACTTTCTCACACTGATTAATCGGAACGTGAATTATTTCGAGAGATTATTTGTTGAGCAATGCAAGTGATCATCTAAAATAAAACCATTTCATTAAATGTAATGTAGGTGTGCAAATAATGTCTTAAGTCTAGTAAGAAAAGAAGAAGACTCTTTTATAGAAAATTGAAGATTAAATACAATGTCCAGTAGAGGACTTGATTGAAAGAGAAAAGTACTAGAACCTACGAAGGTTGACCGAGAGACTATATCTTTTCTTTTTTTTTTTTTTTTTAATCTTACTTAAGGATAAGTAGACTCTAGTCTAGCTACTCTTCGCGGTTGGATTTGCCAGGTAACTTGAGCTTTCCTTCGTAGATCGGCCACCGAATTTCTTTCTTCGGATCCACACAGCTTGTCCGTCACATGCCCAAAATGCTTGTGGTACTCGCAGAACTTGGTCACATCAACTCTACTTGGGGTTTCTTGGCTTATAATTCTCGAGAGATGTGAGAAGGCCTCGTTTCACCAAATCATCGAAAACTTTGCTCATGGGCATCCCAAAATCATCAGGCTGACGTTTCTGACCTTGTACCTCCTGACTCGACCTCTAACCATAGCTTTACATTTTTGGCCCATGGAGGTTCTCGAGCTTCCCATTTTCTATCAACTTACGGATCTCATGCCTCAAATAGGTGCAATCATCGGTGTTGTGCCCAGTGGTATTGATGGAAAAGACAATGCTTAGAATCATCCACCCGAACGTTGGGGTTCTTGGGCTTCCAAATTCTCCAAAGTGGCTTTATCGCCTTTTCTTTCATCGCTCTTCCGTAATCTTGATTAAAGGCATATCCGTATTGCGGAGTTTTCGGGAGACATTGTTGTTCTCAAGACTCGGAGTTCCATTGTCGATTGGTTCCATTGTTGGATTTGGTGAAGGAGGCTACGACACTCTTTCCTTTGTGAGGAGCTGAGTCTTGGCACATGGGTAGTCTGATTCTTTGTTTAGTCTTTGAGTGGCATTGATCATGCTTGATGGAGTCATTTCCTTGCCCGGTTCGATGTCCGGGGTCAAGGGAGTATTGATACTCATCATGAAGTCAAACTTCTCTTGTATTTGTTTCACTTGTTCCATCAATATTGCCACATGGGGGTCAATCGGGGACTCTCGAGTTATTGGAAATCGCAACAGGACTTTTATCGGCGGAGGGAAACACAGTAGCAAACTGACGGCTGAATTCATTAAGCCCGGTAGGTAACAACTGGAGACTTAAATCATCCTTTGGCAACTCATGATCGCACTCAGGTGGGTGTAGGGGCTTCAGAACATAGCCACAAAACTCAAATTGATTATGCGAAGCCGGAGCGTAAGCGGCAGTGTATTGGCTGAAACCGAGGAACAGTGAGGTGAAGCCCAATCCGTTCTGAGGAGCTGAGGGCGATGGAGCCCGGATGAGCTGGGATGTTGGAAAGGACTGAAGAGGAGTGGTCCTTGGCAATGGATCATATGTGGATGGAGGAAGGTATTGGTTATAGGCTGGGGGGTCTTGGTTATAGGATGAAGGGACTGAAATCACTGTTTCTGAAGTCTCATCTTCGACTACCACCAGAGAACCGTTCGACTCAACTGTGACCTGAACTCCATGACGACGGAGTGCGTCAATAAGCATGGCTTGCTGTTCCTGATGAACCTTATGGGCGCTTTCCAAAGCCAGGACTAACTCTTCCTTCCCAACCATCTGATTTCCTGCACCCTCACTGTTTCCTGTCAAATCTGTCATTCTGACTCTTTGACGATTCTACCTAAGGTTTTCTGCACTGAAAAGCCGCTGACCCGGTATTCTCGCACACTTCTTTCTCGCTGCGGGAAAGGGACAGGCAAGGTTTAGACTCGGGGATTAGGTAAGGTTTAGACTCGAAGGTAAGTGTTTAGGCTAAAGGCTCAAGTAACATGCACTTATCGCTTAAGTTTTTACTCAAAACACATTTTCTCCTAATCCTAATTGATCGGAAAAGATGAGACCTTGAAAGGTCAAGATTGGAAATTAAAGATTGGATCGAGGAGGTCTCGATTAGGGATTTGACCATGAAAGGTCGGGAGATGGAAGATTGAAAATCGGACCGAGGAGGTCTCGATTAAGGGTTTGACCATGAAAGGTCGAGACAGGGAAATCGGAAATTGGACCGAGGAGGTCTCAATTAAGGGTTTGACCATGAAAGGTCGAGACAGGGAAATCGGAAATTGGACCGAGGAGGTCTCAATTAAGGGTTTGACCATGAAAGGTCGAGACAGGGAAAATCGGAAATTGGACCGAGGAGGTCTCAATTAAGGGTTTGACCATGAAAGGTCGAGATAGGAAAATCGAAAATCGGACCGAGGAGGTCTCGATTAGGGATATCAGAGATAAGAAAATGCAATTATGATTACATTAATTGTTCAAGTTTACTTAAAATCATGTCTTTTATTTATTCCTATTTGGTTGGAAAAGGGGTTTGCCTCTTCTTTTTCGCAACTACTCTAGATCCCGGATCGTGGGTTCTCGTCACTACGTCTATAAGCCCCTCGTATTCCACCCGCATTTCGACCTCCCAGGTGGACAAATCTGTGCGAGGATCCTATAGGGCACGCGGATCCCACCGACCGAGAGTAAAGAACGCTCCTAACGGGTCTAGCGGGTCATAGGAACTTTCAACGCACGAGCGATGCGGATTATAGTCAAGGCACACGGAAAGTCTCGTCTTTCTGCCTTGATAGAATTTCGGCATAATTTCGCTTGAGCGAATGACGTTTTAACTTTCGGTAATGTCCGAGAAGATAATAGGAATGGGTCGGGCGGCAAAAGCCGGATGACACAGTGTCACATTGAACTTCGTTGCATACGCCGGGCGTGAGTCAGAATCGAAGTCAATGCCGGGTCAAGATCTTGCCAATTTTTCCTTGTCGGAATTTTGGCAGAGCTTCGCTTGAGCGAAAGATCTTTTGATTTGTTGGCAAAGACTCGGTCTTGACTCTTACGCATTCCGTGCAGGTCAAGGTCAAAGTCAATATCGGAGTCAAGATCTCGCCAATTTTTCCTTGTCGGAATTTTGGCAGAGTTCCTTTTCCGTTATGAACTAAGGCTTGACCTTTACGAGGGTATGCAACTGGGCTATATGACACGGACTAGACCAAAAACCAACCAAAAGTCACGGTTTTTTGAAACGTGTGACACGGACTGTGCATTGGTCGACACTGGCTGCCATGGGGAGGTTGGGATGATTCCGTGCGTGCCCGGGAGCATCGTAAGGCTGTCCGTGATCGCACTGGAACCACCCTCGGGTTTGAAGGACGTGCGTGCAAAGTGTACAGGATATATCAGGTGCGCGTAGTGTGCGGTCTCCTAAAAATGTTCCTTTTTGAGTTAAAACAGAGATTTTCATAATGTGTTTTAAAGGAATGATTTTCGGGACGGGGAAAATGCAGCACATAAGCACGTAAATTTTCTGGGAGCCCCAGTCAGTCATGGAGTTGAGTAGCCCCAAGCTGCTAGGACTGCCAGATTAACCATGATTTTTCCTGGTGGAATTGCCACTGAGGTCGCCCGGTCAGAATCCAGGGAGGATTGAGCCCTACGACTCATGGATCAATTTTCCAGGTTCCACTCCTTTTGCTATTTTTCGGGTTGTTTCCCGTTCAAAGTATACACAGATTCCAAGATGTAAATGATGCAATGCAAGGTAAAGAAATCAAGCACGATTAATGAAATCAGCGATGGGAGTCTAACCAGCTCAAAGGGAAAAGCTTTCTTTTATTTTATTTTTTCAAAAAAAAAATTTTTGAAAAGGGATACTGGTACGTGGGATTGTTAAACCACCGGTTATCCCAACTCCCACATCAGGGAGTGTACAGGAAGGGTAAGTGGTTTCCACCTATATACCGAGTATCAATTTTTGTTTTGAAAATAAAAGCTTTTCTCCTTTGGGATTTCCCCAGCGGAGTCGCCAAACTGTGAATGTGTGCCCAAAATTTTGTGTTTGTTGAATTCACGCGAGTTTGAAGACATCCGATTTAATTTGAAAAACGGAGTCGCCACGCCATTTTGATTACCTCAAAACTTTGAAAAAAAGGTTTTATGGGTTCGGAGGTTAAGTTACCCCTTGGAAAGAACGGATCGTCGTTCACCCAAGGTGCCTTGCCGGAGCAAGTCTCCCAAGATTTCATTAATCGTGCTTGCTTGCGTGCTTTCTTGTGTGTATGTGTTTGAAAATAAGGAGGGAATATCCCAAGTCGTCTTCCGGACGTACAAACCATTTGTTGGTTGTCGCTCGGGATTTCTTGGATTTTTATGTATTCGGGATTATGATCCCGCCCTCATCTTGAACTTTTGATCATCGCATTTTTTGGACTTTGGGACTTGCGTGATCGAGAGAATGACTCTCTTTGTAGTCAAAGATGAGGTTCTTTAGAAAAGGAGGGTCCTTAGCCCATTAATCCTACACTTTAAGATGGTCGAGCTCATATAGATGCTTCATACTCATCTTAAGTGATAATCGGAGATATAGGATTCAAAGGTGTCCCTTTTTAAAGAGATTATGAAACCTTTATGGAAGGAACGATGTAAAAATAGGATCTTTTACATCGGTCCGTTCCGAGGTTACTAATGGGGGCATGGGGGAATGTATGTAAAAGTGACATTTTTAATGAAAAGATGACATTTTTGGGTTGCAAAGGATGCATTTTGGTTTAAAGAAATGTTCTTTATTGTAAATGATGCTGCTCTGTATGAAAATGTTTTAGTTTAAATGCAAATTGATGCATTAGAAAAGGCAAACATCAGATTACAGCTGAAAAAGATGAGGAATCTGCAAACTGGCTACTTATGTCGCGTGACATAGGCTGCCTATGTCGCGTGACATAACAAGCCATTTTGCAGAAGCCTAAACAGCTGAGATTTGCAGAGGTAACAAGGCACCAAAATGGTCAAGTTACTTCACAAACAAATCTCAGAGAGCATGTTTATCAATAATGAACGCTTCAAGAGGGTGTGGATATGAGGGATCCACACTCATCTTGAGTGTTCATGCAAAACCAAGCCAAACCGGGGCTTTTACATGAAATGTGATGAAATCAGATGTGGATGTGGGCAATATAATACTAAAGTATGTAACTTTAATCAGAATACTATATTATCAACGCATTTAGCATAGAGATTTCACTTTCAAAGGAAAATGGAGAGTGGAAAAGGGTAGGAAATCGTTACCCTTGAAGACCACGACTCCCTATATCAAGTTAGATATAGGGGCCTTCAAAACAGCAACCTCCGGGGCTGAGATTGAGCCTTGGTTCCTTGAGAACTCCTTGATTCTTGATGTGTATATGAAGTGTGTGTGTGGGAAGTGTGTGTGTGATTGATTTGGGATTGATTTGGGAGGATTGTGAGGAGAGGGGATGCTTCTGGGCGTATTCCCTATAGAGGGGGACTGAGGGGTGGAAAAGGTGTGTCCCAAATGAGAGGTGAAGGCCTCTATTTATAGGCTGCCTGCATGGGCTTGTTATGTCGCACGACATAAGTAGCCACTTCCAGATTCTTCTAGAAACATGCAAGGTGGCAAGCTTCTAGAAGTTTTCATGGCCTATTATGTCGCACGACATAAGTAGCCACTTTCAGTCCCTTCTAGAAACATGCAAGGTGGCAGCCTTCTAGAACTTTTCATGGCCTATTATGTCGCACGACATAAGTAGCCACTTCCAGATTCTTCTAGAAACATGCAAGGTGGCAAGCTTCTAGAAGTTTTCATGGCCTATTATGTCGCACGACATAAGTAGCCACTTCCAGTCCCTTCTAGAAACATGCAAGGTGGCAGTCTTCTAGAAGGGTTTTGGGATTAAGAAAAACGTGTTTCTTAATTACCAAGCATTCCCTTCAGCCCTTAAAAGGCTTGGAACATTTCTGAAATTATTCCGGAACTGTAGGAAATTCCGAGGAATTACCGGAAAAATTACCGGAATTGCCGGGAAAATTAACCGGAAGGCATGAGCCAGATTTGGGTACTTACACTTACGTGGATAACAATGGTAGTCATGAATTGATCATGAATACAAAAGACATGTTAAAGAAGAACTTTGACATGAAAGATAGGGGATTAGCCGATGTCATATTAGAAATAAAGATTTCTAGAACATCAGAAGGAAAAGTCCTATCACAATCCCATTATCTTGAAAAAGTACTTCGAAAGTTCAAATAGATTCTTGAGAGGTATACTCTAGTAAAGTAGAATCTTGAGAGGTAATCTCTGTAAAGTAGATTCCTGAAAGGTAAACTCTAAGGAGGTCAAACCACTTAGAGTTACTGAATACTTGGGAATTCAGAACTATACAGAGATAATAACCACTTAAAGAAACTGACTGATAAGAAGAATTTAATCACTCGAAGGGACTAATCATTCTAGATAGACTAAAAGTCTAAATGTAATTGTAATCAATCACCGGAATAGTATAGTCATAGTACTTGGTGTACTTAAAGATATACTTATGATTAAAGATTACAATACCTATGGTATTCAATAGTATGGAAAGAGTATACTGATTGAATATTCACCACAAGCATACTCCAAATTGATAATGCGCTCACATTAGTTGGAGTAAAGGTGTCACTTTCCAAGATAATATAGCTAACTCAATCTTGTAGAGAATATGAGTTGGTAGAATTATACAAAGCTTAGGAAAAATCTTACTGGTCTAATAAATTCTTGGAAAATATATTCCTTTGTGGAATAAGTTTATGACTGCATGACCTAAGGCATTGTGACGACAATGGAAAATAGGAAAAGGTGTAGAACATAGTGGTAAGTCAAGACACAATGGTCTTAGACACACTACCATAGTACAATTGATCTCAAAATGCGACTGTCACAACTAGCCATGTGAAGTCAAAATCGGATCCGTCTACCCAAGGGTAGTAATCGAGATCAACTGTATAAACTGTTAAGGGGAATGGGTCTAAAACCCACAACAAAAGGACTTATAGCGGACACTCAACCTTGAGAAATAGAGATCCCAGACCCTTGTGAAATTACCCGATCTTTTTCGCGCGCGGGGCGCGGAAAAGGCGGTTGTCTTTCGCGGGGGGTTGGTGTCTGAGACCTCGCTTCACGGGAAGGAGCAGAATGAGGAGTCGCCACGCGGTTTTTGTATTTTGAGCCCAAACGTTGAGAAACGGCTATTTGTGAAAAGGTGTCGTTTTTATTGGTAGCAAAAACTTAGGAAAAGGCTTTTGAAAAAGGGGATCATTTTTATTGGCAGCAAAAACGAGTAAAAAGCTTTTAGTACCAGAGATTGTTAGGTTCGGAGGTCAGGTTACGTTTCGGGTAGAGTATTACGAGATCGCCCGAAACGCCTCGCATGACAAGTCTTTCTACCTTTCTCGAAATCGTGTGTGTGTGTGTGTGTTTTGAAATGGGGGCTTGAATGACAAGCTTAATCTTGGTTTGAATGACAAACGTTGATTAGGTGACTTTTGAAAAGACGAGCGTTTGAATGACAAACATCGGTTTTGAGTTTGAAATGAGCGTTTGCGTGGCAAACGTCGACTTTGAGTTTGAAATGAGCGTTTGCGTGGCAAACGTCGACTTTGAGCCATACGAGTCATTGTTAACGATTTTTACGGGAAAAAGCGTATTAAATGATTTTAAGTATCAAATGGCGGCTTTGACTTTGAGTTTGAAGATGAGCATTCGGAGGCCGAACGTCACTTCGCGCGTTTTGAAAGAGAGTTTGACGGACGAACTCCGGTTTTGAACCGGGCATTACATTGTTAACGATTTTTACGGGAAAAATGCGTATTAAATGATATGCGATCAACGAATCGGGTTGCGACTCGGACTTTTGAAAAGTAAATACTATCACAATCCAAACGGATCGGACTTGTAAATGACAGTATTTAAAGCGGTGTCAACGGAATCAAACGATCCGGATTCGTAAATGACGATCAACGAGGCCAAACGGCTCGGAATTGTAAATGACGATCAACGAGGCCAAATGGCTCGGAATTGTAAATGACGATCAACGAGGCCAAACGGCTCGGAATTGTAAATGACATGAAAGTAAACGGAACGGGGTCGGAACGCCGTTTTAACCCGTGATTACTTCTCTTACGGAAAGAGAAGAGGATCGAGGGGCTAAAACGTATCGGACCCCGTTAGACGGAGGCGTCTACATTTTGATAATGACGTTCGAAATAGTTATAGCGACTGGCGCGTAAACCGAGACGGAACGGAAGATTCAGAGAGAGGGAGTTATACCTATGGCTAGGGTCGACTCCTTTGGCTCGGGAGGTGTGTACGGGACACGGAAAGTGATTCGAAAGGTTGTTTCGAAGTTGTAGGGTGCGTATTTGATCAAAATACGAAGGTTTCACGCGAATCGAGACAAAACGGGAGCTCGGGAGGGGTGAAAACCAGTTTGGACCGTGGGGTATGTAGGGATGGCAATTTGACCGAACCCGATCCGTACCGAAGGCGAGTCGATCCGAAAAATTCGGATATGGTTTCATTTTCTTATGACCCGATCGGGTTCGGATCGGGTTCGGTACCGCCAGCGACCCGACCCGTAACCCGACCCGACCCGAATCCCCTAGGTATATAATTGAAATTAGAAATTAGGTTATTTTATAGGAGTATACAGTATATACTCTCTTTCTCTCTCACATCCCTAAAGCTCTCTCTCTCTATACTATACGCTCACATCCCTAAAGCTCTCTCTCTCTATACGCTCACTCCCTCTATACGACGCCCTCGTCTCTCTCGCTCATCTCTCCGCCCTCGTTTCTCTCTCCGCCCTCGTCTCTCTGTATTTCTCTCTCTCCGCCCTCGTCTCTCTGTATTTCTCTCTCTCCGCCCTCGTCTCTCTGTATTTCTCTCTCTCTCGCTCATCTCTCCGCCCTCGTCTCTCTATCTCCTCTCGCCTCTCAATCTCAGATTCTCAACAATACCAATTTCACTCCAAGAGGGTTGGATTCAAAAATTGAGAACGGTAAAAGTGTGAATGGGAAGAACAAGAAGCATAACAACAACAACAACAACAATGAGAAAGAGAGCAAGAACAGAATCTGAGGTTGAGGTTAGCTCATGATTTTTGCTTTTATTTGATTTTTTATTTGATTTTTCTATTGTTTGGTTCGTCATCTTCAAACACAAACAGATTTGTTTTAATTATTTTTTTTTTCTATTGAAATGCCTCGAATCGGATCGGGTCACGGATCGGGGCACGGATCAATCAGGATCGGGTTCGGATACGAAATTTTAGTGTTCGGATCGGGTTCGGATCAGGCCTGATCCGATCCGAACCCGACCCGTTGCCATCCCTAGGGGTATGTGATTTTTTGGTGTGAAAAAATCCTTCCTTGCCTTTGACAGCAACTTCTATTTATAGGGTGAAAATTGCAGTAGGAGTCCGGCCGGACTTGGACTGAATTTCAGGGGTTTTGGGAATTTTGGAAATCTGGGGGACTTGCTGGCAATTTCGGGAAAAGTGCACAAAGTGAGTCCCGTAGGACTTGGCTTGCAAACCAGGGGCATTTTGGTCTTTTCCCTCCGAAATTGATTGAAGGGTGACTAGAGGGAGGTGGCATGGCTGCCACGTGCCCTCTGAGTCACCACGAGGTGGGATTTTGTCCCTCGGTCCCGGTTTTGTCCGTTTTTAAAATAACAACCGGGAAATGTCCGAAACGCCCGGAAAGTGCCGGAAAATGCGTTTTGGGTGAAAGCCATACTTTTACGTGAGATGCCACGTGCTAAGTACGGTTCGACGTTGGGATGCACGGGCGATCCCGGACGTCTCGTTGGCACAAAGAACGGGAGTTTAACGAGTTCGGTTAACTGGAGCGAGCGCTAACGGATTTCGGTTAACTTTCTGACGGATTTGGACGATCCAGATTTGGGTACTTACAGTTAGCCCCTCAATGACGTCTCCTCCGAAGGAGGTGGGGTCGTTGAAAAAGATAAGGATCCAAATCGGGATGCCTTACTTTGAAGGAGACCTGGGCGGTCAGCTGGCTGGACCCTTAGCGAAAAGGATTCCTACGTATCCCGAGCGGGAATCAAGCCGATCGTAGTTCGAAAAGGGGCAAGGACCGCGCATGGGGACCTTGACCTGAGCGAGACTGTTAGGAGGCGTCTAAACCTGGATGAGACCATTCGCTAGGTACCTGTACCTGAATGGAGACTATTGGGAGGCGTCTGAACCTGGGAGGAGACCATTCGCGAGGTATCGGAACCTGAATGGAGACTATTGGGAGGCGTCTGAACCTGGATGGAGACTGTTAGGAGGCGTCTGAACCTGGGACTTCTGAAACCTTCGAGGGCGTGTGGCGCCTCAAACCGGAGTTGCGATGTTGACGAGGGCTTTCGTGCCTTGGGTGCTGGGCTTATTGCTGTTGCCAGTTTTATCCTGCTGGGGATGAGCGTTCGGGCTTACTTGGATGGCCGAAGAGGGATTGTTGCAAGGCGTTCGTACCTTGGGGTTCGGGCTTATTGCTGTTGCCGGAGATGACTATTTGCAAGGCGTTCGTACCTTGGGGTTCGGGCTTATTGCTGTTGCCGAAAAGATGACCATTTGCAAGGCGTTCGTACCTTGGGGTTCGGGCTTATTGCTGTTGCCGGAAAGATGACCATTTGCAAGGCGTTCGTACCTTGGGGTTCGGGCTTATTGCTGTTGCCGGAAAGATGACCATTTGCAAGGCGTTCGTACCTTGGGGTTCGGGCTTATTGCTGTTGCCGGAGATGATTGTTTGCAAGGCGTTCGTACCTTGGGGTTCGGGCTTATTGCTGTTGCCGGAAAGATGACCATTTGCAAGGCGTTCGTACCTTGGGGTTCGGGCTTATTGCTGTTGCCGGAGATGATTGTTTGCAAGGCGTTCGTACCTTGGGGTTCGGGCTTATTGCTGTTGCCGGAAAGATGACCATTTGCAAGGCGTTCGTACCTTGGGGTTCGGGCTTATTGCTGTTGCCGGAGATGATTGTTTGCAAGGCGTTCGTACCTTGGGGTTCGGGCTTATTGCTGTTGCCGGAAAGATGACCATTTGCAAGGCGTTCGTACCTTGGGGTTCGGGCTTATTGCTGTTGCCGGAGAGATGACTGGCGAAGGTCTCGATAAGAGAGTGGAGGTCGGACCGCGAAGGTCGGGATTAACTGTTTGAGATCGGACCGTGAAAGGTCGCGATTGAGAATTGGAATCGGACCGTGAAAGGTCGCGATTGAGGATTGAAATCGGACCGTGAAAGGTCGCGATTGAGGATTGAAATCGGACCGTGAAAGGTTGCGATTGAGGATTGGAATAGGATTGAAATCGGACCGTGAAAGGTCGCGATTGAGGATTGAAATCGGACCGTGAAAGGTCGCGATTGAGGATTGAAATCGGACCGTGAAAGGTCGCGATTGAGGATTGAAATCGGACCGTGAAAGGTCGCGATTGAGGATTGAAATCGGACCGTGAAAGGTCGCGATTGAGGATTGGAATCGGACCGTGAAAGGTCGCGATTGAGGACTGGAGTCGGACCGTGAAAGGTCGCGATTGAGGATTGAAATCGGATTGAAATCGGACCGTGAAAGGTCGCGATTGAGGATTGAAATCGGACCGTGAAAGGTCGCGATTTGAGAGTTTAATGGTGAGGACCATTTAAATTTTAACGTCGGGAGACGGAATCGTAACTGAAATGTCCGGAGACATGGTTGAACGTTTGAATGTCAAACGCCAATCGGATCGAATTTAACGTCAGGAGACGAACGTTAGTGAGGACTAAGCGAGAATTTAACGCTCGGAGACGAACGTTAGTGAGAACTAATCGGGAATTTAACGTGCGGAGACGAACGTTAGTGAGAGCTAGCTGGGAATTTAACGTGCGGAGACGAACGTTAGTGAGAACTAACCGGGAATTTAACGTCTGGAGACGAACGTTAGTGAGAACTAACTGGGAATTTAACGTCTGGAGACGAACGTTAGTGAGAACTAACTGGGAATTTAACGTCTGGAGACGAACGTTAGTGAGAACTAACTTTGATTTATCCTCGGGGGATAGGGCGTTAGAAATGTCTAACTGGGGGAAATTTTACACTTTCGGGGGCCAAAAGTGGTAAAATTGGAATTGCCAAAAGCTGAGGGGCAAAAGGGGCAAAAATTATTCAGTGCGGTAAGAGTCAGGTCGGACTTTTCTTACCGTTTTTCCGTAAACTTTTTAAATGCCGAGGCCGGGAAGAAAATGGCCATTTCTTCCATTGTTGCCAGGCGAGAGGAGAGAAAAGAGAGAGAAATCCAACCCAAATTGCAAGGTTTGCTCGAATTTGTGAGGGAAAATCGCTATGGAGGGTGAAGGAGGACCAATGGCTCGCCATGGAAGGACCGACAACGAAAGAACTCGATTGGTTCGGACCATTCGAACCACCACTCTTCCATTGAATCCGGCGGAGTTTTATCCGGCGAGGGACCGCCACAACTCCAAGGGAGGGATCGAAAGACACGTAAGTTCCATACAAATTCCATTAATTTCAAGAATGTGCATTCTTTAAATGTTAGAAATTTACTTAGGGATTTTGGTGCCCGATTTGGGGCTTTTGACTTTGCTATGAATCGTTGTCGAAATTGACTAGGACGTAGTTCAATTGACATCATGGGTAGATGACATAAAAATTTTGGTTGCAAAATTCCATGTCTAAATGCATTTTCCAAAATTAAAGTAGCTTTAATTCGGGACGGAGCGAAATTTTCGAAAAATTCGAAAGAATTTGAAAGTTCCGGATTCGACGGAGTTTTCGAAAGATTTTGAAAGTTCCGGATTCGACGGAGTTTTCGAAATATTTTGAAAGTTTCGGATTCGACGGAGTTTTCGAAAGATTTTGAAAGTTCCGGATTCGACGGAGTTTTCGAAAGATTTTGAATATACGTAGGAAATGAATGAGAACCGTATCTGCATTGCATCCTTTTGACATGCGTTGTTGCATTTTGTTGACGTTGCTTCTGTCTTGTTTGTCTGCGGGGGACGAGGGATGGTTGATACCCACAACCGTAAGAGTCGGGGTGCTTTTGAGGCGGTGCGAGCATTGTGGGGCCTTATCCGGACGTAGCTCGAGAGGAGAGAGGAGTCCACGGCAGTGGTGATTGACTCATTTGTTTGGGTTTATCAGTCTTGTAGCTGCGACAGTGATACGCCGAGCGAGTCCATGTATGTCGCGGCGAGCTTGCGGTGGGATACGACCCACACTTTCCATTTCGAGATGGGGAGGCGACGGTGACTCCCACGGATTTTTCCGCTATCGGCTGGGTTGCCGACTTATGGCAACGCTGGTGTGGGTTGATGGTTACACCCGGAGCGATTATGCAGGCTGCTTTGGGTTTCGATATTACCGATGCCGAGGGCTTAGGCATTCTGTACAGCCGATGGAGCGTCACTTGAGGCGGGCGTTGCCGATTATCTGGGTCTTTGAGGATGACCGCGGAGCGTCGCTCGAGGGTTCCTTTGGTTTGCGGCGCCGGCGACTTTATTTCCGACTTCCGACACGTCTTGTCACTTCCCTCTGCTCGGGTATTTGGTAAACTTGGATGCCGTGAGGGGTTTGCGAGGGGGAGGCTGGGATGGCCGAGCTCTACCACTCTTTGGACGGAGTTCTCGCGGGGAGAGGAGCACACATTTAGGCTTCACGCCCGTCTTGGATGTAAGTTTACGTGCTTTTTCTCTTTCTTGCCTCTTTTATGTACTCGTATGTATCCGCTTTGTAGGCGACATAACTTTCCATTCTCTTGGCGGGTGCGGTGCTACGAGGTATTCGGTCCGCGAGCTTGGGACATAAAGGAGCCGTACGTCCCTGTTCCCTGCCTTGGCTTGGTTTGGCGGAAGAAGGCGAAGAGGGCGGTCTCTTCGAGGTTGGCACTCGAGTGTCGTACGAGGAGATATCTCGGCGGCGAACTTGGAGTTCTGCCGAGAGGATCCAGCTGACCTGGTGGAAGCGAGGTTTGATCATGTCGCGGTGCGGTGCCGGCGAGACTACACGGCGGCGGAAGCTCTGGTGGGACTTCACCGTGACGCCATGTATTTGGGGAGAGGGTGACCCGTCGGCATTGGCGGGGTCTCTTCCATTGGTGTCGGTGGATCCTCCTACGTACATGCGGCATCCAGGGAGATGCCGATGGATGAGTGGAGGGATACCTTCGGGGTGTGTACTTCACCGAGTACATCATAGCGGGGGCCGCTTATGATGTTTTCTTGAGGATGAGGCTGAGGAGCCCGCAAGTGCAGCATAGGGAGGCTAGGTCCCCGGAGGTCCTCGACATTTTCTGTCCCGCGAGCTAGGCTAGCGTACGAGGCTGGGCGGTTCGCGGGCGACTTGTGATCCGCTCCGGCGGAGCCGAGACCACGATACGGGCGGACCCCAATGCTTCGGTGAGCATCTTTTCGATTTTACGCATTTGATAGTAGCATTCTTCACATGATGCATCATCGTACTTTTCTGCTCGCTTTCGATGATTTTTCCGGTTCGCAGGTATCCGGCCGTACGTACAATGAGGCCATGAGGGTGGTGGACGGAGTGGTCCGCCTACGCCGGGAGGCTCGTGGAGTTCATGCGGTGCGGTTCCTGGAGGAGCGTGGACGTCCGCGATCGGGGGCCGTCTAGGCCGAGGGTTCGCTTTGCTCCCATGGTGGTGGGGAGGACTTCACGCGGGGTTTGGCCGGTTCGCGGGCGGAAGCGGGCTGGATTTGGAGCTCCTTCTTACGCGCACTCGGGCGCGAGAGGGGAGTCCTCGAGTTCGCGTACTCGAGGAGGCCACTTTGCCTATTCCCGGTCAGGAGGAGTTCGGCGAGTTCTGTTTGCGACAGATCCGGCGGCGGCGGAGCAAGACGTCGAGTGTACGGATGACGAGCGGGACTCCGAGTAGTCCCCTTTTCTTGCTTTCTTTCTTTACTATTTTGTTTAGACAAAATGCATGTATTTGTCGGGAACAAATTTTGATTTGAAATGTATTTGCAAAAAGGCGCCGTGGGGGCGGAACACATGCGCATATTTATTACGTGATCACCTTCGTTATTTTCGGCAAATAAGCAAATAGGTTAATCAAAAATAAATAAAAAGGAGAAATGCATTAAAAATTGAACGGGTCAAAAATTAAGCATGTATGCACTAATTTTTAATTATTTCTGTTGTTGCACGAGCCGGGCGGAAGGGATATTGTCATTGGTTAAATGAAATCGAGGCGTGCACGCAGATTTCATAAGAGTGAACAGGGCATGGTTTGGAAATGTTTCCAACTTTTAAGGCGGTAGTGCCCGAGTTGACCAAGTCAGCTGCAGAGGGAGTCCGGCCGGACTAGAATTGAATTTCCGATTCTTTAAATTGCAGTTTCGGCTTTGCAATTTGTAAGAAGCTGCGCATTGCTTTTGCTCATTACGGCTGAGTTCTTTTCCATTTCTTAAGGTTTTCTTCACCTTCGACATGGCTCCCTTTCCCAAGTTATCGTCTCGGATGCAAGAGTGATATTTGGACAACTTTCGATCGTGGGTACGGAACCACACGAGGCGAGAACAAAAGGTTTTTCGAAGGCATTACGGGATTAAATCTGTTTGGGCTTTGAAAGAGCTCATGCCGGTGGGATCTTTTGAGAGCCGCGTCTCGGTTACAGGACGTAAGGAGGAATGTGTACAGCTTTTCGTACAACGAAGTCACTCCTACGTTTGAAGATTTAGGGCCATGCAGGAGGACACGAGACAGGAACAGCTAGTTCTTTAGTATCTTTGGTGGCATGGCCACCGTTGAGAAGCTAGTGTCCTTGTTGGGTATCTCATTTGGAGAAGCATACGGGATGCGTCTGAGGATTCCGATTACGTTGACATTTCGGGACTGCCGAAAAGATTTGCCGGAGCCGAGGAGCGTCTTTGCGTGGGGCGCGTTTGCTCTGTGCGTGATTTCTACTCTGTTCACATTCACGTCTTCGGGTGTGTGCCATCACGGTGTCTTGGACCTGGTGAGGCGGTGCGGAGTGGAGGAGACATCGTGCCATTGGTCTTGGGCGGGCGTTCTGGGCATAGGCGGATGGCGACCGGTAGCCGATACATGTGGGGAGGGAGTCCCGCTATGCCGACCATGTGGTTGAGGAGAGGCTGCAGATGATGCACGAGGTGCCAATGTCTGTGACGCTTGGTCTTTCTCACGGCGTCCTCTGGTGATAGGGGTAATCGAGCCGAGCCGGAGCTACGGATGGCCGAGACTTTGCACGCATCACTTGCGATGGTGGGTTCCCATTGGAAGATTCTGAGACTTGTAGGACCGCTCGGGAGGGTGCATTGATCGTCGAGTGCAGGGCATCTCGAACGTCTTTCTATATTCCATCATTGGTTACGCGGCGATGCAGTGGAGCGAGGTGCCCTTGCGATCCGAGTTATCTTTGCTACCTTTGAGGTGGGATCTCTGCGGATGGAGGATCCTTCGACGCTATTGCTGGTCACCGGTGGTGGCAATACACGTCCTTTCTGCCCGGGGTTCTCTTTCACCGGAGAGAGGGCACCTTTCGTCGACGCAAAGATGTCTCGGCCAGTACGAAGAGTGTATGGGGAGACACGAGATGGCTATCTTGTGGAGATGGAGCGAGAGCCGGAGTGCCGATCACACAGACGGCTCGACATTGAGGAGGACGAAGCGAGGGCTAACCACAGGAATCGTGCGCGATGCCATGGCTGATTATGTGGCAAGTGCCGATCGGGAGGCCAATCAAAGCCTTTGCGATGATGGCTCGAAGCGAGGCGGCTCGAGACGAGCTAGAGAAAGGACTGTATTGACGGCCCACGGGATTGACGGAGGCGTCGGGGAAGAGTCCCCGAGCCAGGTAGAAGGCCTACGGAATATTTCTGCGAAGGTGAAGAACACTCGCCGGGGAAAAGGGAAGGGGAAGAAGGATGAAGGATCTAGTACGGAAACTAGGTTGACCTTGCTTTGTCCAGTATCCATCCATTGTCATTGCGTACACATTAATTGATTAATGTTTTATTGTAGTTTTGCTAGCGTGTAGCGAGTAAAGAGTTGACCGTGCTTGAACTCATCAAAGAATGTTTTAACCGTTATGAATTTGTAGGTTAAATGAAAAGAATTTTTTCGAAACACAAGCAATTGATGCTTATTGTATTTTTTTTTTTGTTTTTAGACCGAACCAATGATGGCTGCCTACGTTCCCCTTTTACAATTGGACTAAGGGGCTCAGGTCACCGTAGTTCGACACTTGAGGTGAATTTGAGAAAAATAAAGACAAAAGAAGTGCGACTGTTTTTTACTGGATCATTAGCGGGAATGTATCCAGTTGGGTATTACTCTTTTAGCACTTTAATTTACCGAGGGGGACGGTGTATGGGGAAGGTGAGTTGACTCGTGCTCTTCCTCAAACGAAGTATCGGAGCTTGCTTCCGTTCACGGGGTTAACGAAAGGGTTTCCGTCCAAGTACGCTAGCTTCATGGCTCCTCCGGAGAAGATTCTTTGTACCACGAACGGTCCTATCCGGAGTAGGCTCCCACTTTCCGAGGGGATTGGTCTCGCGTAGGAGGCTTTTCCTTTAGCACCAAGTCGCCTTCTCGATGTCTCGGATCTTGACTTTCTTGTCGAATGCTCATGCCATTCCTCGCTCCGGTAGGCTCGAGTGTGTTCCATGGCTTTCAATCTGCGCTCGTCGAGTAGAGCAAGTTCGTCGTGACGGCTCGTAGCCATTCGACTTAATTGATCCCGTTTTCCAAGAGGACTCGGAGGGATGGAATTTCTAATTCCACGGGTAACATTGCTTCCATTCCGTAGGTAAGTGCGAACGGAGTCTCCCCCGTGGCGGTTCTCGACCGATGTTCGGTATCCCTGCAGGGCTAGATGTAGCTTTTCGGGCCGGTCCCAGGCATCCGAGTGGTCATCTTTCTCGATTATCATGGCGAGAGTCTTGTTGGCCGCCTCTACCGCACCATTGGTTTGTGGTCCTGTAAGGAGAAGACCCGTGACGTGTGACTACGAATTCGGCCGCAGTTGGTCACAATCTCCTTCAAGTGAGTCCCATTGTCGGAGATGATCTCGTTGGGCACTCCATATCGGCACATGATGTTCTCTCGAATGAACTCGGCCACCTTCCTAGAATTCAGTACCTTGTACGATCCGGCTTCTACCCATTTGGTGAAGTAGTCGATCGCGACTAAAACGAACTCGTGACCATTGCTCCCCGGAGGAGTGATCTTGCCGATGACGTCGATTCCCATGTGGCGAAAGGCCATGGCGTAGTCATGCAAGAGAGTTCGTGAGGAGGGATGTGATTGAGGTTGGAAAACCGTTGACATTTGTCGCAGCCGGATGAACTGGATGCGATCTGTTTCCATTGATATCCAATAGTATCCCATACGGAGAATGATCTCGTGTCAATGCTCGGGCGTTCATGTGCGGACCGCAGTTCCGTTGTGAACTTCGCTCATTAGCTCGCCGGCTTTTTCTTTGTTTACACACCGAAGGAGTGGTCCTTGGTGGCGCTTCTTGTACAACATACCCCTGCAATGATGAAATGGGATGCCAGCGTTTTAATGCCATCATGTTTTTGGCTTTGATCCCTTCTTTGTATTTTCCATCTTCATTTGTGAAGGAAGCTTCTCCGCTTTGGAGGTACCGGTAAATTTGATTATACCAGGTTCGTCGATCGTTTCTTTTCTTTTTTTCGATCTCACAAAGAATAGGCGGGTGTTTCCGTCCGCCTATTCTCGAGGGGTTTTACCGCTTTCCCTTCGGGAATTTCGACAAGAGAGGCGAGGGTTGCTGGGCGTCGCGGCGGTTCCTCGTCTCTTGGCAAATAGTGAAAAGAGATGTCCTTGAACCGAGCAATGAGCTCCTCCATGTACGCGTGGTACTTCGAAGGCCGAGAATCTACCGTCTTCCATTTGTTGGATACTTGATTGATGATCAATGCCGAGTCTCCATATACATCCAGGCTCTACGAGATGTTACGCTCGAGGGCGGCTTCCAAACCTCTTTGCCACAGGCTTCGTATTCTCGCTGCATTGTTGGTTGCTTCAAAAATTCACTTGATGGCTATGGGAGTATGCTCGCCCTTGGGATCGACAAGGAGCATTCCAATGCCATTCCCCTTCTTGTTGGCTGCCCCATCGAAGAAGAGTTGCCGGCGGTTTGCGCCGGCCAAGTGAAAAGATTCCGTCGTCCGGAAATTGCGGATCGTGACCCTTAGGTTCATTGCTCGGGAAGTCGGCAAGTTGATCCGCCATTACTCGCCCTTTGTCGATTTTCGACCATGTACTTGATGTCGAACTCACCAGGAAGAATGACCACTTGGCTAGCCGCATCGACAGTGGACGGCTTGTCAAAGAGATATCTGACGGGGTCCACTTTGGAGACCAGAGCACCGAATGCGACCGCATGTAGTGTTTCGCTTCCCGACTACCCATACCAAGGCGGTACAGTTTTCTCCGATGCCGAGTAGCCGAGTTCACTTCCTTGAAGCTTTCGGCCACGAAGTAGATTGCATGCTCAACCTTGGAATCTTTACGTTCTTGTGCCGCATGGCTCCGATAGACGTGTTCATTGTCGATACAGGAGTAGTGGCTTGTCTTCATGTGGCGGGCACGTAATTGGGGGATTAACCAAGTAGGTCTTGATCTTCTCGAAAGTTGTTTGGCACTCTGAGTCCCATTTGATGTCGGCATTCTTTTTCATCAATTTGAACATGGGCTCGCAGAGAGATGTCAACCGGTTGATGAAGCGACCGATGTAATCAAGTCTTCCCATGAAGCTCTTCACTTCGTCGTGGTTTGAGGCGGCTTCATGTCGATGATGGCCTTGATTTTCCCGGGATCGGCTTCGATACCTCTTCGTAACCATGTACCCCAAGACCTTGCCGCGCTTGACGCCGAAGGTGCACTTTGCCGGTTCAACCTCATGGAGTGTTTTCTCGAGTCCGTTGAAGAACTTCCTCGTATCCGTCATGTGCCGCATGTCCGATCCCTCGAGTGGATGATCATGTCGTCGACATATACTTCGATTTCTTTGTGAATCATGTCATGGAAGAGGGCTGCAGTGCTCGCCGGTAAGTAGCCCTGGCGTTTCTTTAGACCGAATGGCATGACCGTGTAATAAAGATGTCCCCCATGGAGTGGTGAAGGCGGCCTTGGCCCGATCCTCCTCGGACATCTTGATCTGGTTGTATCCAAAGAAACCCGTCCACGAAGGACTTTACTTCGAAATTTGCCGTGGTGTCGACCAAAGCATGTCGATGTTAGGCAATGGGAAATCATCTTTAGGGCTGGCCTTGTTGAGATCCCGAAATCCACGCAAAGATCTCGACCTTTCCGTTGGCCTTGGTGACCGTCACGATGTTGGAGAGCCAAGTCGGGTACTCAATCACTCGATGAAACCAACTCTGAGCATTTTCTCAATTTCTTCTTTAACTTGCAAGGACCACTGGCTTGATCTTGCGCAGCTTTTTGTTTGACAGCTTGGATTCGGGATCCAGGGAATTCCGTGCTCCACGATTGAGGGATCGAGTCCCGGCATGTCCCGATATGACCAGTGCGAACACGTCAACATACTCCCGAGGAGGCTTATCGTGGCTTCCTTTTCTCGCATCGGCGAAGAAACCGCCCACTTGTGTCTCTTTAGGCTCTCGTGACCGACCCCTGTGTTCACTTTGGTCATAACCTCTTCGGCAGCTGGGCCCGGTTGTCCTCTTGGTCAACTACACGCTCGAGAACTTCTCTAATGTATTGTTCGTTTAATGTGTCTCGCTTCTTTATCAATTGAATTATTAACGTCTTTTAAGTTGTTTGTTAACTTATCGCTTGTTAAAGTGGCAATGAGAGGATACTCCGAAAGGTCGACTTTTCATTACACAAGAACGGGAATACATGATTGGCTACAACATTATAGTCCTCCGCGTAAGGCCGTTGGATGACTCGCAGGACTCGGACTCGACAAGGACTCGACTCGAGGGTTTGAGACCGGGTTTAGGGAGATGTGGGCGCGGGCCCAGCCTTTGTCTTCCACTTCGCCCGGCTTGCCCTTGGTCCGGTGAAAGTTACCCAATTCTTCAGTGGCATTGCCGGATGCTTGAGGAGGGTGCGGGGATCGAGAGGCTTGGCTCCCGCCGTCCCTATCATGGCGATCATGCCTTGTCGGAGCCCCGCCGATCAAGTTGGGCAACTCCATGACTTCTTCAAACAGACTCTCGTAGAAGCTGGTCCACCGAGAGCGTTTCTATGAATTCTGGTTCCTTCGCTTTGATTTACTGTCTCGAATGTGGCCTCTGGCGGCTGATCCGAACAACTTGTTTCCCATGGAGAGTACCTTGAGTTGCTCCTCCAAGTCTGGGATTCCTGAATGTGTACTCATGCCGGACCGTGGTGGCGCTTGGTCCAGGTAGAGCCGTGATGTCGAGGAACGCTCCCCTTATCGGATTAGCTTTGAGTCCTCTCGAAACGCTGAGGTCCCGTGCTAGCCGTTCCATTCTTTCGTAGTCTTGTGTTGACTATTCCTCGCTTCTTTCTCATCTTCATCGGGCACTGTCGGTCCCATCGCCACTGCTTTGGCTGCCGGTCCCCTCGGCTGTCGATTCCCTTGTGGTCCCCTCGCTTCATTGTCGGTTCCCTTGTCGGTCCCCTCGGTTCTGGCCGGTTCCCTTGGTGAAGTAATGAGCGAGGTCAAAGCCGTAAGGTCGGAGATTGGGTGTGCCGTCGGAGGTTCCCCTTTACGGGCCTTGCCGCTTGGTGCGGGCGAGCCTTTGTCTTCCTTGATGTCACCCGGTGTTGGCACGTAGCTCAAGCCCCCGGACCGTGGTGTGGTCCTTGACTTCAATAACTTGGCCGGCCTTGCAGCCTTTTGCCGAGCCCCGCCCCGGGATGAAGTTCATGAGTTTCATCATCCTCATGGCGGGAGGAATCCGATCGTGAGACAAAGGGAAGGTCCACGTTGCATATTTGGATCTTGGAGGTCTCCGTGAGTGAATCCAGCTAATGGCATGTCATCATTATGCTTGATTTCCAAGACCGGAATGTCGTTGGTGCCGGTCCCCTCGGTGGTGACACCGTCGCCGTAGATCGTGGTTAGCTCGTTGCCTTGCATGAACTTGAGGCACCGGTGAAGGGTGGATGCCACGCCATTGATTTGATGCAGCCTGTGGACGCCCAGATGGCCGTAAAAGTGATTGGAATGTCCAACACTTGGAATTCGGTGGGATCACCCGCTTGCCGAACCGTATGTTAAGAGTAGCAACCCCGAGAACCGTACGGGAAGTAGAGTCATAGGCCTCGACAGTGTGGACCGAAGGCTTAAGATCTCGTGGGCTTGATGTCAAGGTGTCCATCATCTTGGCGGGCAAGACATTCATTCCGGAACCTCCGTCTACCAACACGCTGGGAAGGCGACGCTCGTCCACTGGATCCGTGATGTAGAGCGGCTCATTGTGATCGCCCCCAAATTTTGGAAGGTCCAAATCTCGTGAAGGTGATAATGTTGCCATAGTGATGTTACCAATCATCTCGAATGACTTCATCTCGGGGTCATGCGCCCACGGGGACCATGGTACGGGCCAGGCTTTCCTCTAGCTTGAGCTTGTGAGGATAAGAGGAGGTGAGCAGAGACCAAAGGGAAATGTTTGCCCGAGTCCGCTTGAGCCGAGTGAGGATCGGGTCCTCTTTCAAGGAACTTGCGTCTTCGGGTGGCCGGATTGCAATTCTAGCTCCGTCGGCTTTTTGGTGGCCTTAGGTGGTAATGCATGGATTTGACCCGATCGGGTTAGAACGCCGACATCGGTTTGGTCCCTTCGAACAGTGCCGCTCCGAGTTGAGCCATAGTTAGAGGAGGATTCCTCGTAGCATAGGGCCATATGTCTTCCCTCAACTCATTGATTGTGGATGAATTCCTGGAGCTTCGGGCAGCTTGACGGATTCTCGTCCCCGTGATACCGGCTTAGGTGCCTCGCGGGGAGGTAGCCTACGCTTGACGTAGCCGTTCGAATGTCGTGCACAAATGCTGATTGCCTCGAATCGAACCGTGCGTTGCTGACCCTCCGGGGAGGTTGGAGAGTTCTCGGCTCAAACGAACGGTCTCCTTGATCTCTTCACGGTATATCGCGTTCCTTTCCTTCTTGCCGAGCATACTGTAAGGGCCTGAGTTGGGTCCGGCGATACTCATGGTTGGCTAGTTTTCCTCCACTCGGGCCCAGATCAACCTTCTTGCAATGGAGCTCGCGTCGAGAGTTAATGCCTCGCGTTTCTTCCCATGTGAGAATAGCCAAGTGCTTCTTTGAACCGCGTGCGGCGCCTAGGTAAACCTCCATCGGGGAGAGTTTTCTTCTCTCGCTTTATCTCGAGTGGCGGGTATGTCGGAAGGTGAGTACACGGCTTCCCGAACATCCGCCCATGTGACCGGTTGCCGTCCCAGCTTGATCGTTTCGTAAATGAAGTCCGTAGACCGTGGAATTTCCCCGAGTAGTTGCTCGAGACGAATTTCCATCCTCCTCCTCGTTTTTAAATAGACCTTCCTCCCCGAGTTGGCCTTTCAATTTGAGTGCGGTAATAATCCGTTCCCATCCTCCCAGACCCTTGGGAGTCCGGTTTTGTTGACTTCATGCCCGGCTTGGAAGAGAATGGTTTCATCGTCTTCATCGTCGCTTTCACAGAGAACTTGCTTTCCTCGGGAAGGTAAGCGCCGGGATTCGTTCCGCCGTGTCGTTCCATCTCCTAGGTCATCGGGACCGTTGACCACCCTTGCCCGGCAGGGGTTGGATGAGAACAGACGGTAGTCCGGGAAGTTGCCATGGGCAAAACTCCCGAGGTCGAACCGGTCCAGAGTGGCCTCTAGCTTTCGTCCGAAGCCGCCCGTGACACTTTAAGGGCTTGGTCCCCGTAGGTCTTTCGAGCTTGGTCTTCGTCCCAAAGACGACTTTCTTGAGCGGCTAGTTCCATGAGAGCTTTCCTTGCGAGACCTAGGCGCCTCCGTAGGTGCGCATCGCCCGGCTAGTGTCCGTAACCGTGATTACATTCAAATCGCCGAATGGCGGGAACACTTGGATTACATTGACGAAGGAAGTCGGACCGGGACATTCCATGCGTCCTTCCTTAATCTCGATCACCAAGAAGTTTGCCCATATCTCGTTGATTGACCCCACGGGGTATTGAATTCGCAATGTTGACGGTCTCGTGATCTCGCTCGATCGCCAAGTCTATCAAAGCTAGCAATGATCGCGTGATGTCTCGAATCCGGGCCGTGACGACTGGGAGTAGAATCGAACCGAAGCATGTTGATGCCGAGGTGGTCATTTCCCGTGTCGGAAGCCGACTCGCCTTACGGGGAAGACTTTCACGTATGTTTTCGGTGGCCGCCGAAGCGTTCCCGAGGCTGATCCGACTCAGAAGCAGGTGAGGAGCTTGGTCTCCTTCGCCGTTGCCCTCGGCCTTGGCGGCGCTTGAGGGTATAAGCTTGACCGACGGCACGGGTCGGTTGCCAGCTGGGCCGGTACTCGGAAGTAGTGATGAGCTCGAGCTCGCTTGGCCGCGCCTCGTTTACCATGAGCAGTGTCATCGAGGGTGACCTTGGTGTTGCAGACCGATAACAAGGACGGGATCCTTGGCTTCATCAGGATACAGGAATAGATGATATTGACGAAGTCGCCGTCATTCACTTGATCGCAGGGATTCCTCGTTGCGTGAATCACGTGCTTCCAATTATCGATAGCCAGTCTCAGACCGGACGTTGAGCTTGACAATTTCCATGGTATTGGAACCTTGGTCGTAAGTGACCCGATCGGAAGGAGTTCCGTCCTCAAAACCGAGCATGTGAATGCGGAGGTCTCGCTTGCGGGTCCGCGCGTCCTCGACTCCGGAGAGTCCAGATTCATCGTCATCCGATCGCTCAATCCAGTGTAGGGACGTATTGCGTCGAGGTTGCGTTCTTTGGAGCGACTAGGAAAATCTCGTACCCCATGCTTGAGCGGAAATGCTTAGAGGGGAATCCCTCGTAGAGGACCTTCCATACGACGGTAAATGCGATCGAGATGAGTATGACGATACTTGTCGATTTTTATTACAAAGATTTCCTCGCACAGCGGGGGCCGAGAGAATGAGTTTGAGATGCTTGATGAATCTCGGAGCGGGGACTGGGATTTATGTGCCCTTATCATGGCGATGTTCAGCGTTTCCCTCCAATCTGCCTCCAAATGTTGGAAACGACAGTTGAACTTGATGTATCGGACTGCTTCAGGGTCTGCCTGCTCGAGTACGTTTACATAGTTAGCATCTCCGGACTCTGAGGGATTCTGATGAGATTTGCCCCGGTAGTCCCTTGGTTTATTCGAATGAGGTAACCCCCGTGCCTGAGTGCGGACACGCTGCCACTGTCTCGGCTTCGTTTCCTATGAGGAAACCGTCCCCTCGGATGACTTCGAGATCTCCCGTCGGTTAATGAACTTGACGCACCGATGGAGAGTGGAAGCTATGGCCTTCATGTGGTGTAGCCAAGGGCGTCCCAAAAGAGCTGTGAACTCGGATGGAATGTCCATCACGTGGAATTTTGCTGGCACCATTTGGGTTTCGAACCAAAGTTCCAGAGTCACCGTCCCCTGTGATGGGACGAGACGAGTTGTCGTAGGCCTTGATAGTCCGAGTAGACGGTATCAAATGGCTTTCATGGATGCGGAGAGCTCGCATCATGCCGAGAGGGAGGACATTAACGGGCCGACCCGTTATCTACCAATACTCCGGGAGTGATATGGTGTTGAGTTTGAGAGTGATGTACAGAGCTTCGTTGTGCCCCGAGGCGTCTCTCGGTAAGTCTTCATCACGTAATGTGATCATGCCGCCATACGCGGGAGTCGTAGATCTCGTCTCTATCCGTAGAAGGAGAGTCATCCAGCCATCCGTTTCCTGTCTTCCTCTTGCGAGGTAAAGCCTTTGCCGAAACCTCAGAGTGCGTTGAGGCCGCCCGCGGCTCCGCGCCTTGGTTAGCACATTGATCGAGTGCGATCGCCAAGCCGACCTTGATCTTCCTTTACCGGTCCGAGCTCTAAGCCGGACAAGTTGAATCTTGGCCGATCCCGCGGAGGGTTAGGCTTCGACCGGCGCAAGACTACCAAGATCCGAGGTATTCGGTGTTCCGTGGTCCGACTCGGTTTCACTGGGCTTTTCGGCTTTCCCACCCCCGTCTCGCTCTAGAGCCGCATGGCCCGGAGGCAAAGAGGACTCTGGCCGGAGTACAAGACGTAGTAGTCGAACCTCCCGGAGGGTTCTCCAAGTGTACCTACGCCGGTATCTCCGGCTTCGTATCTTTCTCTCGCCTGTCGTTGAGAGGATTTCTTCTTCTGTTTTCTCGGAGGATTGCTCGGACGGTTTCTCGAGACTCGTACCTGTGCAAAGTGAGCGCCACAAACATCGTAGCCGATGTGGACATTAGAGGAGGATCCAAACTGAAAGAGGCGGAGAAACCGGCTCGTAGCACGCTTCTTGGGCACCCACTCAATGGAATTCACGCTGTTATTATTCGGAAAGGGATTCCCGATCGTATTGGTCCCACGGGGCGCTCTAACTTGCCTTCTTCTATCAAGTTCGGATTTCGTATCGTAACCCCAAACAGCTTGTCGGTGGTATGGCCGTGATACCGATGGAAGGCGCAAGATTTGCTCTTGTCCGCATCGGCTACGTGAACTTTGGGTTTGTAATTGGCCACGGGCTTAAGGAGACCCTCCTTGATTAACCCTTCCAACATCTTGCTCGGTGGCATGTCCAACTTGTCGAAGTGTACGATGTGCCGCTTCGAGTAGAATTGTTGCTTTGCGGGACCGGGTTTCGTTACCCGACCGTTGTCCCCGATGGACGTAGCCGACAGACGTATCTTCCTTGCCGGGGCTTGCAAGGTGATCAATGCACTGCTGAGCTGCAGTATTTGTATGGCCGTGCAAGAGCCAACTTTTCCTTGAGATCCTTCTCGAACCGTGAGCCGGCATTGACCATGGCCCGAGATCCGGGAAGAAATTGTGACCGATGAGAGTTCGATGGACGGTCTCAAGCAAGACTTGAAGATCCGCATCCTGTTCGTCTTTGGAGAGTGGCTCCATGATTTCGGAGAGTTTCCAGCTCCATCTCTTGTAGAATTCCCCAACACTTTCATCCGCTTCGCTCGGTGGTGATTAAGTCCTCGCGACTTGTTTCCCACTCTAAGTTGGGATCTCGTACTGCCCAGAAGATGTTACCGATCTGTTCCTGTGTGCGGCGATCCGCAGCTTGACCCTCGAAACCATCGTAACGCCGAACTTTTGAGCGTATGCCGGAAGTGGTCGGCCATTTGCCGGAGGGTTGCTCCTTTTGCTCTCATGCCGAGAACGTAAGTGTCGACGTGCGTTTGAGGACATTCGGTTCCATCGAATCGGTCCATCTCCGCATTCGAACTTGGCAGGAGAGGCGTGACCATTCCGGATCTCGTGGATTTGAGCGTTTCCTCGCTTTGAGCCGCTCATGGTGGCTTTCTGTGTCTTTCTATCCGCTCGACCATCCAGCTAAGGTTGGTTCCAAGTGGTGGACTTGTGAGGCTCGGCGCCGGTGCTACCACGTGAGCGGTAGTGATTGGAGGTGGAAGGCTTGGTATATGAGAATATACGGAGCCTTTTCTCGAACTGTATCGGGGTTTGTCCCCGGTGTTTAGGATTCATGTATAGGCAACGGGACGAACCCGGAGGGTATTGAGGGATATTGGCATCCTGAGATGGTCCAATGCGGTGCGCCGGTGATATTGAGTGATGGGTGTAGCACCGGGCCGACCAAAATTGACAGGGTTGCCCCGAGAGGTGGCAACATGGAGCCTAGGTCGGCCGCTTCCTTGGTTGGAAGGCATCCCGTAAGTTGGCGGGGAGGAACCCGATTGAAGGTTTGGTGAACCGGTTTCGGGGAATCGTCATCCTCGACCAGACAAAAGTACCGTCCGACCGGGGATAGCCGCTATACCTCGCTCATTCGTAAGCCGTACCACGAAATTCTACCGATCTTCTTCTCGCCTCTGTGAACCTCACAAGCCCTGATGGCTTCTTCCAATGTCATATCTCGTTACCGGTGGCGGGGTCCTTCCCGTCACGATTTCTCGGTGAGCTAGACATGTCGGAAATACTGGCCGAGGGAACCGAGGGAACCGAAGAACCGTCCGACGCCGCCGTTACCGTGATCCCGGCAAGGCGCCGACCCGGAAATCAACCACTTTCTCGCTCGCCGCAGTGGAACGAAAGGAAGGGTTTAGGCTTCGGAAAAGGGTATTTGGCTCAAGGTTTTCGGGCTTGTGCAATGTGCGCTACCGATTAAAGTTTACTTAAAGCGCGTTTTCTCATAGTCCTAATTGGTTGGAAAAGAGCGTGTCTTCTTTTTCGCAACTAATCCTAGAGCTCTAATCAGTGGATCTCGTCACTACGCTTATAAGCCCCTCGTTTCCATTGTAGATCATCTTTCTCAGGACGGACTATCCCGAGCGAGGTCCGATAAGGCAAGCGAGTTCCACCGACAAAGGAAAAAGTGAACTTAAGGCTAGCCGATCCCGCAAACTTTCGACGTGTGCGGCGTACGGGCCACGGTCGAGGTCAACGTCCTTAAGTTAAGGCGGGAGTCGTGCCAAAATTTGGGCATGACCTCTCCGGACTCGCTTGTGCGAGAGACCTTTAGCTTTTAGCGTTGGCCAAGTTGTTGCTGGCATGTTACATACGGCGAGGTTTGGTGACACGGTGTCACATTGAACCTTCGGGTATATTTTTCGGCAGAGCTCCGCATCAAAGTCAAGGCCGAAAAGCTCAAGACTTCGGGTCGGGAACGACCTTCGCCTAAAACTCTCGAGCTTGACTCGGAGCGGGGCCCGGCGTGAAAAACATACACTTAGGCTTTATGACACGAGCTAAGCCAAAAACCAACCGGGGTCTTGGACAAAGTGTGACACAAAGAGTGCATGGCTTACACGGGCTAGGATGGGATGCTTGGGACGACCCCGCGCGCCCGAAAGGTGTCCGCGCACCAATCGGAGTGCAACCGATAAGGCCATCCCGGGTTAGGGTCAGTAGTGTGCAGTGTACCGAGGCGCAAGTGCACGTGAAGTGCGGTGTTCCGAGGCAAAGAAGTGCGCGTAGTGTGCGGTCACTAAAATTCTTTTTTTTTCTGAGTAAAACAGAGATTTTCAGAATGTGTCTTAAAGAATTTATGATGCACAGTTCAAAAGACAGCATGAAAATCCAACATGAATGGGGATGCACAAACATGGTAAGATTTTGAAAAGTTGACAATGTAATGCCTTTCGAAACAAAAACCGTTCGAGGTTTAAAGTAACACACGCACACAAAAACGAGGAAGGGTAAACGAAAGTTTGATCCACTAAGGCTTTTAGAAAACATCGGCAGTTTTGAAAAAAGTATCTTTTCCCCAGCGGAGTCGCCAACTGAAATTACCCGATCTTTTTCTCGCGCGCGGGGCGCGGAAAAGGCGGTTGTCTTTCGCGGGGGGTTGGTGTCTGAGACCTCGCTTCACGGGAAGGAGCAGAATGAGGAGTCGCCACGCGGTTTTTGTATTTTGAGCCCAAACGTTGAGAAACGGCTATTTGTGAAAAGGTGTCATTTTTATTGGTAGCAAAAACTTAGGAAAAGGCTTTTGAAAAAGGGGATCATTTTTATTGGCAAAGAAACGAGTAAAAAGCTTTTAGTACCAGAGATTGTTAGGTTCGGAGGTCGTTACGTTTCGGGTAGAGTATTACGAGATCGCCCGAAACGCCTCGCGTGACGAGTCTTTCTACCTTCTCGAAATCGTGTGTGTGTGTGTGTGTGTGTTTTGAAATGGGGGCTTGAATGACAAGCTTAATCTTGGTTTGAATGACAAACGTTGATTAGGTGACTTTTGAAAAGACGAGCGTTTGAATGACAAACGTCGGTTTTGAGTTTGAAATGAGCGTTTGCGTGGCAAACGTCGACTTTGAGTTTGAAATGAGCGTTTGCGTGGCAAACGTCGACTTTGAGCCATACGAGTCATCGTTAACGATTTTTACGGGAAAAAGCGTATTAAATGATTTTAAGTATCAAATGGCGGCTTTGACTTTGAGTTTGAAGATGAGCATTCGGAGGCCGAACGTCACTTCGCGCGTTTTGAAAGAGAGTTCGACGGACGAACTCCGGTTTTGAACCGGGCATTACATTGTTAACGATTTTTACGGGAAAAATGCGTATTAAATGATATGCGATCAACGAATCGGGTTGCGACTCGGACTTTTGAAAAGTAAATACTATCACAATCCAAACGGATCGGACTTGTAAATGACAAAGATTTAAAGCGGTGTCAACGGAATCAAACGATCCGGATTCGTAAATGACGATCAACGAGGCCAAACGGCTCGGAATTGTAAATGACGATCAACGAGGCCAAACGGCTCGGAATTGTAAATGACGATCAACGAGGCCAAACGGCTCGGAATTGTAAATGACATGAAAGTAAACGGAACGGGGTCGGAACGCCGTTTTAACCCGTGATTACTTCTCTTACGGAAAGAGAAGAGGATCGAGGGGCTAAAACGTATCGGACCCCGTTAGACGGAGGCGTCTACATTTTGATAATGACGTTCGAAATAGTTATAGCGACTGGCGCGTAAACCGAGACGGAACGGAAGATTCAGAGAGAGGGAGTTATACCTATGGCTAGGGTCGACTCCTTTGGCTCGGGAGGTGTGTACGGGACACGGAAAGTGATTCGAAAGGTTGTTTCGAAGTTGTAGGGTGCGTATTTGATCGAAATACGAAGGTTTCACGCGAATCGAGACAAAACGGGAGCTCGGGAGGGGTGAAAACCAGTTTGGACCGTGGGGTATGTGATTTTTTGGTGTGAAAAAATCCTTCCTTGCCTTTGACAACAACTTCTATTTATAGGGTGAAAATTGCAGTAGGAGTTCGGCCGGACTTGGACTGAATTTCAGGGGTTTTGGGAATTTTGGAAATCTGGGACTTGCCGGCAATTTCGTGAAAAGTGCACAGTGAGTCCCACGTGACTTGGCTTGCAAACCAGGGGCATTTTGGTCTTTTCCCTCGAAATTGATTGAAGGGTGACTAGAGGGAGGTGGCATGGCTGCCACGTGCCCTCCGAGTCACCAAATGAGGTGGGATTTTGTCCCTCGGTCCCAGCTTTTGTCCGTTTTTTAAAATAACAGTCCGAAATGTCCGAAACGCCCCGGAAAGTGCCGGAAAATGCGTTTTTCGTGGAAAGCCATACTTTTACGTGAGATGCCACGTGCTAAGTACGGTTCGACGTCCGGGATGCACGGGCGCCCGGACGTCTCGTTGGCACAGCAACGGGGAGTTTAACGAGTTCCGGTTAACCTGGAGCGGGCCAGTTAACGGATTTCGGTTAACTTTCTGACGGATTTGGACGATCCGGATTTGGGTACTTACACCTTGGTTCAATGAGACAACCAAGTTATAAGTTCTAGTAGAGTTACTTGGAAACAACAACTCGGTTTATTAACCCGGAGATGTTGAATACTCATTCCCAGAACATCCAAGTACAAGCACATGCAGCAGTGGTAAGGATAAGTTGAGAAAACTTTTAATGATTTCTATACCTACGGGTGGAGTAGTGCATGATACTCCTTATAGTGAGAATCACCTATATAAACGAGAGGTAATTAGGCCGCCTCTAAATGAACGCTTATGAATGAGATATGGTCCAGGGCCGAAATGGACAAAACGTGAGAACAACAATTGTTAGAACTGTTATTATGTGAGTATTATTGTCTTGGTATACATCCGACAGTCACTGGTTCAAAGCGACTCGCTACCAAATGGCTAGTATATCCGATAATATTTCACTAGGGAAGATTCAAGGCCACAAGCTATCTATCCCGATGTAATAATAGTTCGCCGGAACTTTGGACGAAATTGCATTCATGCATTAATTGTCATTCATGTGGGGGATTATTGGAAATGGATAACGGAAAGTTAAGCTTGACTTAACGTTGACCTAGGTTTCTAACGAAAGTTCGTTATTTGTTAACGAAACTAGTTACAAATGGTAATCTACATTTGTTGTAGATTATATAACTCATTTTAATGTCTCAAAACCATTTCCGGGTGAATGAGAAATTAATGACAAAGTTTTGTAACTTAACGAAAGTTAGTTAAAGGGTGTTTTGAAGTGCTCGGCCGAGCAGAGTCCTTGACTCGGCCGAGCAGAGCACAGAAATTGGGCAAAGTCTCTGGACAAGCTTGCTCGGGCGAGGCATATGTCTGCTCGGCCGAGCAGTGTGAATGACACGGCCGTGCAAGTCTATTGACTCGGCCGTGCAGCTTGGTGCTCGGCCGAGCGAGTCCCTTGACTCGGCCGAGCAGATCCTGAACAGGTGCCAATTCAAACTGAAAGTTGTGTCCTTTCGTGGGAAAAGACACAAACCCCTTAACTCTCTTTATAAGCTTTTCCTCCGAATTTCAATTCATACACACAGTATTTTGAGCATTCATACCCTCTAGTAAGATAGATAAACATATCCCAATCATTGTCATATTGCTGCATCAAATCCTTCAAAGTCCAAAGTTGCAAACATTGTGTTGTTCGCTAGAGTATTTGATTTGGAGTGCTCCTATCATTTACTTAAAAGTCGTTTTATCTTACTAGAAGATTGCCATTGAAACCGTAAGCACCTGTGTGGGGTAATAACTTCTTACGAATATTGTATTTAATACAAGACTCGACTTGTCTCATAGTTTTCCAATCTCCGTTACATTTTCTGTTAAGTTTTTAGTTAAGTTCTTGAGAAGCCTACTATAAAAGTCCAACATTTAAAAATAATATTTTACTTGTTTTACACTATTTTAATTACTATAAATAGCTTTAAAATTGTTAAATAATTTATAAATATGATATTTATTTTGGGGACAAACTAAAAAAATATAAAATTGTTATTTATTTTCTCTTGTAAATAACTTTACTTAAGAGACAAAATTAAGGAGTTAGATATACAATTTTCTTTAGAAGCATTTCATATTCTAATAATAAGTATAGATGACTTCAATATTTGACAAATAAACCAAATTACTTAAATTGGAATCACGATTACACTCCAATGATAAAGAAAAAAAAAACTAGAAACTCAACTCATATCGTTATTTATATTAACAACAATATCTCAGTATAACTGTCCAAAACATATTGATACTCATGATATATACAACATTGCTACTTATTAGTAGGTGCAGTTATATCATAATACAGTTAATTTATACACAATAGAATAACTAAAAAAAATCTTACTAAAAAAAAATCTTACGTTTCTGTTACGATTGTGCAACAACCAAACATGGTAGAATAGTATACTCCCTCCGCCCAGTGGCGGATCCAGGAAGTTATGTTAGTGTGTGCCAAAATTTTTTCGGTGATTGATTTTTGTTGCAAGACAAAGGAAAAAAAATTACTATTCTGGATTAAAAAAAAAAACTACTATTCAAAACAAATGACTGTGATTGCTCTTCACAATTAACCGGCTTGAAAAATATTTTCATCGCCTCGATTACTATTGTAATAATAAGAATGACAAAATAAACAAAATAAAATGTTATAGCAAAGATTTAAACACAAAAAATTGATAAAGTCTATAGAAATCAGAATGTTATAGCACATATTATCACATTAAAATAGTCAATAAGTAATATAGAAATCCTATAAAGGGGAAAATAAATTTTAAAAATAATAAAGATGTTTACCCCTTTAACGGTGCTTGTCGCCGTCGGTGTCAACTAAGGAAAGCTCGTCGGCGACGGCGAGGTCTTGGGTGAGGATGGTCTGGGCGATGGCGACGCCGATGACGAAGATTTTGGTGGTGCCGGGTGTCGTGTTGATGTTGATCGGAATCGGAGGTGTGTTTGGTCCTTTTGGATGCATTTGAACTTTGAAGAAGGATTTTGACTTTGGGCTTAAACTAAACCTCCTGGCCCACTTTGGGCGATGATCAGAATATTAAATTTTTTTATTTTTTTTTTAAACTGAGTGTGGGCCATGGCCCACTTTGGCCTTAGAGTGAATCCGCCCCTGCCTCCGCCCCATAATAGCTTACTCATTTACTGTTGAGAACGGAAAATAAGGAATAATGTTATTAAAGTAGGAGTTATGAGTGGGTATGAGAGAGAATGAGTGGAGAGAATAGTAAATTTGAAAAGTGTTGTGAGTATGACAAGTGGGTCCCATGAATAAAGAAGAATTAAAAAGTTTTCTTTTTAGGAAAGTGTGACTTTAAAGTAGGACGCCCAAAATAGCAAAATGGATAAGGTAATATGAGACGGAGGGAGTATGTACTTTTGGGTGAAACCATATAATTGTGCTAATATAATTAAAAGATTACCGTCTATATCGTATCTTGATGATCACGCCAAAGGAAATCACTGAGAATCTTGCGCTATCTTAGGCATAAATTAGGCATAAATTAGGCATAAATTAGTTAGTGTGTTGATAGACTTATAATGTTCTAAATATTAGAGTTTATCTTTTCCATATTTAAAGAGATTATTCTCTCTCTTGTATAGTTATTATAGGACTCTTGTAATCCTATATATATGTGAATACATAATGCAAAGGACTCACGTTGAGAGTCATAGAATTCCCATATACTATACTGATTATTGTATTCTTCTCCCTTCGTCCATCTACATATTCTTCTCAAATATGTATTCTTCTTGTCTAATATGGTATCAGAGCCACCGTTCCATGGTGGCCTGATTACTTTGCTTCCGCTTCATTTCAATAACGTTTTTTTTTTTATTATTATTATAATTCTCTTCTTCTGAAATTAATTTTATCTCTTTATAAAAATTAATTATTCTCTTTTCTGTAAACAATGGATGATTTTGGTACGACCCCGTTTGCTTTGATACGTTACCATCATCCTATGTTATTTGTCAATTATGTAACGAAGTTGGTCATACCGCAATCGAGTGTTTGCGTCGTTTTGAACCAAACAATACTGTTCATAATGATTCTTCTTTTTCTATATCGGATTGGTTGTATCCGGAACAAAATGAATCTTTAGATTCAAATGATTGTTCATCCGATGTAGATGAACCATTAACTGATGATGTTAATGAGTCACCTACCACTACCAATTGGTATATTGAGGATCTCCTCGACCAACTTTCCATTCTTCATAAACTTCCGTCACAATCTTTGAAAAATTATTTTTTCGAGGCAAAATCGATTTCATATGCTCTTGCTAGGGCCGGGAGTCCAATCTCCGAAATCGAATTGATGAATTTTCTTGTTGATGGTCTAGATCAATTATACGAAAAATTTGTTAAGTACTATTTTTTTCGTCAACCTAATATTTCTTTGGATTTTCTCTATAGTCACCTTCTTGACACAGAAAATCAAGAGAATCTCGGCGCATCCTCTTCTCTATCTTTTAATGTAGCAGTTTCAGATTTGGGTAAACAAGCTACTTCTCATGTTGGTGTTATAACCTCTGAATCTGGCCCCATGGCCCACAGTGAGCCCACTTTCGTAGACCCACCTCATGAGTCTACTACTCAAAACCATTTTGGGGTCCCTTCTTTTCATGTGCAAAATGGATCTTGAATGAATTTGCATCGAATTGTTTGAATCGGCAAGTACAAGCCCATATTTGTTGCCCTTGCGGCCTCCAATACTAGGCCCCACGTCTGCGCCGGTCCACGGTTGGTGTCCGGTCCAACACCTACTTCAGCTACTTGTCTTATTGACCAAATTGGTCCACACGAAAATCAAGGTTATGTTAACTTAGGCATGCAGTCAATTGACCAAATTGGTCCACACGAAATGTATGAATCAACTCCAGCACACTCTCTTATTGAACTTGGTGTTTTAAAGCTTGCAAGCCCTCATGATAATTCTCCTTCAATAGATTATGATGAGCCCTTATCAATTGCCAGCCCGTCACCAACATTCAGTCCATCACCTGATGTCGCATCTGAGTTGTCTCCTAGAACAAATCTTGGTGGGCTCATGTCACCTACTGGCCCAACCCCATCAAGCCCAACATCCTCTCCTTCTATGAAACACTCGGTCCCATTAAAGCTGGACTATTTCTTCTTATTCTCTCCGGCTGGGCCGAATCCCCCTCCTCAGTCCCAACTTTGGCAGCCTAGGTCAGACCCTCTTCATAATTCTTTTCAGCACAAATTCTCGAGCCCAGCCTCTCCTAGGCCCGATTCACTTTCTCCTGGATTTTCTTCTCATCAAACGGGCACATCTCAGCCGCCCGGTTTGCACCAATCTTCTTCTACAAGGACATGCCTACTCACCATTCCAAGACCAGCCCACGTTATTACATCACACTTTGGGCTTGAACATGCTGGTTTTTTCTCCTTGCTTACGGACCCAGTCAACTAGTCTCCATATTTGGGTCGCTAACGATTGGGAAACCTCTTGAATTCTCAACACAAGTGGCTGATGGTGTATTTCAAGACGAATACTCTAAGGATGATTATTACCAGCTATATCCCCTTAAAGAGTGGCAATACATCGTTTATCATGATCACCTCTATCTACGACTATTGTTCAACATTAGTTGGCTACTATCGATATTTCCATGCAAGCTGCATCTTCGTACCTCCGATTGGCTTGAGGGAGGGTGTAAACGATATCGTATCTTGATGATCACGCCAAAGGAAATCACCGAGAATCTTGCGCTATCTTAGGCATAAATTAGGCATAAATTAGGCATAAATTAGTTAGTGTGTTGATAGACTTATAATGTTCTAAATATTAGAGTTTATCTTTTCCATATTTAAAGAGATTATTCTCTCTCTTGTATAGTTATTATAGGACTCTTGTAATCCTATATATATGTGAATACATAATGCAAAGGACTCACGTTGAGAGTCATAGAATTCCCATATACTGATTATTGTATTCTTCTCCCTTCGTCCATCTACATATTCTTCTCAAATATGTATTCTTCTTGTCTAATACGTCCATGTTTCCTTTTTTTTAACAATTTCCAATCTCCGCATATGTCTTGAAACTAACTTTCTTGAAATTTTGATCTGCTTTTCAAAAATTCAAAGATGAGAAATGGATAATCATGAATGCACACTGACTTAACATACTAAGATGAAAGACGATGATAAAAACTCACTCATTTTGACACGGAGGAAGTAAATATTTTTGTAGAATTAATTCTGACAAGTCTTAATATACATGCAACCCCCAAAAAACTTCGTATGTTCTTTATGTTTTCAAGACCATTGATCTCGCTTTCAAGGACTAGGAATCCGCAATAGAAATTTTGGAACTTCACATATCACGTGGAAACATAAACTTTACCTATATAATAATATTTTTGCCCAATCTATAAGCTATTAGTTTTCTCCGATATCTCATTTTTAAAGTGAAATTAAATTTACCCTAAAATACAAATATGAGAAATATCAGTTAAAAGTAAAACTAGTATGCCTACATGTGGTTAATGCATGAGCTATATAACTGAAGTTGATTTAATTCGCATTTATGCAAGATGAACAATGCATCTAATTGACAATTTGCTCCATGTCCCCTTATGAATAAAATAATAATCTCGCCCATCAGTTCATGCATGAGCTATCAGAATAGCAATAAAGTTTAAATATATTATGTACTTTTTTTGAAACCAATATATTACTTACTTTTTTTTTTTTGGTATTATGTGAAATTCTGTGGTGATATAAAATTCATTAATGAGGGATATATAATTAAGTGAGTGTAAAATACTCCCCCGTCCAATTACAAAAAGGCATAAAGTGGGTTTTGCATAAAAATTAAGAAAATTGTATGCTGGAATAAGTGTTGCGAGTATGAAAAGTGAGGTATGAGAGAGAAAGTGGGAGTAGGGAATTGTAAGTGTATAAATGATGCGAGTAAGTGGGTCTCATGAATAAACAAATATAAAAAAAGTTTCATTTTCGGTCTTATACATTTTGTAACCAAAATGAGGCTTTTGTTTCTTTTTCTAATGGGACAGAGGAAGTAGTCAATTGGTTGATAAAAATAGGGGTCTTTGCAACTTGCATAATTAAAACATTCAATTTTGCATTTGTTTTCTTTTGATTTTGTAAAATATTTCATATATATATACAACATTGCTACTTGTTAGTAGGTACAGTTATAGCATAATACAGTTCATACACAATAGAATAACTAAAAAAAATCTTAAGTTTCTGTTTCTGTTATTACTGGTTGTCCAACAACCAAACATGATAGAATAGTATACTCCCTCCGTCCCACGTGAATAGACACCAAAAATCTTGGCACAATAACTAAGGAAAATGAATATAATAATGAAAATGTGTGGTAGGAAATGAAGAGAAAGAATGAGTGGAGTTGATTGAATAAATTGTGTGGTAGGAAATGAAGAGAGAGAATGAGTGGGTGGGGTAGGATGAATATAAAATAATAAATTCTTTTCCATTTTGGGCAGTGTCTATTCACGTGGGACGTCCCAAAAAGGAAATAAGTGTCTATTCACGTGGGACGGAGGGAGTATGTACTTTTGGGTGAAACCATATAATTGTGCTAATATAATTAAAAGATTACCTGCATAACTTTCTTGAAATTTTGATCTACTTATCAAAAATTCAAAGATGAGAAATGGATAATCATGAATGCACACTGTGACTTAACATACTAAGATGAAAAATGATGATAAAAACTCACACATTGTAACACGGAGTAAGTAAATATTTTTGTATAATTAATTCTGACAAGTCTTAATATACATGTAACCCCCAAATAACTTCGTATATTCTTTATTTTTTCTTGACCATTGATCTCGTTTTCAAGGATTAGCACTACAAGAAAAAAAGGTTAATTACAACGTTTTTGTTAACAACGTTGTTATTTACTGGTTTTTACAATGATTTTAGCGTAAACGTTGTAAAATTATCATTATAAGTACGTTTGTAAAAAAAATGTTGTGGTAATGGAGAGGTGACAACGTTTTCCAAAGAAACGTTGTGACTTAGTTCAATGTACAACGTTTTCCAAAAAACGTTGTCAATTAGTACATCGTACAACAACGTTTTCCAGAAAAACGTTGTGGACCAAGTCGATTTCCCAAAAATATTATTCCAGCGCCTTCTTTGTTTCTCCCACAAATCGCACAAATCGATCGACTTCTCTCTTTTTCTCTCTAACAAGGCTACTCCGCCTCCACCATCGCTCCGCCTCCACCATTGCTCCGACTCCACTATTGCTCCTCCTCCACCATCGCTACCTGTCATCCGGCAGAAAGGTAAAATCTCTTTCTCTCTCCCATAAATTTTACCTATATAATAATATTTTTGCCCAATCTATAAGTTATTAGTTTTCTCTGATATCTCATGTTTAAAGGGAAATTAAATTTACCCTAAAATACAAATATGAGAAACATCAGTTAAAAGTAAAATAAGTATGCCTACATGTGGTTAATGAATGAGCTTTACTGGTTAAAACTTAAAGAAGTCTACTTAGTTACCTAAAATAATAGTTTAAGTATATAGAGTGATGTTAGAATTTATAACTGAAGTTGATACAAAATACATGATAGAATACACAGAAATGATATGAGTTAATTTTAGGTACAATTCGCATTTATGCAAGATGAACAATGCATCTAATTGACAATTTGCTCCATGTCCCCTTATGAACAATATAATAATCTCGCCCATTAATAATTAATAGGAGCGGATTCAGGATTTTGAAATCGCGTGATCTTGGTATTTAAGAAATATTGTAAACAATAATAACAGTAAAAAATAACTTCATATATAAAAAAAAAAGTTACATATAGTCGGTGACTTAAGTAAAAAAAATAAATTAAATTTTGAGGTGGGCCGGAGCCCACGTCAATTACATACTAGATCCGCCCTGCCCATCAGTTCATGCATGAGCTATCAGAATAGCAATAGAGTAGCAATATACTCCCTCCGTCCCAGCTTAAGCTTCACCAATTACCCAAAAGGGCGTCTTGTTACAAGCTTCACCTTTCCTAAAATGGAAAAGGTTTATTAATATTCTATTATACCCACTAACTTTTCTCTCTCACACATTTAAATTATGGGTCCCACTTGTCATATTCACTCACTTCTTCTCTCTCGCAACCCTTCTCCCACTCCCATTATTTTTTAATATATACTCTCTCCGTCCCGGTTTATGCTTCACCATTTTGATGAAGCACGCAAATTAAGAAAGCAATATATATATTCAAAAATAATGGGAGTGGGAGAAGGTTTGTGAGAGGAAGAATGAGTGATATAACAGTGAGACCCATAATTTAAATGTGTGAGAGAGAAAAGTTAGTGGATATAATAGAATATTAATAAACCTTTTTCATTTTAGGAAAGGTAAAGCTTCTATCGAAACATTCATTTGGATAAAATGTGAAGCTTCAAATGGGACAGAGGGAGTATATTACTTTCTTAATTTGCGTGTTTCACCAAAATGGTGAAGCTTAACTCGCGACAGTTTCTTAATTTGCGTGTTTCACCAAAATGGTGAAGCTTAACCCGCGACGGAGACGGAGGGAGTATGCAAAAGACAATGGCTGATGATTAACGTGGACTTGACTGAAAAGTAAACAATTTAGAGAGTGGCAAGAATAACATAAACCGAAAAGCTGTTGTTTTGACTTTTATATTTAACTAAACCAATTAAAATAAATGAATAAATTAACTATAAAGAAAATTTATGTCTTATTAACGATTTATCAATATAAAAAATTATTAATATATGCATGTTCCTCAATACTCATTTGAATCGAATTTTTTTTGTTGAAAAAATTATAATCCGTTTTACATTAAATAACCAATAACTAAAAATAATTATTTTAATTATTGTATTTGGGAAATAAGTTTAAATATATTATTTACTTTTTTTGAAACCAATATATTACTTACTTTTTTTTGGTATTATGTGAAATTCTGTGGTGATATAAAATTCATTAATGAGGGATACTCCCTCCGTCTCATCAAAATTGATATCAAATTTTTGGGCACGCGAATTAAGAAAAAGTAAGAGAGAGAAAAAGTGAAAGAAAATGTTGTGAGTATGAAGAATTAAATAGGAGAGAGAATGAGTGGGGGGAATAGTTAGGAGAGAGAATGTTGTGAGTGTAAAAGTGAAATAGGAGAGAGAATGAGTGAGATAAATAGTAAAGATTTTCTTCCATTTTGGAAAGTATCAGTTTCTCTGGAACGGATCAAAAAAGAAATAAATATCAGTTTTAGTGGGACGGAGGGAATATATAATTGAGTGTTAAAGGCATAATGTGGGTTTTGCATAAAAATTAAGAAAATTGTATATTGAATTAAGTGTTACGAATATGAAAAGTAAGGTATGAGAGAGAAAGTGGGGATAGGAAATTGTAAGTGGATAAATGATGTAAATAATTGGATCTCATAAATAAACAAATATAAAAAAAGTTTCATTTTCGGGCTTATAAAAAAAGTTTCATTTTGTAATTGAACACCAAAATAATTTGTAATTGAACACCAAAATAAGGCTTTTATATATTTTCTAATGGGAAAGAGGGAGCAGTCAATTGGTTGATAAAAAATAGGGTCTCAAGTAAAGTGAACAATTTATACTTTCCAAAATACCCCCATTCTTCCTCCCTCCCAAAATCTATGTTATAACATATTTATTTATTTAGAATACAGAAAAAAAATCAATCACACAAAATTACCGAATACAATCTCTAATCTAATACACGAAATTATTGATCACAAGAATTTATAACTGTGCAAACCCTAGATCTAGAGAAACAGAGAGACAAGATAACCCTTGTAACACCTAGAATTATTGATCTCTATCACACTAGAAATTACAACCTTGAAAACTGTTAGGGAATAGGGCTTCATTTATACTGTCTATTCCTAACCCTTCACGGTTTTATAGTCATGTATCAAATCTGCCGCTGATCAGGCCCGAAATCGCCTAGGGCGCGATCGCCCCTGTCTAGGGCGCAATCGCCCCGTCCGCCCAAAACAGGCACCGCGCGGTCGCCCTTTCCTAGGGCGCGATCGCCCCAAAATTCCAGAAACTCCGCGCGATCGCGCTCCATGTCTGGCACGGTCGCTCCCTATGTGTTGTCACAAGAATTACTGATTTGCCCCTTATTCAATCCTTTAAATTGTTTACAAGTTAGATGGCATAAAACCCCAGCAACCTAAACATTAACTCAAGTGTCTTTGCCAATTGTTACCTCCCTCTCTTCTTTGTCGCAGCACCGTTACTCCACCTCCCTCCCTTCTTTGTCGCGGCCCCATTACTTTACATTGCCATACCCCTTCCCCTTCCATGTTGTTATTCTCATTTCCCCCTGCTCTCTCTCCATTGCCATACCCGATCAACTTATTATCCCAAGTGGATAACTATGTCATCAATTTCGTTAACTTTGTATAACGTTGTTAACGACAATGACTAAAATGGAAGTCATATTTATAATATAGTGGTAAACGTGAAATTCACTTGAAAGTATGATGGACTAAAATGGAATTTGACGTTTTTTCTTTGAATAATATCTAATTTATTGATATATTTTACAATTGTTTAATGTAAGTTATTTTTCTTTCTAATCCAATCAATAATTACATATTTTATACAAATAACGAGGGAAGGGGGACTTTATACAAATAACGAGGGAAGGGGGACGGAGATGGGCGAGGAAAGGGAGAGGGGTTAGGTGATGTGATTATGAAAAATGGAGTTGGGCCTGAACAGGAAATCAGGCCCAACAGGCATAAATGGGCCAAGCATGTTTAGAGTGGGTATCAAAGTAGGCTCAGGGTCATGAGGCGGTATGGGGGATAAGGCGACCTCCGCCGACCGACATGTGAGAGTAAGGTAGATCGAGATACATACCTTGAGGAATTACAATTCAAATGTGATATGGCCGATGGCGAGAATCCTGCTATCGAGAAGGTTGGAACTGGCGGCACTCTGAGTATTGCCGCCTATCCTCTGATTGTCGCCTGGCGGCTTATGTGATAGGTAATCCCGAGTGACGGTTGAACTGTCAATTGGACTCACTATAGAATGTCTATTGTGGGGTGATGTGACAAGGTGAATAATATAATTCAACTAACTTTGGAGTTGGCTGGGGATCCTTGGTGGATGATTGACAAGTGTCCCCCATGTGCACATGGGGGCTTGAGAGTATAAAATTAAAGAAATAGTATCATTCGAAGGGTACGTTCTCTCTCTACTCTCTAAGCTCTCTCTCTCTCTCTCTCTAGAAAGCCTCCATTGTTGTTCACCAGTTATAGCCGGTAATCTTACTCTCACGCCGGAAGGGTTTTGTCGGAGCCACACCCGACCTAGTTGACGTGTTTGCATGTGTGTAGGTGACCCAACGAAGGAGTTAGCCGTTGTATCCTGATTTTTTGGAGTTCAAAGGTCCTGTGCAACCATAATTTGAGATGGCAGCATCATTAGGTTTTTTTAAATCAGGAGGTATGTACAGAAGGAGATGAATGGTGATTGGTGTGGTGGGGGGTAGGGGGTGTTACGGAAGATGAAGAGGGCCAATTTCAAATAATGAAATACAAATGTGAATTAAGTTTAGGTTGGTTTTTTGTTTTTTTTTTTTTTTTTTTTTGTTTTTTTTTTTTTTTTTTTTTTTTTGAGAATATATTTAGGTTTTAATTACCATAAAAATAGAATTGGGTTTAGATTTTCATTGCCATAATTTTAGAACGACTGATAGGAGAATAAAAAGGAAGAGAATTGTTATTCAGCACAATCACTAAATTACCCCGTAATGCAATTTTCATAAAAATGCTATCAATTGAAATTACAGTATTACCCTTCAGTGTTACATCCCTAATGTTAATGGTGTACCCCCCCAATTGAATTTATTTAACATTATTTACCTATCTAATAAGACAAAAACTTGCGTGAGAATAATATTACCCGTCTCATCCATGAGACGGGTCGGATCCATGGGTTCGACCACACCCACACCCGTTCTAAACAGCACCCGCCCATGTCATTCCATGTCTTGGTCCAGCTCAGCCAACAGTCTTGGCCCCAAATTGCTCCATCCTTGGCCCCAATTGGCCCCAAGCAGCCCCAAGCAGTCTCGGCCATGGCCATGCAGTGGCCAGCCATGCCTTGGCCTAGTTTGGACCAATTTGGTATTCGTTTCGTCTCGCAATTGTACCTCGCACTTTGGCCACTATAAAAAAATCTTTTGCACCTCGCTCTTTGAGATTTTATTTTTCACTTTAGCCCATGAATTTTTATAAATCAAATTCGTCCAAAATTTTCATATTTCCAATTTAGTCCCTGAATTTCTTGTTTTTTTCGGTTTGTGAAAAGTAATAGTTACTATAGCATAATGTAATAATTGTATGCATATAAAGTAATAGTTTGTATACATTAAAGTAATACATATATACAGAAAAGTAATAGTGTTTTTCCCTATGTTTTCTTCGTTTGGCAAAAGTAATACTTATTATAACTAAAATAAGTTATTACATTTCAAATGTAATACATATAGTTTGTATTATAATACATATAGTTTGTATTACATTTGAAAAAATGGGTAAAAATAATACATATATACAGAAAAGTAATACTCCCTCCGTCCCGCCCGAAAGGGCACAAATTTCCTTTTTGGGCGTCCCATTTGAAAGGGCACAACCCAAAAATGGAAAGTTTTTTATTACTTCTTTATTTGTGGGACCCACTTGTCATACTCTCACAATAAATATCCACTAACTAATTCCTACCCCACTTTCTCTTTCCTACATCACCTTTCACTCACAACATTTATTCCACTATACACTTTTTCTCTTTTCTACAACATTTTTCTTAATTTCCGTGCAAGACTCAAAAATTGCCCTTTCGGACGGGACGGAGGGAGTAGTGTTTTTTCCTATGTTTTCTTCGTTTGGCAAAAGTAATACTTATTATAACTAAAATAAGTTATTACATTTCAAATGTAATACATATAGTTTGTATTACATTTGAAAAAATGGGTAAAAAATGAGCTTTTGTTTTTTTTAAAACAGGTATTACGTTTACTTATTAACAATGTTACTTTATATGTATACAGTCATTACATTAAGAGATGGTAACTATTACTTTTTCTAAACGTAATACCTGTTTTAAAAGGCATGAGCTGCCATTTAAAACGTAATACCTGTTTTAAATGGGTCGACCCGTCTCATGCATCAGACGGATCCCCTTGTTCTCACAGGAGACCAACTCATCTAATAAATACACCCAGTCACCCACAACATTAAATCTTTCTTACATCTGTTAAAGTTTTACCCCTTAAACCCTACAAAATTACCTTTTTAACCTTCCCTCCTACCTCCATTATCGGTGGAAAAAAAAGCTCTCTCCCTCCCTCCCTCCCATAAACCTTACAAAATTCTACAAAAATCTCTATTCAAGTTTACTATATTGTGTTGAATGTATAAAAATTGGTGGACATAATTAACCAATTTTCAAATAATCACAATCTGAATCATAATAATCGCATTTTAAAAAAAAAAAATCGCATTTAAAAAAAATCATTTTACACCATATGATAGAAAAAGGACCTTTCCAAAATAAAAAAAGAAAAAAGATTATTCCCTTTTTGTTGCACTGTTATTTCTCCCCCTCCCCTGCTAACCTGCACCAGACCCTCCTCCCTTCCCTTCCTTTTTTTTTCTTTTTCTTGAGAATTAAATGAATGTGTGGGTGTGTTTTCTTAATTTAGGCATATGTTTATTTATGGGATTAAAAGGGTAAAATAGGGATATTGATGGTGTATTTGGTGCTGCATGTTTAATTTTTTTGGTGAACTTAATATTGCGGGGGTATTCAGTAATTGTGCGGAGGCAAATAACAATTCTCAAAAAGGAATTAAAAATGGAATTAAAATCAGATTTTGTAACGTTTGAGATTAAATGTTGATGAATGTTATTTAGTTTTTGGGATTTATATAAAATTGGTGTTGTAATAATGGTAATTATAAATTTAACTTTTTTTTTCTAACTTTTTGTGTGTTGTAAATTTATTAACGAAAAGGGGAGGGGGCGGGGTAAAAGAACAACTATTGAACTTTAGGAATGGGAAATGCGATTATCAAGAAAGTTCGTTAGGTTTTTCATCCATTCCCTTAGCTTCCATCCATCCATGGCCGTCAAAAATCGCCCTACATTGCCACAAACTGTCAACATATGAATTTGTTGATACGTTAGACTCACATTGCAATTCAAGTGAAACTTTGAGGTAGTAATGTGTCATTAGCCTTGTTACAATTTACAATGTAACTTTTAAACAAATAATGCATTCAACTGTGGAAAGTCAAGGAATTTTTTGAGTAGTTATGGTGTGTAAGTAGTTGACATGATGATATACACATCAGGTCGCCTGCGTCATAGTCGCATTTTGGTGAGTCATCTTAATCTTGTTGTCTTTCTCCAAAGAACGGAGCAAGCGTTCGGAAACATGCATTCATTCTCATCTCTTCTTTGCACACGTAATGGCGCAAACAATCTGGCTGGATATTACAAATGCAGAGCCATTTCAAATTCAGACTGTTGCTTTTGATTCACGCCGCAGGGTCAAACAAATAAACTTCTAGTCATTAGTTGAAGCTTTTTTCTCACTCAACCAGCCCAGTGCCCTTAGATTAGCAGGATTTAGTTCAATGTGCTTTCCCAGCCTATCAATAAACAACCAAAATTAGCAGCAACAGAAAGCAACAAAGAGAGTTCGAAATTGCACTAAAACTATTTTCATTTTCAGAAACGTGACATTTATTAGGGACCAACCAAATATGAATACACAATATATATTTTTTTGGACAGAGGGCATAAATGATTTTTGTGTGTATGCCTACTGGCATAGAAGCTTAAGATACCCTATGGCAAGAAACAAGAATCTTCAAGCAAATAGGAGGCATAAAGATAATCATCAAAACACTTACCCGAGGTCTGCTGGAAGCCTGTATGCAGCAATACGTATCCGCTTTAGTGAATAAATCTGAATTGATAAGAAACAAAAAAGTCGGGTAAACCATATCTTAAGAAACACCGATACAAATAAAAGAAAACTATCTAACATTAGGCCTAACACTGTTATGCAGGTTAAATACTCGAACGTCGAACGATATATACACAATACCAGTAGGGTTATGGAGGAGTTATGGTGAGGGTTTCATTATGAAAAATAAAATAGTGAAAGTCCTGGTTTGAGTAGCTGAGCATTCCTGGGTAATGCTGTCAGATACAACGATATAAGTTCTTTTATAATAGTGCTAAGTTGTGTGTTTTAGGAAGCAATGGAATCCAACTAATCTGATAAATAAATATTTTAAAGGGAATTTGCCCCATAAGTTCCTTTTGGAACAAATCACTTTCCACTAAGTTCATCATTGTATTAAAATGCCCCATAAGTTCTCATGTTGTATTATGTATAATACAACATTTAGTTATGCAGTAGTTTAAAATCATAATACTGCATCCGCTCCACCGCCTCCGCCACAGCCCAGCTCCACCGCTGCCGTCTGCTATCGCCGCATGCTGGATTCCGGTCAATTTTCGCCGGAATCCGGCAATTTTGGCCGGAATCCGGCCGTCGATCGCCGGAATCCCGTCGCCGGAGGTCGGAATCTGGTCGCCGGTCCATGGGCTTCGGACTCGGGTCACCGGCGGCCGCCAGAATGCAGTATTATGACCTTAATTGATGTTGTATTTTCGAAACATAATACAACATCATAATACAACATGGGGAAGGAACTTATCGGGCATTATGAAACTTTTTTAGAACTTATCGGGCATAGTCCCTATTTTAAATGCAGCATATAAATGGTAATCAGATCAAAGAAATTGACTTTTGCAGCTTTAAGGTACCCAGGTACCCTACATGACCCAATACGAAGAACCAAAACATCAGAACTGGGTATGAACATACACAACTTCACAAATATTGGGAAAACAGAGAGACAAGTGCAAAAATTTCTGCAACTTAAATCTCCTATCATATACTCCCTCCGTCCTGAAATGATCTTCCCACTTTTTTTGTTGTTCTTGAACAATAAATTTAGGCTAATTTTATCATCCTAATAAAAATTTAAAACTTGTTATTGATACACCAATATAAATAGGGTAGATGACAAATAAGGGTCTAAAGTTTGAGGGTCGTTCGTAGAAAGAGGTACGATGTTTCAAAACTCGCAAATAAGGGTCTAACGATGACAAATATTAGCAATTAATAGCTTTTTAGCAGAACCGTTGGAAATTTCCGTTAATCAGACCCTTATTTAATGAAAAATAGTAACTTCATACCCTTGCTGAGAATCGGTAACTTGGACCCTTATTTAACAAAATTTCTAACGGCTCCGTCAGAAAGCCCTTAATTGCTAATATTTGTCATCTTTATACCCTTATTTGCAAGTTTTGAAAAATCGGACCCCTTTCTACGAATGCCCCCAAACATTAAACCCTTATTTATTATTTATCCATATAAATACTATCAACAACAATTTTTAGATGTTCATTAGAAAAATTAAATTAACCTAGAATTATTGCTTTAGGTACCTTCGTGTTGACAAGAAAAAAATAAGTAGGAATATCATTTTGGGACGGAGAGAGTAAGAAATACCACATTTTACATAAAAGATTATAGTCCTAATGTCCACCCAATAGTAGCTGATTGAAAAACAACCATATAGCTGAAAAGATGCTCGTCACTGATTCCTGCACAAAATCCCAGTGAAATAGCCTAACATTACATGTGCCTCAGTCTCCCATCATTTTTACTCATCCAATAAAGCGTAAGGACATAGCAAAGGAGTTCAGTTGCAAAATACTATAAATGAATAAAGAAGGACTAATTTAAAAAGAATGAAGACCGTGGGGTGGCTAGAATAAAATAAGAAGACTGCAAATTCAACAAAAAAAAAAAAAAGTAGCAAACTTAAAATTTACAAAGAGTAAACTTTCGACATTAGTCTTTACCTAACAACCCCCAATCTAAGATAAATAATCCATTGACATTCCCTCATAATCATACAATAATAGAAACATAAACTATTTCCAGTAGAAATTTAATGAATTTAAGTTCTTTTTCTTGTCAAGTGAGTGCTAAAACAAGGACGACCATGAATAGTGAGGAGAATTACAGCTTGCATTTAAACATAGACAAATCATCTAAGAAACTAACCTGAAGTTCAGCTTTTTTTACAAGCTCTCGAACTTCATGGTTTCTCCCTTCATGGACCTGCGTAGATAATTGATTAAAGAGTTAGTCCAGTGTAGTCATGCAGCCTAATGAAGCCGAAACAGCAATAAGTACGAACAAGATTTTCTTTTAGCATATATACATGTGTGTGTGTGCATGTATAAGATTATAGGTCTTAAAGCAACTATTTCTTTCTCATAACGACTAAAGAACCATCACTCAATCAACAAACCCCCACCAGCCAAAACCTTTGCAAGGAAAATTTACAACCTCTATAAATGTTGATTTACTATCTTAATTCAAGTAAATGACTTATTATGAACCTCAGTTTCCTTCACAAGTTCAAAAACAATTTCAGAATCTTGATCGTCATTGAGACATTGACAGTTGCAACATTCCAGACCAAATTTCTAGATCCATTTATATTAATCTTTTAAGACAGAAATCAAAATAATCAGGAGCTGCCGCCTATTCATCTATTTGACAAATAATTCCTAGTCTCAGAAAGCCAAAAAACTTACAAGACTCGACTATGGATTAAAACCAAAAGCCACCATAAGTTTCCAGCAAGTAAAATATCTACATCAGATCTCTGGAGCTCAAAATATAGACAATATATTGCACTGACATCCAACAAAATTATCAAATTCCGCACCATTTATCAATAATATGTGCACAATTATAGGCTTGTAGACTAATAAACCGAGGTTTCCTTTTATGCCTGGCATAAATAGTTGGAAAGAATATCAAAGTGTTCCAATGAGTTTTCATTCCAAGAATAAAAGAGCAAGGAGTGCAAGGGTATGGATGATTCTCCATCCAAAAACTCACAATAAAAAACAGAACCCTCAATCTTTTGCTGGTCCATACATCAACTAACAATTGTATATAATTTTACACTTTCAAAACTCAGAGAACCAAAGGGAAAATGCATTTTTTACTTTATTCCAAAATGAAAAATATGTAACATTGCCTGGACCCTACAAACAGTGGACCTTTGGTTATACAGATTGTAATATATGGACTTTGGGTATATAAATAATAAATTGCACATTCTGGAAAGGAAAATCTTTATAGTGATTTTCCTCTTTCCTCCCTGAATAGTTTATTACCACAGTTACAGTTACAAGATGCCTATTTAGTCATTAAAAGCAAAAAAGAAGTGTCCAAAGGGGGCAGACTGAAAAAGCAATCTGAACAATAGATATTTCAAGATTGCCAATTACTATGGAACTCAAAAACTAAGTTGAAGAAGAGTGAACAAAATTGAAAGCATTTTACAGCAAGGCTGTCTCCCATTTTATCTAATTCTAATAAATAAACTCTAAATTGCTTATGTCTGCTAAAAGCTACCATACTTGTAGCAACATCATCTAAATATCTACAAGTTTGACCACATAAGCAAAATCAGTCTACAAAACCTATTGTGGAGCATCGGACATCTAATCATCTATCCTACTTTTACATTCTTGATTCTTGCTCTACAACTGCAAAGTGAACTTTGGAAGCAAATCCAAACATAACTGTGACATAAAGATAACAACTACATATTATTATGAAACTTCAGAGTCGCCTTCGAATGTATGCTAAATACAGTATCAAAAAATTGTCTCCTTTATAGAAAATTAAAATTACCACAATTCGAAGACGAGGCCTTGATTTATCAGGCTGTTGTGGAAGTAGTTCCACAGAATCAGGGATGCACCGCATGCCATCAATGACCGCTCCTTCACTGATAGCTATCAAGTGTCGTTTATGGACTGGTCCATCTACAGTTGCTATGTATCTACAATCACAAAGATCAATGTCAAATCCATTAAGGCATATAAAAGGACGGTAAAAGCTTAGTATTTAAACCCAAAATCTAAGATAGAACCCAAACCAATAATTGCATAAGGATATTGTAAAAGATGTCGCAGAAGAGTTAAAAGAGAAAATTAATGACAACAACATAAATTGATCATAACTATTCAATAATACACACTGAAGAAAAAGAAAACTGGAACCTTACTCCTTTGATAAACCAGATGAAGGATGAGAGAGTTTCTGGGCCAGCTCCCCTGAAAAGCATAAGAATATAGCAAATGGCTCCATTTCAAAATCGCAAATAATTTTCTAAATGAGTGATAGTAACATCACATGCATCATATATATCATCTAGCAATAAAACTTGGTAAGTACCATCATTTGTCACAATTATTAGCCCAGTTGTGGCAACATCAAGGCGTCCAACAGTAAATAATCGTGGTTTCGGCTGTCCCGGATTTCTTTTACCCTGAAATGGCACACTTATCAATCATCCAAATTCAAGCATCAGAACAAAGAGCAGTATATTTGCAGAATATTCTCATTTGATGCTTGGACAGCACTTACCCAACTCTTCAAATAATCGTCAAATAAAGACAAAATTGACTTTGTCTCTTTCTCCCCTGATGAGCATATGTACCTGCGACCAATATTTACAATAAATGCAAAGATACAAATAAAGTTCTGAATTAGAACAAAAAATCACTTGAGCTCAGGGTAAATACAAACCCTTTTGGCTTGTTAAGAGCAAAATAGACCTTTGGAGGCAATTTCTTATGAAGACGATTTCCATTGACATAAATCATATCCCTTCCAGGATCAACTTTGGTCTGTCCATTCTCAAAAGCAACAACACAATATTAAAAATCACATATGCTCAGAATAACTTGTAACCTCAATATGTAACCATAAGAAACTTGAATAAACTTTAAAAAGGGTATACGTCTTCTCCAACAGACTAGAACAGCTCAAGTCCACGAAAAATCTCAAACACTTTCTCATTTTGCATTAAGAAGGCAAGTAAGCCAAACTGCTGACCTGTGGAATCTTGCACACAGAACCATTGACAGTAACACGGCCCTCAAAGATGAGCTCTTCGCTGCTCCGTCTGGATGCCACTAAAAGAAGACATATAAAAGTTCAGGAAAATTAAGCTTTAAGCAGCAAAGACTATAGCAATTTCTTAAGCCCCTGTCAACCTAATGCTCTGTTTGGTTTCTAGAAAGATACAAGTGAAAGGAAAACGTGTTGGAAAGTGAAAGAATCAAGATAAAGATAGTAATGAGGATAAACACATCATACTACCACAAACAAACAAACAAACTACTTCATATATAATCAAGTGCCATTCTTTCGTATTACTAAAAAGAGAGAGAGAAGGAGGGAGTCAAATCTCTTTGATTTCCTTCTCATCTTCCTTTCCTAACTTTTTCCTAGAATCCAGCATAACGACAACAACAGCAACAAATCTTTCTCTGAACACATAGCTCACATGAATCTAGAACCATAATAAGTTTTATCTAGTAAAATTGATTAACAGACAGACAGAACCCACTATTCTTGTGTCTAAGAAGGTCAAAATAAAGAAAGAAGGGGTAGGAGGGAGAGGGGAACACTGTCTCGGAACCACCTTTGTTTGATGAACTGAACCACAAAAGTCGACCTAAGATAACTGCATTTCTTAAGATCAGTTCTCTCAATAATCCACCAAGAAATACTCCTAAATGCTTGTTTGGTAGGTGACAATTGTAAGTCGATCTGCTATTCAAACTAACATGAAATGAAATCTAACAAACCAATCGAGGAGTCAAGCCTTGGGCTAAGGGGCAATTGCCCCATTTACTTTTTAAAGTGCACCAAATTAGTACTAGTAAATTTTGAAAAGTTTGAATTTCACCATTAAAAATGTATTTTGTGCCCCCTTTTAATCAAAAAAAAAAAAAAAACAGTATATTGTAAAATTTCCCCATCTCAAAAATATTTAGATATTACAGTCATAATATTCTAAATTAAAAATAATCTTGAGCCGTTTCAAAAAAAATCCTCCCTCCGCCAATGTAACAAACATGGTTTAGTACATTTAGGATTAAGAACTACAAACGTTAATTAAGACATGTGTAAACAATAATCTCATCTCCTGCAGCAGCAAGGCCGTAAGACAAGTGAAAACAATGAAGAAAGAAGGCGGGAGCACTATCTTTGGTACAGAACCTCCTTTGTTAGATTAACTGGAACCATGACAGTGGACCTAAGCCAACTGCATTTCTTAAGAACATTATTCTCGATACTCAACCAAGAATCACCCCTAAAAATGCTTGTTTTGCAAGTAACATTTATGATTCAATAAGTTACTATTCAAACTAACATGAAATGAAAATTGTAACAAAAGGAATTGGAATTTAACAAACAATGGTCAGTACCAAACTAGAAGTAAGAGCTACATACGTTAATTAAAACTAGTGAAAAACAGAAATCTCACCTCCGGCAGCAGCAAGGACCTTACTGAGCCGTTGCGGCGGCGGTCGGAAATTATCATTGTAGAACCTCCGAGCAGCCTTAGAATACTTGGGCTCCGACGTTAACGGCCTATTTGGGTTCTCCTTTTGCTTATTTTTCTTTGGGAAGAAGAGGTCTTCTCCATGTTTATCTTCGAACTTGGATTTGGATTTGGATGGGGCGAATCCGGTGCTGGAAGAAGAGAAGGAGGTGATGGTGCGGAAACGGTGGTGGGTGATTAGGGTTAGGGTTTTAAGAGAAGAGGATTTAGTGAGGTGGAGGGAGGATAAGGTGGTTGTTGCCGCTGATAATGCGGCTGCGACGGCCGCCATTGGAGGTGGTTGACGGAGGACGGGTTAATGGTGGTTTTTGGAAGGAAATGGGTTGAGCGTTGAGGTTGAGCAGTTGCAGTTTTGGCTAAGGTTTTGCTAAAGAGAGTTGCTATTTACACCGTAATTTTTTTTAACCACACATAATAAGAAAAGGAGTAGTATATGATTCCCTGGTTAATTACCATTTAGGGCTTAAGGTCGTATAGCAGTCTTTGTGGGGGGCCTGTGGTGGTTTCCTGTCAATTTAGGACTTGTCATCAAAAAAGTTAGCCAGTTAAGTTAAGGGCTATTTGATGGAATTCAATGAAAAACTTGTTAAAGTCACATGTGCCTCGCACATGCATAACAGATTGGACCAAACTGAAGTTAAGTTTCATATTCAGGGAGTTAAATGTAATTTCATAAAATAAAAGGACTAAAAATAATTTTTTTTAAAATATTAAATAATCACATTTTAAAACAAAATGAATAAAAAATTATAAAAAATATTATAAATTTATAAATTTATATTTTTTAACACCCCCACCCAACCCCGCCCCACTCCCGGCCAGTCCACCCACCCACCCCCGGTCGGGTCAAAAAAAAAAATTAAACATTCTAAATTATGTACCAATAAAAATTGGACCATGTTGTGAAATTGGTGATACTCCGTTGCAATTAAGATAAGGAAATCAACACACCCACACGTCTGAAAGAAACAATCACACACAAGAACACAAGAGTTGTTTGGTTCATTCACCAACTCGTGAACTACGTCGGGGCAATTGCCCGAAGCTTGATATGTTATTAGTCTCCTTCTAATATGTTGCTACAATGAGTTCTAGGTCGTATCTATGCTTATATAGTTATACGAGGAAAACCTAAATCAAATTAAGAAAGAGTTCTAATCAAAATAGGAAACAAAATCTGGCTGCAGAATTTTCCACCCGACGCGTGGGCGGTCGCCCGAGCACACCGTGGGCGGTCGCCCGAGCCAAAATTCCACGAGCCCGACCTTACGTTCTCTGGGCGGTCGCCCGACACCACTGGGCGGTCGCCCATCACCCCGAGAAAGTCCTCCCAGATTTTCCTTCTTGATCTCGTGACTCCTCAGAGCTTAGACTCCTTTTTCCTCATAGTTTAGGACTCCAATCCCAACAATCTCCCAGGAGACTAAACTAACAAGCATAGAACACCCATCAACTCCCACCACGGAGTAAAGACCTTCGAACACATTTTCCCCTCCCATTGGCTTGGCCACTCCGCGCCTCTCCTCGAGTACTAAGGCGAGTTGAAACCAAGCGACGTTTCAACCTCTCAGGTGTTAGATCGTTCTTGCCTCCCCAAATCGGCTTCTACCTTGATTTCTCCCCGCAAGTCTAACTTCGCCTTCTCCCTCCCGAGACCCGCCTTCCTCGCAATGCTTCCCCTTGAAACTCGGACGCCTTGTTTCTTGCATCGTACATTTTGATGCGAAACCGCTCTCTGTTAGGGCACTTGGACTTCAGCGCCACGTTGATCAACTTTGTGTCCCCCGACATATCGTTTCTTGATGTCTCCCCTTTTCACACCAACAGTAGGTTCTTTAGCCTCTTGCTCCCGGAACGAACATCGACATTGTAGGTAGAGTCTGACATCTTCCCCTTAACCCATGAGCGACACCTTAGCCCACGTGACTTCCCAGAGACCCGCAATAAAAGAAACACCGTACCCTTCACTGTCGAGTTGTCCCACGAAATCACCCTTCTCCTCGAATCCGGAACATGCGTCACATCGTGTAGTTGTAAAACGGACCTCGTTAGGTGTCTTCATCATTACATCCCCTTACCTTTGATCTTGATGGTTGACCATCACCAAGATAGAGAACCCCAAAATCTTCGGTTTTGTACCGCTTCATTGATTACGCATCCCCAGCTAGCATGACAAGAAGCTCGAGAATCAACACCCAATCTTCACCATTGCTCCTCCCCAGGATTAATACATCCCCACCATCATCCGCGCGTGTGCACCACCATCTTTTCCGGATAGTCGTAATCGATATGCCCCGATTCACCACAATTGTAGCACTTGACCTTTTTCCCCTTTTTCGGTCCTCCCTTTTCTCTCCACCCTAAGTGCGGCCCATCTACGAAAGATTCTCCCCTTTTCTCTTTCCTTCGCAACTCCTCTTGAAGGATGAGATCTATAACCTACGTATACACCAATCTTTGTTTTCGACGTACTAATCGTTGTGACGGTAACCTCCCAACTATCGAGCGATGACTTTAGTAGAAAACAAGCTAGCACTTCATCGGAGAAAGTAATATCAACACTTTTCAATTGGTCCGCGTACGTTTGAAATTGTCGATATGACTTGCCATTGTCTGCCCCTCGACATCTTCGCATTCGCAAACCTCTTTATCAAATGCACCTTATTGATATTCGACGGCTTCTCATACATGTCGACGGCGTTTGTAGCAACTCCACCGTTGTCTTGGCCTCCATGGCGTTAAGGTGCAACGTCGTCGATTAGGGCACTCCTTACCGCTCCTAACGCCTTCCGATCCAGCGTCTCCCAATCCCACTTGTGACATGTCTTCGGGCTTCGCCTTGAGGTCCATGAAGATCCTTACAATAAAGGTAGTCTTGATCCTTGTCTTCAAAACGTGAAATTCGCACCGTTGAATTTCTCGATTGAAGTTCTTCATCTTATTGCTTCACCAAAAACCCCAAGAATGCGATTCAAAAATAATCAACTAATGAAAAGATTTTGAATCCTCCGAACCAAAGCTACGATACCGGTTGTTGTGAAATTGGTGATACTCAGTTGCAATCAAGATAAGGAAATCAACACACCCAGCGTCTGAGAAAGAAACAATCACACACAAGAACACAAGAGTTGTTTACCCGGTTCATTCACCAACTCGTGAACTACGTCCGGGGGCAATTGTCAAGCCAATATGTTATTAGTCTCCTTCTAATATGTTGCTACAATGAGTTCTAGGTCGTATCTATGCTTATATAGTTATACAAGGAAGACCTAAATCAAATTAAGAAAGAGTTCTAATCAAAATAGGAAACAAAATCTGCTGCAGAATTTTCCACCCGACGCGTGGGCGGTCGCCCAAGCCAAAAATTCCACGAGCCCAACCTTCTGTTCTCCTGGGCGGTCGCCCAACACCCCCTGGGCGGTCGCCCATCACCCCAGAAAGTCCTCCCCGATTTTCCTTCTTGATCTCAGCAACTCCTTCGACTTAGACTCCTTTTTCCTCATAGTTTAGGACTTCAATTCCAACATACCAAATCAATATTATTAGTAGATTTGCCATTTTTTTTTGTTGTTTGTTTATTTATAGTGTGATAATAGATATTCTACATTTTTAGGATCTTAATCTCAACCACACTTTATTTATCATGTACTGTCAGCATGCCATTGGCACGAATAGAAAAATACTAATATATAAACATAAATAAAAAGTAATTTTATTGATAAAAAATCAGTTTCAGCCTAAATTCATTTTGAAAAATATCTATAGTATAAATGAGGCATGAGTGGAACAGTAGTTTGAACGGTCCCAACGGCCGAAATTCTCATTTTGCCCTCACTATTTTGTCTTTTTCCCATTTTGCCCTTAAAAAAAATAATAAATAAAAAAAAATCGTATCCTTGAACACGGGCATTTACTAGTAAATTTATAAGACTAACAACAAACAGAATTAGAAAAGAGAAAAATAAAATTATTCCAGTAAATCTCCCCCCTCCCCCAATTCAAATTTCAAATCATTTTCATCCCTACCTTCATAACCCCAAATTCAAAGAAATAAATAATTAAATCCATCTTAATTCTTTCAAAATGACAACAATCAAATTCACCCCCAACCCATTATCAAACTCTCCATTGTTTATTGTTTAGTGTATTTCAACAAAACCCACCTTCCTCAAATCACCGCAACACCGTCACCGTCCCTCTTTTACTTCTCTCCAACCAAACTCCGCCACTTTCCTGTCCTTCCTCCGACGACCACGACCGCCTACTTCTCACTATCAGGTCGCTTCCAACTCCTCACCCTGACTCCTCCTATTCCTTCTTCGTCGATATTCGGCCAAGAATACATCACCTCCCTTGTTAATTCTTCTCCGTCGGCGACGGGAAGCCGCTCAATCTTTTCCCATCCTCCGTTTCTGCTCAACCTACCACTCTCTCTCTCTCTCTCTCTCTTAAGATTTAGATCTAGATCTAGATCTGAATTTGTGTATTTGTATGTGTGCGCTTTATGGGTATGTGCGTGAATACATTTTTGGTTGTGTGTGTGCGTCTCTGTGGGTTCGTTTGTGTGTATGCGCGTTTCTGACCACGGTTGTTGTTAGACAGTGGTGGTGACATTGTTGATGAACGGTGGTAGTGATGGTGGGGTTGGGGGCTATTATTGGATGATGGGTTGGGTGGTGGTGGTGAGACAGACCAGTGACAGAGGTTGAATGTGGAGAAATTGTTTTTATAATATTTATTAAAATTATTACTCCCTCCGTCCCAGACCAAGGGTATATGGGGGGGATTTCACGGTTCTTAAGAAATTTTTTAAAAAATGAATAAAAATTAAATGTGAGATAGGAAATAGTAATTAAATGTGTGGTAGGAAATATGAGAGATAATGTAAAAGTTAAATGTGAGGTAGGGAATAGGAGAGAGAATGTAAAAGTTAAAAATATTTAATAGGAGAGAGAATGAGTGGGAGGAATAGTAGTTAAATGTGTGGTAGGAAATAGGAGAGAGAATGTATAAGGATATAATGAATGGTTTTTTTGTAAATATATGAAGATGATAAGGGTATTAATATATTCAAAAACTTGCCTTTTTTGGAAATGAACTCTTGGTCTGGGACGTCCCAAAAGGGAAAAATGAACCCTTGATCTGGGACGGAGGGAGTAGTATTTTTGAAGCAAACAAAAATCAATAAATATATAAAAGCACAAGTGAATAAGAAACCATTCTAAATATAGAAGTTTGGGCGGGAAGATTTTGTTCTATTTCCGGAAACTAACAATAAATAATCATCTTCAACAACTGCTGTAAATACAGCAGATTTTAGGCACATTTAATGGCGAAAATGATAATTATTACCATTCTTTAAGAACTTACTTGGAAACAGATAACCATTATTTCAAATTCAAATTCAAATTCAAAAAAGAATAATGGTCCCTGTTTGTTCGAGTACATGCATGAAAAAAACCTTTAAAAAAAATGGAAATTTGAACAGTCTCAGAATGTGAAAAGTTACTCTGGCCCTTTTAATTATCCAAAAAAAAATCAAATAATAAAATTGAATAGTTACTCTTTGGCCCTTTAAATGATCCAAAAAAAAAAAAAATTAAATACAAAATTAATTAATAATTCGGCTCTAATTACTGCACACATATATTACAAACATGATTAAAATAATCTTAGAAATAAAAATTGGAAATTTGAACAGTCACTGAATGTTAATAGTTACTGTGTGGCCCCCTTTATATGATCCCTTTTACTGTCATTGTGATGTTGTAAGCCTTCACCATAATCATACACCCTGCGAAAACAAAAATCATCCTCATTTCCAGAATTCAATTGAAGCCATGGACGTCATTTTCTCAAAATTAAGTGATCTACGAAAAGGTAGATCTCGATTTGGACTATCAAAGTGAAGGTTGCTCGCAAGTATCATATCAAGGAAACAAGAGACGAGAAACTTACAGAAAGTTATGAGCTGGTCTGGTTGACTTGGAGGTACTAAATTATTCTTATTCTTTTCTTAACTCATCTATTTTATCCTTTATTACGTTATGAATTCTCTTCTAAGAAAAAAAACTTTCTTTCTTTGATTAGGGTGAGAGAATCCAAGCTACCATTCCTAAAGTATTCATTACAAAGCTTGCAAGCAAGGTAGATGAGTATGGTTCTTATGCAATCTCAAATTTCAGCGTTGTTGATAATCGAGCAAAGTTTAAAGTAACAGACATCAATACAAACTTTATTTCATGGATTCAGTGACATCATCAATATTGGTCACGCAAATCTTTTGTTTAAAAACCTATTCAAGCTTAAGCCATTTCCTGAAGTTTTGGCTATTAAAGATGCAGAAAGTTGTGAATTGATAGGTACATTTTTTTTTTAATTTTTTTAAATAGTTTTCATACAGCAAATGCATTTATATATTGATTTGTGTACTATTGCAGATGTACTAGGCAGGGTTGTGAGTAAAGGAAGACTTAAGTATCAGTCAAATAGCAAATTGGTGGAAATTGAAATAGAAGATAACAGGTAAAGATACCTCTGTTTATATTTAAAAGGTTAACTTTTTTTGTTTAAATTTAAACATATGTTACTGTTTTATATTAATTTTAAACAGATAAAAATAATATTGTTTTCTAATTATGTTAAAAGCTAAAAATACTTAGCTCCATTCTAGCATCCTGTTGTTTGGTTAGCTCCATTGTAGTATGATATACAATTATCACCTTGTGAACTTCTCCAAATCCACCCTCTCCAAGCTTATGGTTCCCTGACAAAGCAGTTGATCTTTATTCAAACAATAGAACTTTCATGAATAGTTGTATGACTTAACTAATATTCAGTATTATTCACTGCAGTTCATGGCCCCTTAGTGGAAAACTACCAGCTCATATGAAGCTCCCAGTAAATGTAGACTAATATAAAGGGAATGGTTATTCTTTGTTTTTTGTTGCAAACATGCAATGAAATTATGAAATTTTTGAGATTAGAAAGGATTGAAATGTTCATTTGCTACCTTGCCCATTAATTACCGCTACATTGAAAGAAAAATGATTGCTAACATTCCTATTTCTAACGCAATAAGATCTGAGAGGATGATGGTTACTGAAAAAGAAATTGAAGGATCAATAGTACTAAAGTATATACTAACATGCAGTAAGAACACCTTGCTTTGCACATTTTGGGGGGATTTTGCGGATGACATTTTGACCCATGTTGAGACTGCCGGTGACTCCCCTCTCATTGTTCTCCTGCAATTGATGAAACCAAAATCATATGATGGTATGTCACTTATTCATTTATATCAATAGGTATATAAGTAAACTTAAGCTTATAGAAACAATACTAAACATGTAAACATTTGCTTTCATGCAGGAAAAATTTCTTTGGTTAATGCCTTCTTCGGAACTAAAATTCTTATTCATGCCTTGATTCCTGAGTTTGATGAGCTTAAAAGGTATAATTTTTATTATAATTATTATTTTTCAACCCTCCCAAATTCTTCTACTGCTAGCACATAGCATTTGGACTTCACGTGTATTTTTTCAAGAAAAAATATGGCTTTCATACTGACCAAAAATCTATCAAAAAACAGCTCATTTATTGGTGATTCAAGTTCATCACAGAAAATTAATGAACTATCATCCACAACCAACAATTGTACACTTGGTGACTTGAAAGTTGGTAATGTTGATATCAAAACAGTGGCTGACCTAAAGTCTTGTACTGAGGTAATGTGAAATAAAAGCATAAACTTCAAATAAGAACAATATACTAATAACATGTCTAATAACATTCAAAATTTGACTATTTCAATAGGATGGATACTATTGGATAGTTGGGCAAATTTACGAAGTTATCATGGATGGGAAGCTGGAATTTCATAAGTTGTCAACGGTGTAAAAGTAAGTTGTCATGGGAATCTAGCGGATTTAAGTGTCAGGAATGCAATAGAGTTGATCCTAATCCTACCCCAAGGTATAAAGTTAAAGTCTCCATAATTTACTGGAGATGAGAATGCTACTTTCATGCTTTGGGATGGTGCATGTGACCCATTGATAAAGAAAACAGCAATGCAGTTAAAGGAGCAGTATATGAAGGTATATGAAAAAGATTCAACACTTTACTTTTTTTTTAAGCTATTTTTTGAAGAAGCTTATACTCAATTTTTTGTTTTAGGTTTCAAATGATGGAGAGACTAAAAAGGCCCAGTTATTTATTCCATATGAGATAATAGGCTTGGTTGGAAGAAATGCAATTTTTAAGGTTAAGGTGAAGCCAGAAAATCTAAGTGGTAAGGAGAAAGTATACTCAGTTGGCATGGCTTGTGATGACAAGGAAATTGTTGACAAATACATGAAAAAAAGCATATCAATTACCAAGGTATGTATTTTCTCTTTAACAAACAACGTACTTAAAAAAAATGATACTAATCATTGCTTAAAATATTATTAGAGAAAGGATGTTCTTATGGCATTGAATAAAGCTGGTGTGAAAGTGATTGAGGTAACTTTTACTTAATTATAGATGTTTTTGAATTTTATCATAATTCATAACTTTGAATTTAAAAAAAAAAATTGTTGCATGTAGATAGAGGATTCTGTGAGTGACAATGAAGAAAAAACTCCTAACAATGTTGGAATCAAACGAAGACTTGGGTTTTTGGATGATACTGCAACAAGCAATTTATTTGAAGATGATGGATCTGCAACCAAAAGTGAGGCCATCATCTTGAAGGCAGTGAAGACAGAGCAGATTTGATTTTCAGCATGTTGATTGCTTGAAATTATTTTAAGTAAATTTTAATTACCTGATTTTGTATTAAGACAGTTTTTTTTTTAATCTATGGATGCTTATGAATGCTTATGTTTTTATGTTGGAAGATGGTTTCCAAGAAGAAAACTCAGATTCATTTTGGTGTAAGAGTTATGATCTTAAGAAGAAATCTGATTGATGTTTCCCCCACCTTGGTCTTGGTCCTCTCTCTCTCTCTCTCTCTCTATCTCTCTCTGTATATCTTTCTGTTATGTTTTTCTGTCAAGTAAACCAAAAATCACTAGAGATTTATTCATATGATCCCAATAAGTGCTTATTAGTTTTCATATAGTTTCTCACAAAAGATCATTTTACATTTACTTTTATGGTTAACTTATTAATCAAATGTTGTCTATAATTATATGAAATTATAATAACTTCTTTATAATTCTGAAAATTGTGATTGCAGCTATAACATTGCTGCAGAAGTTCTCTGTCCAAATATATTTAGTCATTGAGCACATGCATCTTCACATGGAAACAATCCTTCCATCACAAAAATCTAAATCAAAATACAAATACTTGGACTACAGAGAACACTTACCTCCCCAACATTTATCTATATCATACAACACATTGAACTAGAAACCATTTAAACAGACATATAGAAATGCATGTAAGTAGTAAATGTAAAGGAAGTTACTCTAGGAGTGAGTTGGGATGATGACCAACAATTTACCACAATCCCTATATTGAACTACATGGTTCAAGACCCAAATCATAGTAGTTCTTGAGAACTTATTCTTAGTCGATAGTAAAAAAAAATGAGCAGTTGCATATTCAACCAAGCTCAAAATAAAATAGAAAAAAAAACAATATCACACAGTAAAACCATTGAAATGTACTAATTTATAGAAGTGGTAATGAAATTGAAAGATCCAATAGTAGTTCATCAACATTATACCACAAGCTACTTCCTATTTAGCATCAGAAAGTCAATAGTAAGTAGCAATGAAACATAGACTGCACACACACATATTATAGGCTTATGATGTAGTGAATTGCAGATAAATAATATAGTAGTGAGTCTTTAAAAAAGAAAGTTAAGATTTTGAAAGAATTACCTGCAATTCATATTTTCAATTAAAAAATGTTCCTTATCCAATCCATTATCAACACACTATCCATAACTCTTTGCAGTTCTTGACATTTCTTTGCATTCTTTAAGAGCACATGCATCGTCACATGGAAACAATCCTTCCATCACAAAAATCTTAATCAAAATACAAATACTTGGACTACAGAGAACACTTACCTCACCAACTTATCCCAGTCCCTTTTTGATGGTACCACTTTTTAGACGTATATTTGATTGAACTTTGACTAATAATTTACATTAATTTAATTAACCCAGTGAAAGTCTACAAAATTGATATTGGGAGTATTTTTAATTGGGTATAAATTACAAGTTTTGAATTAGACTGGGGTAAGTGCATCAATATTTATCACAGGAGTTGCAATGTGAATCAGGAAAAAATGTCAAAATCCTCAAATGAAATCGATTAATCAAAAAACAGCCAAATTGCTTGGAATACCCCCTAATAAAAACAAGAGCAGAGATTAAAATTGATGGATAAGCATCTTTATACACAAAAATAGAACCAAAAATATACATTTTAACACAAAGTTGAAATAATTAAAAAGATAAAACAGAAAGTGTATAAAATGAAAAAGATAATCAATGTAGACTAAAATATAATATTCATCAACCTCACTAAATTCAAAAAATAAGAAACATGATATATTCGCATATCTCCATAAAATAAATATAGTTTCAAATCAAAATCCAAAGTAACTATTTTGTCAATGATAAGATCAATCAATTAGGAAAAAAAATAATTGTCTATTTGATGAAGTAAAATGAAATAAGTTTTTACAATTCAGCTAATAAATCCATTTGTTATTGCAGTCCTGACACTAATGATGGGTAAATTAAGATGGTTACATTTAATTCATTGGTTAGTTTCAATGGAGGTAATTTTTGAAAACCATTTAAAAGAAGCTGTATATTCTAAAGGCAGCTAAGTTCGACTGTTCAAATTCCATTCAAATATGAGTACAGCTCTTTCCCTATCCTCATTACACCCTTCATTTTATGAAGAAAACTTCATATTCAGAAAAGCTGAAGTTTTGGAAGTAACAAGAATGAGGATTACAAGATCCATGACCATCGGTGTCAAGAGAAAGTCTGGCGAATCAGTTCAAGGTAATTCTACTATGATTTATTTAACTATTTTTTTCCAAAAATTAATTGTATGCATTTCAAAAAACATTTTTCATAAACAACTCATGAAAATATTCTGTATAAGATTACTATTCAATATGGTGATATAGAGTTCAGATTTATGAGTCTTTACCTGTCTTCAATTTTTTTCTTTTTTTTCTTTGTCTTTCCCTAAAGCATCAATCTCTTTTTTGGGCTTTGTATATGTACTGTTTTTTCCTTCATATTTCCCCTGCGTAGATAATATATAGAAAACCATTAAGTTTAATGATAGTAAGAACATGTCCAATGTCTTATAAAAATAATTAAAGAACTGAAAAAGAAAACAGGAACAAATAAAAGTTACCTTTGAACTTTCCCCTTTAACTGATGTTGAAGGAGAAGCAACTTTATCCATTATGTGACATAGTCGAAGTTCATTGAGTGCATCCAATAAAACCTGAATTTTTCTGATTAGCTTATTGGACTCGACGAATATAGTTTGCTTCAACTGCAAGCAAAGAGAAATTGATTAGGCACTTGGCTATGTTACAATCAGGTGGCAGACAGACAAGATAACACACACACACACACACAATTATCTCAATGGCATAACACTCACCAAATTAAAGGAGAGCAAGCCTCTTTAGCAAGGGTAGTTTGAGTGCATGGAAACATAAGCCAACATCATTTCAACAGATTTTGACTATCCCAGAAGCCTTGGAAGACGTAATTGCCTGAAAAAGCAACAATTATTCAGAGAATTTATCTACTTTCTAAGAGGGAAAACCTCAACGTTACATTAAATGGTGCACTTGGTACCTCCAAAACCTGGCATTACTCCAAGTTACAATTCTGGCAAACCAAGTTGAGCTTTTGGTGTAGCAATACGAGCATGGGATCCTTGCATATAATTAACCAGAATAGAAAAAAATTTGGGAGACTAAGTCAGAATAAGCATCTATATATTTTCATTCTGAGGAGGATCCAAACAAAGAAAAACACAAGCAGATATAAATTGGGGACGATATAAGCAATTTGATTGAGTTAATATGAAAGACACCTGCTTGAGATCTTGACGAGACAATTTGGACATGGCGAAAAACTTCGTAGCATCGCTATCGAGATTAGTCCATCCCCATCTTTAATTAAACAAATACAGGAATTAAATTTTAGCACGAATATAATATGCTTAAAGTGTTGTACATTTTTTCTTAAAAAACAATGTCTACGAATAATTTTTTAATGAGTTCATATTCGAAACTTATAATCTTGGAACACCAATAATACTTCTGAAAGACATACATGATATGAATCATTTTGTTACAGAAGAAGTTGGTATCAGTTAATGCACAACTTACTCCATCGGTGCAATTGTTGCAATTTCTATCCAAATTAGTCTACGTGCTGCGTGCATAATCGGCTAGAACATCTGCAGATACGTACCTAAAATGCATAGAAAAGAATACGATTATGAAAGAAGAATGCACTAAAATGCACATGTTTGTTAACCAACTCCATCCTCCTCTCAAAACTATTCACATTTTGACTTTCTAATGTAAATAAACATTTTTAAGCAAAAATTTCAAAGGAACTTATTTCCTTTTTATCCAAACTACGAGAAAGCGAGATCATATCCTACAAGTAGGCATCCCATTTCATAATAACCGCAAAATTAAAAAAAATTCTCTTTAGATTTTTAAATAAATCTAAAGATATGTAGTTATTATTTAGATCTATATAAAAATTATAAAAAAATAAAGATCCATATAAAACAAATTTAATTATTATCAGATCTAAGTTCAGATCTAAAGAAATTTGCAAAAGACATTGTAAAAAAAAAAATTGATCGATATAAAACAAAAATCCATATTATCAGATCTGAGTTTAGATCTTAAGTAATATGAAAAAAACATTGTAAAAAGAAATTAGATCGATGTAAAAAATAAATCCATATTATCAGATCTGAGTTTAGATATCATATCCTTTGCAAAAAAAATTTAAAAAACATAAAATCCATAGAAGAAAAATCGTTAATATAAGATCTGAGTTTAGATCTAATAGAAATTTCCAAACAAAATTAAATCAATCAAAATTTTCTTAATCGATCTGGGTAATTTGTCGTTATTCTACATGAATATACATACACAAGAACAAAATATAATGTGAATTAGCAATGTTTTATAATAAAAATGGAACAGAATGAAAGGATTATTGAAATTACCATAAAGAAAATGGGACTCTGATTCTCTTTCATTGATGAGCTCGGATTTGCGTGATTTAGCCAATTAATTTCGCCGAATTACATTCTTTTTAGAGAATAATTGAGTTGGAGTGGCGCATTTAGAGAGAGAGAATGAAGATGGAGTGGCCTTCTTTGAGAGAGAGAGAGAGAATTGATACCGAGCGGCGCTGTGTACGAGAGGTAGTAATATCTAGGGTTTGGGTTCCAAAATAATTTATTTATATGACAACTTCTTATAATGGCTTCTTTTACATAAAATAATTAATGGGCTTTGTATTTGAAATGGATAAGATTGGGCCAAAATGTAAATAGTCTATACTATATGTAAAATAGGTTTGAATGTTTAATGGAAGCATAATATATTTATATATATATTAAAATTAATTTATCCGAATATTTAATTCTCAAATTAAAATGCAGAAAATGTTTCGCCGCAAGTGAATGTATCCGGAGGTGGAGATGAAAATTCCCGTTATATATCTTTCGGTCAACCATTATCTAATATAACCAATGGTATGATCTTTGTAACTTTGTTATTAACGTTTTTATATATTTTTAAGATGATATTTTTTAGTAGATTAAATTTCATTCATATATCTTTTATGATAATATATATCAGTATATTTACATTCAAAATTTCAATTATAATATAATATAATATATTTATATATATATTATAATTATTTTATATGGATCTTTAATTGACAAATTAAAATGCGAGAATGTTTCGCCGCAAGTGAATGTATCGGAGGTGGACGTGAAAATTCCCGTTATATTTCTTTCGTTCAACCATTATCTAATATAACTAAAGGTATGATCTTTGTAACTTTGTTATTAATGTTTATATATATTTTTTAAGATGATATTTTTAGTAGATTAAATTTCATTCATATATCTTTTATGATAATATATATCGGTATATTTACATTCAAAATTTCAATTATAATATAATATAATATATTTATATATATATTAAAATTATTTTATCCGAATATTTAATTCTCAAATTAAAATGCGAGAAAATGTTTCGCCGCAAGTGAATGTATCAGGAGGTGGAGGTGAAAATTCTGTTATATTTCTTTTCGGTCAACCATTATCTAATATAACCAATGGTATGATCTTTGTAACTTTGTTATTAATGTTTTTATATATTTTTAAGATTATATTTTTAGTAGATTAAATTTCATTCATATATCTTTTATGATAATATATATCAAGTATATTTACATTCAAAATTTCAATTATAATATAATATAATATATTTATATATATATTAAAATTATTTTATCCGAATATTTAATTCTCAAATTAAAATGCAGAAAATGTTTCGCCGCAAGTGAATGTATCCGGAGGTGGAGGTGAAAATTCCCGTTATATTTCTTTCGGTCAACCATTATCTAATATAATCAATGGTATGATCTTTGTAACTTTGTTATTAATGTTTTTATATATTTTTTAAGATGATATTTTTTAGTAGATTAAATTTCATTCATATATCTTTTATGATAATATATGTCAGTATATTTACATTCAAAATTTCAATTATAATATAATATAATATAATATATTTATATATATATATTATAATTATTTTATCCTAATATTTAATTGACAAATTAAAATGCAGAAAATGTTTCGCCGCAAGTGAATGTATCCGGAGGTGGACGTGAAAATTCCCGTTATATTTCTTTCGGTCAACCATTATCTAATATAACTAAAGGTATGATAATACTTACTGCTACTTTGTAACTTTGTTATTAATGTATTTATATATTTTTGAAGATGATATTTTTTTGTAGATTAAATTTCTTCCATATATCTTTTTATGTTATGTTTATTAGTTTAAATTATTTGTCAACATTAAATATTTACATTTGAAATGCAGAAAATGTTTCACAAAAATTGGACAAAACAAGAAGCCGAGGTGAAACTAATCGTTTCATTTCGTCCGGACAACCATTATCTAATTTAACTAATGGTATAAAAACATTTAGTATTACTTGAATTGATATTTTGTTCAATCCTTTATATGTATTAATTTTTTATGTCAATATTAATTTCTATTATACAATTTTTTGTAGGTCAAACTACTTCAGCTATAATTGAACTTACCATTGATGAAAGTTCTCCAAATTCCATGAATAAATGTAAGTTTATATTATAATGTGTTCATAAATTTATAATACATGATATATTTATAATACCTTTTAAGTATGTTTACTCTTTAATTTATATCAAATCAATGACAACAACAGTGACTTCAACCGGTATGAATTCGAAAAATCAACATGTTGGATCAAATTCGGGAGTAAAATCAATTGAAAAAGGAACTAGAAAGCGTAAAGGTATTATCTAAAGAATTTATATATTTTTTTAACTGTTATTAAGACAAAAAAAATTGTTGGGTCATTATTGCTTTCTAATTATATTTATTTTTACATTAATTTATTTTTCTATATTTTTGTTATATTTATCCTCCTACAGAATTTGGCTCGGTTCAATCAATAGTTATAAGTGACGTCCGTGAAGAAGCTGGTTCAAGTTCTGGAGTTAAATCTGCTCCAAAAAGAACCCGAAAGCGAAAAAGTATTTATTTTTAAATAAATTTCATTTAACTTTTATATATTTTCATTTGTTTAAAATTTAATTTTCTTAATTCAATTTAATAGGCGCATTTGTTCCTCCAATACCATTTAATGACAAAGATGTGGAAGCAAATTCTTATTTTACTAAAGGTACATTTTCTAACATATATTTTCCTTATCATGCATAGTATGATTATATTTTTGAGCAATTGTTCTTATGTTTTAATATACATCCAGAATATATGGACTTTGGTGATCCTTCAAACAAATGTCCACACTGTAATGCATACTTCTGGTTTGGAGAGAGATTGAATAAGAGATTCAAATCTACTTTGGATCCGAAATATTCAGGATGTTGCATGAATGGAAAAGTTCAACTACCTCGATGCACGATCCCCGCGGTTGTTCAAGGATTTGTTATATGGTCAATCTGATAAAAGTCGCATGTTTAAAGAAAATATTCGATCATATAATATGATGTTCTCATTCACATCTATGGGAGGTAAAATTGATCATGCCATCAATAATGGGAATAGTCCTCCTGTTTTCAAATTATATGGTCAAAACTACCATTATATTGGTAGTCTTTTACCTACAGAAGGAAATCCTCCTAAATTTGCTCAGTTATATATTTACGATACGGAGCATGAAGTTGAGAACAAAATTACTTGCATTGGGTAAGTAGATATGAATATTGTCTGATATTATTGTCCCTTATTAATGTCTCATTTTAATAGTATGATACATTATTTTACTATTTTCTTATATAGGGATGATCGAATTCGAAAAAGTTTACATGAGGAAATTGTGACCGACTTGAAGAATATTCTTGATGAGAATAACGTTCTTGTGAAATCATTTAGAATGGTTCGTGATTCACTACGTGAAGGGAATGAAAGAAATATGAGGCTAAAGCTAATTGCTAGAAGAAAGACTGATGGTCGATGTTATGATCTACCGCAGAAAGATGATGTGGCATTGTTATTGGTTGGTGATTTTGATAATGTAATTGTTGGAAGAGATATTGTTATTGAGACCCGCACAGGATTGCTACAACGAATTACGGAACTTCATCCTTCTTATTTAGCTTTGCAATATCCTTTGCTATTCTTATTCGGACAAGATGGTTATCGCGAAGATATTTTTATGAGAAATGTCCAAAATGAATCAACAAATGGCAAACGCTATAAGTTGAGCATGAGAGAGTATTTTGCGTATCGAATGCATGAAAGAGAATCAGAATCTAACAATCTTTTTAAATCTAAAAGATTGTTTCAACAATACCTGGTAGATACATGGACCATGGTTGAAACTGGACGCTTGACTTTTATGAGGTTACATCAAAAGCAGCTTCGGTGTGAAATGTATAATGGTTTAACTGAAGCTCTTGCCAAGGGAGAAGGGAACCCTTCAAGTCGCGGCAAAAGAATATGCCTTCCATCTACTTATATTGGTGGTGCCAGGTATATGATACAAAATTACCAAGATGCTATGGCCATATGCAGATGGATTGGTTATCCGAATTTGCTAATTACATTTACATGTAATCCAAAATGGCCTGAGATTCAGCGTCTTCTACAGAAGGAAAACTCGCAAGCAGAAGATAGGCCTGATATTATGTGCAGGTTGTTTAAAGCCAAGTTAGATGAATTGATGGATGATCTAGAAAAGAAACAAATTTTCGGTCCAGTCTTAGCAGGTATTAATATATTAAATAATGGTTTTTTTATATATTGAATATTGTGATCTTATCTCATTTTTATTTAAACTTAATCTTTACAGTTATTTACACAATTGAGTACCAGAAACGTGGTTTGCCGCATGTTCATATCATTTTATGGCTAGGAAAGGATGATGATTGCTCTGTGGTTGATAGAATTGATGGTATAATTTCTGCTGAGATTCCAGATCAAAATACTCAACCGCATTACTATAACGCTGTGAGGGATTTTATGTTGCATGGTCCTTGTGGTCAAGCTAGACATAACTCGCCCTGCATGGTAAAGGGTCGTTGTACCAAATATTTTCCAAAGAAGTTTAACGAGGTGACTTTCATTGATGAAGATGGATATCCGAATTACAAGCGCCCGGATAATGGTCGTACTATAGAAGTAAAGGGCGTACATCTTGACAACAGATATGTAGTTCCTCATAATCCTGAGTTGTTAATGAAATATGGGGCTCATATCAATGTTGAGTGGTGCAATCAGTCTCGGTCAATCAAATATCTTTGCAAGTATGTAAGCAAAGGACAAGATAGGGTTACTGCAACTTTTTGTAAGACGGCAAATGATGATGGAAGCAAGTCTGAAGTTGATGAGATAAAGAATTACTTGGATTGCAGATTCATAACACCATGTGAGGCTGCTTGGAGATTGTTGGGTTATGAAATTCATCATATAAATCCTTCGGTTGAAAGATTGTCTTTTCATCTTCCAGTCAACAAAACATTGTTTTCTCGATAATGATAAAATTGATCAAGTCTTAAATCGTCCAACTTCAAGAGAAAGCATGTTTACTGCTTGGATGGAAGCAAATAAGAAGTATAGCGATGTAGCCAAAACTTTGACTTACGCTGAATTTCCCACGAAATTTGTTTGGGATCAAAGAGAAAGAAGGTGGGAACCGAGAACTCGCGGCTTCAAGATTGGTCGACTTTTCTTCGTTGCTCCCGGACAAGGTGAATTGTATTATTTGAGAACCTTGCTAAATATTGTTCGAGGACCAACTTCTTTTGAGGAGATTAGACGTGTTGGCGAAACAAAGAATATAACTCCTTTAGAGAAGCATGTTATGCTTTGGGACCGCTTGATGACGACAAGGAGTATGTTGATGGGATTAAAGAGGTCACCAATGGGGATGCGCTTCTTGCGTGAGAAATATGTTTGTCGACTATTGATGTCGGGATCATTATCACGCCCGGAGTATGTACGGCAAACTTGCTTGGAATATTTGTCGAAGAGGATATTGTTTACATGCGTAGACTTCTTTTAGATCATCAAGGTAACACATCTAATTTTATTAAATACTACGCATTATATTTTATAAGTTACTCTATTCTTCGTAAGTATTTTTTAAGTAATTAATATAAATTCTTCAACAATTTCATAGGATTAGAACTTCGGTAAGGAAGAACTTGAAAATCAGACTCTCTTGGAAATCGAGAAACTCTTAAGTAGCAGAGGAAAAAGCCTTCGTGATTTTCCTAATATGCCTTACCCAAATAATTTTGATCAATCAATGTTCAACAATACCATGATTTTAGAAGAGTTGAACTATGATAGAGATTCATTAGATGCCGAGTGCAAGAGATTATTGGCATTATGTACAGAAGAACAGAGAAATGCATACAATGCTATTATGCATGACATTAATCTTGACATTGGAGGAGTTTTCTTCTTGTATGGTTCCGGAGGAACAGGGAAAACATTTTTGTGGAAGATTCTTTCCTCTGCTTTACGATCTAAGGGTGAAATTGTATTGAATGTGGCTTCAAGTGGCATAGCTTCACTTTTGCTCCCGACGGTCGTACTGGTCATTCCAGATTTGGTATCCCTTTAACATTGGATGAAGATTCAACATGTAATATAAAGCAAGGTACTCCTCTTGCTGAGCTTATTATCAGAACTAAGCTTATCATCTGGGATGAAGCTCCAATGGTTCATAGGCATTGTTTCGAGGCTCTTGACAGGAGTTTAAGGGATATAATGAGGTTTAAGAATCCAGACAGCTTAAATCAACCATTCGGCGGGAAGACAATTGTTATGGGTGGAGACTTTCGTCAGATACTTCCAGTAATTCTGAAAGGTACCAGGCAAGATGTTGTTATGGTCACAATCAATTCTTCATATTTATGGTCTCATGTCAAAGTTTTGAGACTTACCAAGAATATGAGACTTCAAGCTATGGACAATGATGAAAGTGGAATTGAGCTTAAAGAATTCTCCGATTGGATACTTAGCATTGGAGATGGTACTTACGGTGATGATAATGATGGTGAGGCAACAATTACTATTCCCGAGGACCTGATTGTTAGTGCGTCAGACGATTTGGTTCAATCTATTGTTGAAAGAACGTATCCAAAGTTTACTGAGCATTTTAATGATCCTGATTATTTACAAGGAAGAGCCATTCTTGCTCCAACACTTGATGTTGTTGAGAAGATAAATGTTTACATGGTCTCTTACAATCAAGCAGAACAAAGAACTTATTTAAGTTCTGATACTATTTGCAAATCTGAGAGTAATTCCAGTTTCTTTGCTGACATCCATTCTACCGAGTTCTTGAATACTATCAAATGTTCTGGATTGCCCAATCATGAACTCAATTTGAAGATCGGTACACCAGTGATGTTGTTAAGAAATATTGATCACAGTGCGGGCTTGTGTAATGGGACAAGATTAATTATTACAAGACTCGGAAATCATGTTGTGGAAGCAAAGATTCTAAATGGTTGTAACATTTGGAGATAAAGTGTTTGTTCCAAGAATGTCATTAACGCCATCAGTATATACGCTTGCCATTCAAGTTACAAAGACGTCGATTTCCATTGGTTGTGTCATACGCAATGACAATTAATAAAAGTCAGGGTCAATCTCTTTCCAATGTTGGCATCTTCTTGAAAAGGCCTGTATTTAGTCATGGACAATTGTACGTTGCGTTGTCGAGGGTCACAAATCGACATGGGTTGAGGATACTAATGTGTGATGAAGATGGAAACGCCACCAATGAAACAACAAATGTTGTCTACAAGGAAATTTTTCAGAATTTGTAATATTATTTAGTACTCCCTCTGTCCCTAAATGTTTGTCCCGTTTGACTTTTCAAACATTTTAATTTAGTGATTTGAAGCTCTACTTTTTGTTATTTTTACAAACGCTTTGAAAATTATTGATAGTGTACACCGTCGTTATGTAATATTCCGTCCGTAAATGTTATAATTTTTGAAAATTTAGTGATTTTAAAACTTTAATTTTGAAAATGAGACTAACTTTTTGGGACAAAAGAAAAGGGGAAATGGGACAAACATTTAGGGACGGAGGAAGTATTTGAAATACTTATATAAGTATTCCTTAAATTAATATAATTTTTATTAATTACATGTAATTTCATTAAATGTTAATGACCTGCCCCTCTTCTCCCAACGCCTTCATTTGTCCCTCTCGCTTTAAAACACACAGACACACTCTCTCCATCTCTGCTCGAAGTCCTTTTGTATTCCACATACCTCTTCTTCTCGATCTTTCTTTACTCACTCTCCAAGCGTCGCTCAATCACATAACAATCGTTCCCATCTAAATCCCTCCATTAATCTCAATCTTTGTCCTAGATCTTTCCATACGTAAACCCTAGAAATGAAATGTTCAAATTTTCAAACTCTCAAGGATTAACCTAAATATAGGATTAGGATGCTCAAGAATCAAGGATTTAGAGATTACAGATTCAAATTTGGGGGAGACTTTGAAGCCATGTACTAAGACGACACCATTGAAGGAAAGTAGAGCGGAAGCAAAAAAGAAGAATTACCATGAAATGGAGATGCGATTCAGACGATTCGGGAAGAGATTTTGAATATTTTCAATAGAGAGCTCACTTTCAACATTTACAGGTTCATTTCTAGAATTCCTATTTTTTTTTTTTTTTTTTTTTAAATTTTGAATGCGTGTTTGTGAGTTTCAAGAGATTGACAAGGCTGATGCTTTTAAGTAAAATATTAATTTGTCTTCTCAGTTGAGAATTGTCAAAATATAAGACTCGAATTTGCTTAATCTGATTCATTGATTAGTTTAATTGAAATCTATTAGCTTAAAATGATTCTTAAAGGGCAGGTACCTTGTGCTATTGAATGGTCATAATCTAAATTTGGAGCATCTTTCTTAATCGCTGCGGAACATGGTTTATTCTGTTCCGACACTTCAACATAGACTATCTCGTGCACATTGTAAATGTTTAATTTTACAGAGCATATGTTGTACTGACTATCTGTTCACAGTGTCTTGTCTTCAACCTTGATTGTCAATATAGTTGTAATAGGAATAAGTTTCAAGCGCAACCAATTGTTTAATTTGAGTCAATGAATTTAATCAGGAACCATTCACCTTTGATTCTACTTAAAGATGCAAAAGTGTTTCATTCAGTATCGGCATTTGTCAGAATAAAGCAAGGGAGCCTTTAAAAGGCTGATAAAGTGGGAGTTCCCAATTTTGTGTTTATTTTAAGATCCAGAAGAATAAAGACTTCAGCCATGTTAATTCTTCTAGACTTCCAAGCATCTAAGCAAAGACTTCTGGGATCTGCTTATGTTCTTATTTCATTCTCTAGAATACTTATCGTGGCTGATCAGTTGCTTCAAATGAAGCCAAATATTATATAAATTGATAGCACCTCACTTTCCCAATGTTTGGCAGATCATTTGCAAAGTAAAAGCACTATATCTTGGTTAGCACTTGAATACTATGAAGAGAAGAATCTGCAAAAGGCCTTATAAGTGTAGTGTTTGCAAGCGAGATGGGCATAACAAGAACGGATGCCCATTGGGTAAAGAACAATATTGGATTGAGGTAAACAATTTTAATTGATGTTATAATTGGTTTGTTTCTTAATTGTATTATTATTAATATTTTTTTTATTTGTTTTTGCAGGTTAAAGGGAAAGGATCACATGGTGCAATTCCAAATAAATGTAGTTTGTGCATGGAAATTGGACATAACAAGAGTGGATGTCCTTTGGAAAAAAAATGGTTCCAAGTAAGTACGAATTAGAGCTTTTACTAACCGATTGTGATATGGTATTAAGGGATTTGTCGGATGCTTTAAATGATGGAGAGGAAAATTCAAGTGTGAGGTTTGGTCAATGAGGTATAAAAAATACTCCACTTTTATTATATTTTATTTTCATTACCTTTAGTATTTATGCAATAATGTTGCGTCTTTATTTGGTAGTTGCTTACTTAATTCAACAACTGTTGTTATAGGTGGTTAATCCACAACCACCTCCTGGGGAAATGCAAATTGTTGTACATGCTGGTACAGACAAAGTGGGCCATAATGCCGCCTTTGCAGAGATTGGGACTGCCTCAAATCTTGAAGGAAATCAACAAAGTGCTGAGCATCCAAAAGTTAGAAAGTCACTGAGAATTGAATGGAATAAATGGATTGCACGTAAGAAGATTGACACAAGCATCATAGATTTGACGGAAGACTGATTTAACCAACTCATTTCTTTTGGTTGTAAAAAATTAAGTTTGGGTATTTTGGTTGTAAAAAAATTAACTTTGGTCTTTTGGGTGTTGGTGATGCCATATTAAGACAATTTAAGTGGCATAGATATCATTTGTGATGTCTTTTGGTAGTTTCTACATATGTATGCACATTTTATAATTATGGTACTCACTTTTGGTTGAGTGGATCAATGGTTATAATATGTTTTTTGGTAGTTTTACAAATTTGAGATTATGGTACTCATATGGAAGTTTATTCTTAACTGAATAATGACTAAAAGGGAAGATGAAGTTAAGGTTTATAACGAATAAGTCATCCAAAATTGCATGTGAATGACACGTGGCAAGTCTCTTTCCATGGAAATGTCAAATGTTGTCTATAACAAATTTTTTCAGAATTTGTAATATTATTTAGTATTTGAAATACTTATATAAGTAACTCTTTCTTAAATGTCATCTTTCTTAATTACATGTAAGTTCATTAAAATATCAACTTTTTTGGTTGGGTTACTATTTATAAAAAAAGCGTTTTCTTGTGCGTTTTAACGCACGGGTGGCATACTAGTTAATATTTAATGAAAGTTGTTAATGTAATTATCTATTCCCTCCGTCCCACGATAATATGCAAAAAAAAAATCTTTTGGACGTTCCATAATAATCTGCACTTTTTCAAAATGGAAATGAGACTCACTTCTCTCTACTCACAACACTTTTCAAATTTACTATTCTCTCCACTCTTCTCTCTCTTATTTTACTATTACATTCACAACACATTACCTTTATCACCTTTTACCTTAATTTTCGCGCCAACATAAAAAGTGCGTAGATTTGTGGGACAGAGGGAGTATATAATATTGTTAATATAATAATTAATCAAGTAAATTGTTATAATAATATTATTAAAAAAAATATTACTAAAAAATAAGAATATATTTTTCTTAAATAATACTACTTCCGTCCCACCTCAATTGAGCCACTTTCCTTTTTGGGACGTCCCACTTCAATTGAGTCATTCCATAAATGGAAAGAAATGAACATTGTTTCGGACATTTATAATATTTTTTATAATTTTTTATTCATTTTGTTTTAAAATGTGATTATTTAATATTTTTTTAAAAAATTATTTTTATTCCTTTTATTTTATGAAATTACATTTAACTCCCTGAATATGAAATTTAACTTCAGTTTGGTCCAATCCGTTAAGCATGTGCGAGGCACATGAGACTTTAACAAGTTTTTCAACGAATTCCGTCAAATAGCCCTTAACTGGCTAACTTTTTTAATGACAGACCCTAAATTGACAAGGAAACCACCACAGACCCCCCTTCACCCCCCCCTCCCCCGCAAAGACTGCTATACGACCTTAGGCCCTAAATAGTAATTAACCCAATTTCCAAAATACCCCTTTTTCCAAACCCAAAATTTTATTAGGGCTAATGACAAGGAAAAATTCCTTTTTAACCACAAAGCCCAGATCATATCCCATCAAAACCCAATTCAAATAAAAAAAGACTGACTCCTTTATTATTCCAAATTAAAATCCCTTTAAACCCCATTATATCATGAACTGCCAAAACGCCGTTAACTTCCGTCAAAGAGAATTGCCGGAACGAGCTCCGTACAGCAATCCGTCAACTCTCCGATCGCTGCCTCTGCTCCGCCGCCAACTGGTTTTACCTCCTCCCCTTATTATAAACCCTAACCCCTTTTTACAATTTTCACAAATTCCCATCTTTTGATTCACAGGGCGGCGGAACAGTTAGTCGGAATCGAGCAAGATCCAGCCAAGTACCCTCCCTCCCACACCCGATTTCAGCGTGATAGTTCCAAAGATTCGCCGGCGCTTCCGTACTCAACGAAATCACTTCCACCCCCATCGCCGGCGTTTCATACGTGTCAACCCCGTGCTCGACGAGGACGATGAGGCTGTCGACTCTGATTTTTACCTTCTTGCCAAGACTTACTTTGATCGAAAGGAGTATAGGAGGGCTGCTCATGCTCTCCGTGAGCATGATTACAGTTAACTTTTATTTGAATTAAATTAGCTTGCCAGATTGAGCACCAATTTTGTTTTGTATTTAAATTTGTTTTGTAATTAACTTTTATTTGTCAGTTGATTGCTCTTTTTGCAAATTATGACCTTCTATTGATCTGTTTGTACGCAGTGCTGATTACAGTTAGAATGTTGGAGAAGAAGAGGCGAACCATGAAATTGATTTGAGTTTTTGTTAATAATCTCGAAATTGAGTGTTTGAAATGTAATTAATAAGATATGTTGTTGTATATGATGTTGTAGATGACTTATAGCAGGTGTCTTATACCTTTTGCTATAAGACCTCTTTATTAGTGTTGTTGTTTATGTTGTTTTTGATGGTATAAGACCGGTGTTATTATTCTTACAATTTGTGTATGACTAATAATAGGTCTTATAACCGTTACTATAAGATCTCTTATTAGTGTTTTAACATTTTTTTGTCGGGTCCTATACCGCCATTATAGGATCAATTAAAGGGCTTATATCTTTGTATATGATGTTGCTGTGTCCTATACCGGTTGCTATAGGACCAATTAAAGGGCTTATAGCTTTGTATATGATATTGATGGGTCCTATACCAATTGCTATAGGACCAACTAAGGGGCAATATATTTCATTAGTATAAACTGTGGAGGAAAAGTAATTTTAAAAAATGAGATTTCACAATCAATTAATGAGATTCAATATTCAAAGCTATAAGACCATTGGATGGTCCTATAGCAAGTAGTATAGGACCTCACACAATCTTATATCAACGCATTAAGACCTTTGAATGGTCCTATAGCAACCGGTATAGACTTAACAAATATCATATACAAAGCTATAAGACCTTTGAATGGTCCTATATCAAGTGATATAGGACCTCACACAATCTTATACCAACGCAATAAGACCTTTGAATGGTCCTATAACAACTGGTATATGATTTAACAACATCATATACAAAGCTATAAGACCTTTGAATGGTCCTATAGCAAATGGTATAGGATCTACGAACATAATATACACAGCTATAAGACCTTTGAATGGTCCTATAACAAATGGCATATGACCTGACAACATCATATATAAAACTATAAGACCATTGGATGGTCCTATAGCAAGTAGTATAGGACCTCACACAATCTTATACCAACGCATTAAGACCTTTGAATGGTCCTATAGCAACTGGTATAGGACTTAACAACATCATATACAAAGCTATAAGACCTTTGAATGATCATATATCAAGTGATATAGGACCTGCGAACATAATATACACAGCTATAAGACCATTGAATGGTCCTATAGCAAATGGTCCTATACCAAAAAAGAATTTTAAAAAGAAAAGAAAGTGCTAAATACAATTATAAATTCAGCGATCAATTCTTATTTCCCTCCATAAGTGCTAGTAGAATTACGCTCCAGAGTACAAATTGACTTCAACTTCATAACAGTTTCAAACAAGAAAATCCATGCTTCCAAAGAGCATAGAACATCACCACTAATAGTAGTCAATGATGAGAAGGTAAATTAATGAAACTAGATACAATTTAATTTTCCATTTCAAACTATATAGGCCAGTAGGACTCACAACAGCAGCCTGTTGGATAAAAGAAGGTCACCCAAAGACCTTTGATGAAGCATTCAAGGGCGGCGGCATTGTCTGGCCCGAAGCGGAGAAGTTGGAAGCGTAGAAATTAACATCGGAAACGGAGATATCCTCAATCAATTGGTATAGGAACAACCAACTTCATATACATAGCTATTAGCCCTTTAATTGGTCCTATACTAATTGGTATAGGACCAGTCAAAGGTCTTATTGCTTTGTATATGATGTTGCCAGGTCCTATACCAATTGCTATAGGACCAAATAAAGGACTTATAGCTTTGTATATGATATTGACAGGTCCTATACCAATTGCTATAGGACCATTCAAAGGTTTTATAGCTTTGTACTATACTCCTTTTTGGTATAGGACCAGTCAAAGGAGAGTAAGAAAATTGTTTTAATTTGCTCAAACATATTCTTGAATATAATAATCCAAAATGGGTTAAAATGGCTTGAGACGTTCATCAAGCTTCATCGGTTGGGCGTTGGAGATCTATTAAATTCACGCATACATCGACGCTTGAGACAATTGCTATGGATGCAGATCTCAAAAACAAGGTCAAATCGGATCTCGAAGCGTTTCTCAAATCTAAGCAGTATTATCACCGCCTTGGCCGTGTTTGGAAACGGAGTTATCTTTTGTACGGCTCGTCCGGTACCGGTAAGTCCAGCTTCATAGCGGTGATGGCGAAATTTTTATCGTACGACGTTTACGATATTGACTTTGTCAAGGGTTTCAGATGATTCGGAACTCAAATTGCTTTTGTTGCAAACGACGAGCAAATCGATGATTGTCATCGAAGATATGGATCGATTCATGACAGAAAAATCAATTGTGGTGAGTTTAATCGGAATTTTGAATTTTATGGACGGAATTTTGAGTTCTTGTTGTGGTGATGAGAGAGTGATGGTGTTTACGATGAACAGCGCTTATGTGGTCCGTTAAGTGGTCCGTTAAGGGTTGGGGTTTAGTGGGATTTTTATCTCAAATGGGTTAAAATGGCTTATTAATCTGGATTATGGGTTTAAGAGGCCTTGACTCTAATGACAATTTAGGTGCTGAACTCGAATGGGGCCTTATTCTATACGGGGCCTATTTTTTATTTTTGGCCACATTAGAGTCCAATATGTAAATATTTTTCCAATTAAAGGCCTATTGACGGTTTTAATGTGTTTTGCACATGATTTAATGTGTTTTGCACATGATTTACGGAATTGGTTAGTTTGAATTAACTTTAACTTTTAAGAGAATTAAATGACAGATTTCATCTTCAACTTCAACCTCCTCCACAACCACCCATCACAACTTACTCCCACCACTCTAACCACCATCATTCCATCAGTAACCCACAATAAGCCTCCATCTTCACTGGTCTCATTGTCACTGTTAGGGTATTCGATGAGTTTGTACTACACTATGATACTATTATATACTCCCTCCGTCCCGCTCGAAAGGGCAAAGTTTATGCCTTGCACGGAAATTAAGAAAAGTAACGTAGAAAAAAGAAAAAGTGTATAGTGGAATAAATGTTGTGAGTGAAAGGTGATGTAGGAAAGAGAAAGTGGGGTAGGAAATAGTTAGTGGATATTTATTGTGAGAGTATGACAAGTGGGTCCCACAAATAAAGAAGTAATAAAAAACTTTTATTTTTGAGTTGTGCCCTTTCAAATGGGACGCCCAAAAAGAAAATTTATTGCCTTTTTCGGACTTTTAATTGAGGGAGTTTATATTTGTGTTTATCTCTTCAATATATATTGTGATAGTGTAAATCTAGTAAAGTCTGTAAAGAGTTTATTATCATCATCATTTTAAAAGAATTTATTATCATCATCATTTTAAAAGAACATATTAAATAAATTATATAAAAAGATGGAAATATGGGTGTATTAAGATTTGAACTAATGGGAAAAGATGATTAGAATTTCTTAAAATTATGCACCTAAGAAACTTCTCTTCTCCCTGACTTCAAGACGGTTAATTCTATGCCGAAAATTTTGTCAAATTTAATTCTGAAAGTCGAAAAGAAAAATTTCTGAAAAGTTTGATTTACATTATTCCATTCTTAGTGATCATCAATGAGACACTCTGATACTCGAATTCATTGGTTTATCAAGCCATATTCGTGTCATACACTCTTATTTTAGCTTTGTTGATAGGGGTTCGACGTGGTAAATCAAATAGTTCGAGCATCACAGATGAGACAACTTACCGTATACTCCTTCCGTCCCACTTAAACTTGCAAAAGTCATTTTTGGTAAGTTTTATTAATTAATAAATAGTGGGGCTCATATGTTATACTCACAATAATTATTCACTAATTATTTTCTATCATACTTTCTCTCCTAACCAACTATCTACACTTACAAAACATCAACATTTTCACCTTTTTCTTAATTTTAATGTCTTTACAATTACTTTGTAAGCTCAGGTGAGACATATGGTCATATGGAGTTTTAGAAAACAATTAATTGTAGCATTTGTCTATAATCAAAACTTATTTAAATTTCTGGTGACAATATCATCAATAACCATAATTTACACATTTTGACATATATTAATAATATCATTTACTCTTTAACATTATCATAACACTCTTAAACATTATCATCGATATTATTTAACTTTGTCATTGAAATTCTTTTAACATTACTGTTGACATACAAATACTAATACTTATTTATAAGTGTTTCAAACGTTAGTTAAAGAAATGTCAATTTTAATTGATAAATCTGACACTTTATAATACTAACATCACATATTCACAGACATATAAAATATTTCAACTACTCCCTCCGTCCCGCTAATATTAGCACACTTTCCTTTTTGGGCGTCCCGCTAATATCCGCACACTCCCAAAAAGGAAACTTTATATTAATAAAATATTCATTCAACCCCACTCATTCTCTCTCCTACATTATTTTAATACTCACAACACTATTATAATTTATTACACCCTCCACTCATTCTCTCTCCACTCATTCTTTTACACTCACAACATTTTATTAAAATATCATATTCTTTAATTCCCGCGTAAACAATGTTTGTGCTAATACTAATGGGACGGAGGGAGTACTTTCTATCTCTGAACTGTTCGAAATTAGAGGAGACATAATAAAGACCGACCTGAAGATTGTCCCACGAATTGAAGTGTTATTCATTTCGAGTGGAAGCTTAGACCATCCACTATGGTGACTCTCCAAGTGAGAGTCACCCCAAATAAAAAAAAAAAAAAAAGAAAAAGCAAAGGAAAGTCACGAAATGGAGTGACTCAGGCAATCAACCTAACCGGCGGTTGACCCGGTTGTGCAATTTTTTTTTTTTTTTTTTTTTTTTTTTTTGATTTAATTATTTTGATTTTGTATTTATATAAATATATTTTTAAAATTAATATATTTTATATATTAATTTTATTTTTAAAAGGTTGGGTTGGGTTGGATTGGGTCGAGGTCACCTGATTGAGATAAATTATATAAGGTTGGGTTGGATTGGGTTGGGTGAGAGAAATTAATATTTTATTTGAGATTGGGTTGGGTCAGGGTCACTGATGGGGATGGTCTTAAATAAATTGATGATATGATGGTCAACTTTTTGTCTCTAGCTTGGAGTTACATTTTTTATTTTTATAATATATACTCCCTTCGTCCCAATAAGAGCTGCTCATTTTTTTTTGGACAGCACGCAAATTAAGGAACTGGGGGGGGAAGTAAAAATGATGTGAGTGTAATTTGAAAATAGGAGAGAGAATGAGTGGAGAGAATAGTAAATTATAATGGTGTTGTGAGTATTAAAATAATGGAGGAGAGAGATAATGAGTGGAGGGAATAGCAAGATTCCTTCACAAAAAGGAAAGTGTTATTAACTTACACCCAAAATGGCAAAATGGAAAGCTACTATTGGGACGGAGGGAGTATTACTTTGTATGTTATTATTTTTCAAAAATAAACATTAATTTTTTAAATAAGAAAATATTTTAAATATAAATTTATCATTGTACATATAATATAATATACAAACTAGTAAACTGTAGTATTTTTTTTAAAAAAAAAATTGACAAATCAAATACAATATTATATGTACAATGATAAATTTATATTTAAAATATTTTCTTATTTAAAAAATTAATGTTTATTTTTGAAATATAATAATATACAAAGTAATATATACTCCCTCCGTCCAGTTACATACTTCACACTTTCTATTTTGGGCGTCCAATTACATACTTCACACTTTGTCTCCTACATTATTTTAATACTCACAACACCATTATAATTTACTATTCCCTCCACTCATTCTCTCTCCTATTTTACTTTTACACTCACAACATTATATCATTATTTTTTTCCTTAATCCACGCGTGAACAGTAACCGTGAAGTATGTACTTGGACGGAGGGAGTATTATAAAAATCAAATCAATGGTGATGCTAACGTATAATATAATATTTATAATAAAAAAAATACTCTTTCAATAAGAATTTATCATTGTACATATAATATAACTAGTAAAAGCTTGTGTCCAAGGACACGTGTTTTTTTTTTAATTAAAAAAAAATTAATTTTTTTAACTTAAAAAAAAAATTAATTTTTTTTTTAAGGGCACCCAAAATGGGAAAGGGACAAGTTATATAGTGAGGGCAAAATGGGAAATTTGGCTTATGAAACTGTTCATTGTACTGTTCACGGAGGGGTTGCCATTTATACTATAGATATACAAACTAGTAAACTGTACTCCCTCCGTCCCAGACCAAGGGTTCATCTTTCCCTTTTGATCCGTCCCAGATCAAGAGTTCATTTCCTTAAATGAAAAGTTTTCCATATATTTATACCCTTATCATCTCCATATATTTACAAAAAAACCATTCATTATACCCTTATAAAGTTAACATATTTACAAAAAAACCAATCATTAATTTACTATTCCTCCCACTCATTCTCTCTCCTATTAAATATTTTTAACTTTTACATTCTCTCTCCTATTTCCTACCACACATTTAATTTTTACATTCTCTCTCCTCTAATTTACTACCCACTTCAAAATAATTTCTTAAAAAGCGTGAAATACATCCCATACACCCTTGGTCTGGGACGGAGGGAGTATTTTTTTTTAATTTTTTAAATAAGAAAATATTTTAAATATAAATTTATCATTGTACATATAATATAATATACAAACTAGTAAACTGTATTTTTTTTTAAAAAAAAATTGACAAATCAAATACAATATTTATAATAAAAATACTCTTTCAATTCAAAATAAATTATCCTTTTTTGTGATGATTTAAACTTCACATCATCATGTAAAACATTTCTATGTACTCCCTCCGTCACAATAATAAGTTCACCATTTTGGCCTCGACATGCAAATTAAGGGTGGAAAAAATGTTGTGAGTGTAATAGTAAAATAGGAGAGAGAATGGGTGGAGGAAATAGTAAATTTGAAAAGTGTTGTGAGTGTAATAGTGAAATAGGAGAGAGAATGAGTGGAAAAAATAGTAAAGATTATTTGCCAAAAAAGGAAAGGTGAAGCTTCTAATGGAACGCCATTTTGGGTAAAAAGTGAAGTTATTAATGAGACGGAGGGAGTATTATCTATATTATAAATCACACCATTGTTTTGAACAGTGGTGTGAATAGTTCCATCCGCGGAAATGACCATTTTGCCCTCACTATTCACTCCCTTTCCCATTTCGCTCTTAAAAAAAAATTATAATTTTTTTTTTAAATGTGGCCTTGGACACAGGCATATTTAAAAAAAAAATTAAATTAAAAAAAAAATAGAAAAACAAAAAACGTGGCCTTGAACACGGGCTTAGGCTAGTATATTACGTATAATAGAGTCAACTAAATTTCCTTAATTTATGTGTATAGTTAAAATAATTAGTTATTTTGAATAAGAGAAACTAATATATACTTACCCCGTCTTACTCGAAAACACATACTCCCTCCGTCCCAACTCACTTGACACTTATTTCCATTTTGGGCCGTCTCAGCTCATTTGACACCTCCCAAAAATAGCTTACTTTTTATATTTTTATATTAGATGGACCCCACCACTCATTCTCTCTCTTCATTTTCCACCACTCAATTTATTCAACCAACACTACTATTTATCCCACTCATTCTCTCTCTTCATTTTCTACCACACATTTTTTTTATTTTATTCTTTTTTCTTAGTTCTTGTGCCCACCTCTTGGGTGTCAAGTGAGGTGGGACGGAGGGAGTATTTTGTACGGAAATTAACAAAATTATATAGTGAAGTTAGTATTGTTAGTATGAAAAGTGAGGTAAGAGAGATAATGTGAAATATGAAAAAGTAATTAGATAGTTATTTCGAGTATGACAAGTTAATCTTATAAATAAATAAGTACTAGTATTCTCTTACCCGTGCCACTGGCACGGTAACAGTACACAAATTAAAGAAATTATGAAATCGCCTTCCTCCCATCCCAAAAATAAAATAAAAATCTACCCAATGTCCTGATGATTATTTTGTTCCATAATCAACATTTGATGGAGGGTGGTATGTTTGTGTAACAGTCGAAGAGAATATGAAGAAGTCGATTATCCGGGACCGTCCATTTAGGATTAGGGAAAATATATTTTCTTAATCCCCATTTTACTATTATTCTTTTTTCATAACCCCAATCCAACCCATTAATCATATAAATAATTAATAATTATTATAATTCATAACCCATCCCTTATCCTATTTTTACCCAATATTCGAAACAAAAAACTTAAGTAATTATGATGAACGATTTTTTAATTGATTCAGGTGATTTAGGTACAAACGTTTTTCTAAAATTAGTTTTTTTTTTTTTTTGAAAGATTCTAAAATCGTTCAAAATTTTAATTATATATAATAGTAATTATTATGTTAAGATACACACCTTAAATAAATGATCCTAATAAAATAAAAGGGAAAAATAAATAAATCAAATTGGAATACACATAAATTAAAAAAATGCCCAATTCATTTTTTTTTAAAAGAAAGAGTATATATAAACCCTAAACCTTATTTTAAGGAGTATACTAAATAATTAAAAAAACAAAAAAATGATCATTTATTTATAATCGTTTATCAACAAAATATAAATCACCTCTAAACAATACAAAATAATATACTTCAATATGTCCCAAAATAAATGTCTATTTTTTTTAAAAAAAATATATCACAAATTGAATGTCTCTTTCTTACAAATTTTGATTCTAAATGATTTTTTATCAATTACCACTCATTATATATTTGCAAAAAAAAAAAAATTAAGTGAATCGAAAGATTATTTATGAATCTTTGCTATAAATATTTATAAAAAAAGCTATTTTAAAATATAACTTAAATGAAAATTATTTATTACCATTATTCTTTTTTCGTAATTTCAACCCAACCCATTAATCATATAAATAATTAATAATTATTATAATCCATAACCCATCCCCTATCCTAATTTTACCCAAGGTTCGAAACAAAAAACTTAAGTAATCATGACGAATGATTTTTTAATTGATTTAGGTACAAACATTTTTCTAAAATCATTTCTTTTTTGAAAGATTCTAAAATTGTTCAAAAACTTAAATAAATGATCCTAATAAAATAAAAGAGAAAAATAAATAAATCAAATTGGAATACACATAAATAAAAAAAAAATACTCAATTCAATTTTATTTTTTTTAAAGAAAGAGTATATATAAATCCTAAACCTTTTTTTAAGGAGTATACTAAATAATTAAAAAAAACAAAAAAAAAATGATCATTTATTTATAATCATTTTTTCTGTTAAAAAAAATCTTAAAAAAAACTTAAGTCATCTGCAAAAAGAAATAATAGTTAAAAACGAAAATAGGAAGGAGAAAATGGAAAAGGAAGGTTAAAAAAAATTAGGAGAGTGTTTAATTTCAGCCGTTGGATCACTTTTGTAACTTTAAATCTGAACCACCACTTATGTGATAGATTTAGAAACCGCCTAATATTAGCCGTATGATCTTAACAGTGAAAACGAATCTAATGGATAAAAATAAAGAGGAAAATAAATCATTCAATGAAGACCGTTGGATCAGGTAGTTATGGACAAATCCTGACCGCTCTTTATCACTAGCTAAGAGGCGGTTATTCCCTTCCTGTATTGTATAATAGATTAAATAGTATTTGATGCCGCAAGAAAAGTGCTTATCAATCTTCCTACACGTGGCAGGACTGATCACCTGGCTCCTTGACCTGAAATCAGAACCCACGACTAGCCGGATGTGTCTCCGGCTTAGACCCTCGGGCGTGAGAGTAAGTATGTGTTTCGGAGAGCAAATATTGTAAATGAACATTTGTATTCAAATGACAAAATTGCAGTTACCTTCGCACCGTTGGTAGTGGTGAAGTATTTATAGGTAATGACTATTGTATTTTTGGTGGTGCTACATGAACTCCGAGATTTCAGCGGCAGTTATTAGTAATGGGAACGTGCCTATAACGGTCCCTGATTTGTAGGAATGCAGTTATGGAAAGATTTGGTTCACGTGCGCCCACATCTATTAGGTCGACGCTTGAGGTCAAGGTCGCCCAATGGGGTTAGGTCGACCTGACTGTCGGGTAGAGCATGGATCGTACCCGAGTTATAGTATGGATCATTGAGTCGGATCAAGTTAGGTCGGGACCTTGGAGGTCGGACAATGAGCTTAGATCGACTGATATTGTTATTGGGCCTTGGGCCTTATGGTGAATGGGCTAGCCTCATTAAGACTGTAAATGCCAAGGTTGTCTGTGTTTGGACTTTACTTGCTTGGTCCAGCTCGACACTTTTAGTATGTTCAGTGGCCCCCAACTTTCGAGTTGACTTTGTCGACTAGGAAGTTAAGGAAATCTCGATGGAAATTGCTGTTACTCGCGGGTCGCTACTCGTCCTGAGGTTTAGTCGACCCAAGATGACGTGGCACAATCCTGGACGTCGGCGATGAACGACCAAAGATGAAGGAGCGCCGTAATTTGTAATGATTACAATTAGACGTTTGATAATCCGTCTTGGGAACTGTTTTCCCAATTAATATGGAAATTAATTTTTGAATTTTCCCCTTTCCTTTCCAATTTCAAAAAATACAAATAGCAGAATCCTTCTCCGTTTAGAATTTTTACCGTCTTCAAGCTCTCATACCCTCTTGGCGATAATTGCGGAGCAACATTAGGATTTAATCCGAGCTTTCGTCTTTGGCAACAGCTTCCCTTTTTGCAATCAACTGAGGTATTTCTCTCGTATACTTGCATTAGGGCTTTAATTTTTGCTTTGTTTTTGTTTCCGCCATGGCTAGAACCTTCAGTGGTGAACCAGGAGCTTGGTACGGGTACTGTACTGTTAATCGTCGTGTATACAAGCACATAAATGGTGAGTGGAGAGAAATGTCGTTGAACGAGTGTGCCTCTATCTTGACCAGGTGGGGACTGAATTTTAGTGAAATAGGGCTGCCCATAGGGACGGATGTAGGTGAATTGACAGTAGACAATTCAAATGTTGTCTCCTTTCATCTTTTCCATGAATTACTTGATCACATTGCACTGTTTTATGTTAGGGATGTCCATAAACCGTCGTTCCTTAGGGATAGGAAAGGTTTTCCAGGGGAGTCTAGATCGTCCTTAGGTAGGTCGACTGAAATTGTTCATGGGTCTGACTCCCCTGTTTCTCCTTCTTCTTGTACAGATATGACTTCCCAAGGTGGAGCTACTGCATCTACCTCCTCTGGCCCCAGAATCGTGGATGCTTTTGATGATACGGCCGTGCCAGGGAAGAATGAGAGAGGTTATGTTCCCCACGGGCCATTGCGTGGAAAGAAGAATTTGCCCTCTAGGTATAGTATGATCTATGACTTTTGTGAGGTGAGTAAAGAGGATTATAGAGTGACCATCTATAATAAGAAGGATTTCAAGGCCCAATTTAAGTCGACCTTTGCTAGGGATGCCACTAGAGTAGCTTTTTTCTATGGCCAATTTGTGGCCGGCCTTAGGTTGCCACTTGACCCTTTTGTCAATGAGTTCTTGGAGTGTGCCAATGCCTTACCCCTTCAGCTCGGAGCCAATACTTGTAGGGTTCTAGTATGCTTTGCTATGGTGTGTAGATTTTTAGGATATGAACCCTGTATGAGGGTATTCAAAGAATTCTTTTGCATTAAGTATACTGGAGAGGAGATGAGCATCAGTACCCCCTCTAAACCCAATTCTCGTAAGCTTTTCTCGAACCTTCCCAGCAAGCATAGTGGCTGGAACTCGCATGTGGTTGTAGTAGAGAGTAGGTTAGGATGGGAATTTCCTTTGCCGCTAAGCGTCTGAGCCCTTAGATGAGAGGAACTATTGGGAGCCACTCTGGCATTTTGAATTATATAAGAAGTTGTGTCGGCTAGCTGACCCGGGTTCTTTCAGTTGGGAGCGTCTAATTACCACCAAATATAACTTCATCGGTAGGGATGATGGCTGGAGAGGGGGAAGTGCAACCCTTGGTGGCCATTGGTAGGGGCACAATATATCCCGACTGGGTCACCCACGCGTTGGCTAAGTTCGATGATAAGTGCCAGCGTTGTAAAAAGACTGCCAACTATTGCAAGGAGAATGGAGAGCATGCTGGTGGTAAGATATCCTTGTTCTGTGTTTCTTTACTCGCCCTTTATCTGTTAACTTTGCATGTATGAATAGTTTGACTTGGTTGCGATACTTATGTGCTAGATCTGTGGTTCGTACATGACTTGCTCGTACATAGAACTATTGATCGTATGTAGAACATTGCATGTAGAACACCTAGCTCTCCCATGGTTAGCTCGTAGCTTGTATGTAGAAAGCACTCTGAATTGTGTATGCAACCCTTAGCTCGTTAATTGCTTAACTCGCATCTAGATGGGTTAGCTCATGCATGTCGAACTCATACATAGAACTTGTTGCTCGCATGTAGAGTGGCTTGGTTCAAACTAATAGTTTGTCACCTTGATTTTTGTGCAGTTCTGACCCCTGAACAAGAGGCAAATATGGGTCGTATATTGGTGGTATCGGACAGGAAGAAAGCCAGAAAAGCCCATGGTGCTGCCAACGCTCGAGCTAACAGAGAAAGAAAGGCTGCGAGAAGGAATGATTTGCTGTCTAAGGATAATGCTGGAATGATTCCCATGGAGGAGGTTGAATCTGAGGACCCCTTGGGAAGTAGCATCCATACTAGGGATGTGACTGAGGATGGTAACGACTCCAACAAGTCCAATAAACCCAGCTTGAGCTCCGACCCAACTCTTGATGTTAACGCTACGACTTCTGGTGCGGGCACAGTTGAAGCTAGACCTCTGGAGGTTGTAAATATTGATGAAGATGATGTGATGGCGGATGAAGACGACCTGCCCCTGAACTCTAGGAAAAGGTCAAGAACTGAGAAGGGAAAGTCAGTTTCCTCAAGCCAACCGCTGCCTCCGACCTCTTCTCCCCCCATCCAAGAATCTCTAGAGGACCAAATGAGGAGGTTGAGCGATGTGCCCCCTCTCATTGGGGTCAACAGCTTGAGTCGACGCTATCCAAATATGAGTCTGGGTCAGGTTGTGGTTAGGAGGGCCATTGATGTCGACCTCCTAACTCACTTTGCTGATAAGGGGATTTCCCCTGAGGAGTTCTCAGCTCGCTCTGGGATGGTGCACCGCGAGGTAATCCTTTATTTTTCCTTTCTGCCTTGTCGCTTGTTCTTTTAATCAATCAACTTGACTTATGAGCTAACACTTCCCTGATTTCCTTTGAATGTAGAATCTCACCATGGTCGAGCAGGTTAAAAGCTCTTGGAGGGCCTCCATTGAGAGGGAGAGGCAGGCTCTTAAGGACTTATCCAAGAAGTCTCAAGAACTAACCGACCTGAGAGAGAAATACAACGACTTGGATAATTCATTTGATGCCTTGGAGATGGTGAAGAAGAAAGCTCTGACGGATCTTGAAACTGTAGAGTCTAAGCTCAAGGAGGTCGAGGTGGAGAGAGATGCTGAGAAGAAAGAGCTTGAGAAGACCAGGACGGAGCTGGCAACAGTTTCCAAACTTTTGAAGGAGAAAGACGCCTTCTTGGTCGAGCTGCATGAAGAACATAGACTCGAGCGGGTGAAATGGCAAGAAGATCTTCAGACTACTGCCAAAGCTGCTACTAAAGATGCCGTCGAAGAGTTTAAGGACAGAGATGAGTACTTCAATGCCATTATTGCTAAAGCTAGGGGCTTCTTGGAACTGGGTAAGTGTCATATGGCCCGTCAGGCTTTAGTCGACCCTGACACTGACATTTCTTTGGAGCAGCTAGCTCGATGGGCCTATGCTCCCCAGTATGACATGGCAGCTAGAGGAGGTCACTCGTTGGTGCCTTATAATGATGATGACCTAGCCCACATTGCCCAAGAAGACCAAGAAGAGGGTTGTGAGCCTTGGATGGCCCCAGCTTTGGCCCCCATGACCTTTGACGTGGCCTTGCAGGAGCTAGAAGATTCAGAGGATCGAGAGGAGATGGAGGTAGAGGGTGAGTTCGATCAAGAGGTTTTCTCCGAGTCGGGTAAACCCTTGAGCCCTCAGCAGCATGAACCAATCAATGAGGAACGAGCTGCCAATGACGACTCCAATGCCCCCGACCAAGCTGTTTGAATTGAAATAAACTTTGTGTAATGGAACAAGCCCCAAAACACTTTTTTGCTTTTTGTCTTGCTAGATATTTAAATGCCTTGGCCCTGTTTTTGGGAGGCATGAGACATCATAACTTCTGTTTTGTATAAGTCTTGGCCCGCTTTTGGGAGACTTATTTATATCTAATCGTAGCTGACCTCCCTTTATTGTATGCTTTTGATGTTTACATGTAGGTGTCGAGCTAGATATAATAGAATGAATGAGTCAACTTGAGCCTAGGGTCGACTTGATCTTTATTGATTTAGTCGACCTCAGACTTGTATAACTTTTCGTGAACGAGATTGAATATGAGTCGAACCTATTCAAACTATTAAAGCTGACCAAGGGTCGAGCTTATTAGAACGAAGTCGACCTTAGGTCGGACTTGTTTTAAGGAACGAAGCTGATTGAGAATCGAGCTACTTAGAACAGACTGACTAAGAGTCGAGTTTGTTAGAACGAAATCGACTAAGAGTCGGACTTGTTAAGACGAAGTCGACTAAGAGTCGGACTTGTTAAATAAACAGAGCTGATTAAGAATCGAGCTTGTTAAAGTTAAGCTGACTAAGAGTCGAGCTTTGTTAATGGAACGAAGCTGATTAAGAATCGAGCTCGTTAAAACGAAGCTGACTAAGAGTCGAGCTTGTTGGGGTTAGTGTAACACAATGTTTGGTCGAATAAACTGTGCTTTTTATTGAAGTAGGGAAACGTTTACATCAATGGAAAGCTAGAACTATGACAAATTTCAATCTTGGGAATTGCCTTAACCTTGACCGAGTAATAGACACAGAACCTTCGAAGTAGTACTTGATGAGGTGAGTAGCGTGCCATGGATGCTTCAACTCTTCACCATATGGATGAGCTATCATATAAGTTCCTTCTTTGACGACTCGAGTAACTATGTAAGGACCTTCCCAATTAGGAGATAACTTGTTCTGTTGGGTCCTTCTCCCTGTTGCCTCGATCTTTCTCAACACGTGATCTCCGACTTGGAATGACATGGCTTTCACTTTCTTGTCGTGGTAACTTTTAGTTCGCTGTTTGTAGTTGACCATCCGAAGGTAAGCCGTATCTCGCTTCTTGTCGATCAGATCCAGGTCGATCAATCTGTTGGTGTCATTACGTTCTTGATCAAAGAAAGTTACTCACGAAATTTGTTAAATCTTAACTCATTGGAGCCATGGCTTGACCCATATGTTAGAGCGAATGGGGTTTCCCGTAGGCCCCGAGTGGTTGTGCGAAGCGCCCCGAGAGCAAGGGAGTTCGTCCAACCCGGTTGTTGCGTCGACCCACGAGACCCGTCTTGAGTGAAGATAGGACAAGTTTATTCGCCGCTTGACTTGCCCATTACCTTGGGGGTAGGCGACGAAGATTTCCAATGCTTGATCCCTACTCGATTCATCTACGCTTGAAGGTTTGGGAGAATTGTAGGCCGTTGTCGATTACTATAGCTCGAGGAAAACCAAATCGACACCAGATGAAATCATGAATGAAGTTGATGGCGTTTTCCTCTGTGATGCGAGCTAGCGGCTTGGCTTCAACCCACTTGGTAAAGTAATCAATTGCCACGATTGCGTACTTACAATTTCCACGGGCGGGTGGGAAGGGTCCAATTAAGTCGACGCCCCACATGTCGAATGGCCAAGCTGCAATCACGGGGGTTTGCTCAGTTGTAGGCAGATGAGGTAGGTTGGCAAACCTTTGGCATTGGTCGCACTGCTGCACAAAGTCATGGGTGTCTGCTCTCATGTGTGGCCAGTAGTACCCCAAAGTGATCAACTTGTCGGCTAGAGTCTGGCCCCCGGTGTCCACCACAAATCCCACTGTGTACTTCATGTATCAGCGTAGTGATCTCTTGAGGGTGGATACACTTCAATAGCGGTCGAGTATAGGATCTTCTGAATAGCTCGCCTCCTTGAATAACGTACCTTGGAGCTTTCTTTTTGACAGCTCGAGCTTTCTTCTCGTCATCAGGCAGCTCGCCACTTTCCAGGTATGTTTTCATCTCCTCAATCTAGCACTTCTCATTTGAAGTGTTTACCACACATTGAATCTGAACCCTTTCATAAGATGGGCTCTCAAGGTAGGAGATGGGCTCTTCATGCGGCTCATCGATGTGGCCGGTTTGAGAGTAGGTCGGCTAGCTCGTTGTCTTCTCGACCAATCCTGATTCCCCCAAAACTCCAAATCCTTTGTCAATTTCCTCACTAGGTCGTGGTATTTGACTAGAGTAGAATTCAACACCTCGTATTCTTCTCGGACCTGGCTGACTATCAACTGTGAGTCACAATAGGCCATGATTTTAGTCGCTCCAAAGCACTGGGCGTACTCAATGGCTGCCACTAAGGCCTCATACTCTGCCTGGTTGTTGGATGCCTCAAACTTGAACCTTAGTGATTCCTCATACACGGTCCCAGACTCTGGCTCAATCAAAACAATCCCAGCTCCACTGACATTTTTGTAGGCGACCCGTCCGAGTAGACCTTCGGCAATCGTCGGGTAAAGTAATGGCGGGTGGGATTACGCTCTTTCCCTTTGGTTTTCTCCTTTTGAGCTCATTGCTCATTTGTCCTCCTTGGTGAACGTAAGCTCGACCAAGAAATCTGCTAGATCTTGAGCCTTCAACGCCTTTCGAGGTCGATACTCGATGTCAAATTCCGTAAGGGCAATTGACCAATTGAGCAAGCGACCTGAGCTCTCCGGTTTGTGCAATATTTTTCTCAAGGGTGCATTCGTGAGCACCACAATAGGATGAGCCAAGAAATAAGCTCGCAGCTTTCTTGAAGCTACGACTAAAGCATAAGCGACCTTCTCAGCGTTGTAGTATCTGCCCTCTACATCTGATAAGGCTTTGCGACGTAGTATCTTTGGTTTCGATGACCTTCTTCTTCTCTAACCAAGGCTGCTGCTCTTGACTTGTCTCCCAGACGTGATACACGAACAAGGTCTCACCGGTGATCGAGTGCTCAATAGGGGAGGAGCAGCAAGGTACTCTTTGAGTTGTTGGAACGACGAATGACATTCGGCCGTCCATTCAAAGTTTTTCATCCCCCTCAATGATTTAAAGAAGGGGAGAGACCTTTCAGCCGACTTGGCTATAAAATGACCTAGGGCTGCCACCCTACCGTTAAGTCGCCGCATCTCCTTTCTGTTGGTTGGCTCTTTCATGTCGACTAGAGCCTTGATCTTCTCGGGTTAGCCTCTATGCCTCGCCGAGACACCATAAATCTAAGGAACTTGCCCATTGCTACACCAAAGACACACTTGCTAGGATTGAGCTTCATGTCGTTTGCTCGCAAGTTGGCGAATGTTTCTTTTAGGTCGACCACGTGACGTCCGACCTTAGTTTTGATGACCATATCTTCGACGTAGGCCTCCATGTTTCGACCAATTTGTGAAGCAAAGACCTTGTTCACCATGCGTTGATAAGTTGCCCCTGCGTTCTTCAATCCAAATGGCATCATGTTATAGCAGTAGATGCCTCCAGCCGCTTGGAAGGCTGTTTTCACAATGTCATCCTCATGCATCTTTATCTGGTGGTATCCCGAGTAAGCATCAAGGAAACTGTGGGTAGAGTGGCCAGCAATGGAATCAACAAGTTTGTCGATTCTAGGAAGAGGATAGCTATCCTTCGGGAATGCAAGGTTTAGAGTGGTGAAGTCGACGCACATTCTCTATTTGCCATTTGCTTTCTTCACCATGACCACGTTGGCCAACCAGGTTGTATGAGTGGCCTCTTTAATTATACCTGCACTCAAAAGTTTTTGTACCTCAGCTTTTATGGCCTCTTCCTTATCACGAGCAAAGCTTCTCAATTTAAAGTGCAGGATTTATAGTCGGGTTGACCTCAAGCCTATGAACGGCGACCTCTTCCTTGATTCCCCTCATATCTTCTACTCGCCATGCGAAGACATCATTACTCTCTTTGAGTATCCCAATGATTTCTAGCCTTTCTTCAGAAGATAATTGTTTCCCAATCTGAATCTTTTGGTCGGGGTAGGAAGGGTTGGTGATTACTGATTCTAGCTCGTCCACGACCTCCAGCTCTGGACCATCTCTGAACTGCAGTGTCTCAACGATGATCTCTCTGACCCTTTGTCTCTCCTCGGCCCCCAGGTGTGGAGCTTCTTCAGCTATCATATCATCCAGCTTATCTGCGACCCACTGGTGGTGGTGGCCCCCGAGTTATTGTCGACCTGGAGGCATAGGTCGCCTATGATGACTTGGTCGACCATAACTACGTCTGGATCGACCGCTGTGACTTCGGAGTGACGTGTCGACTCAACCATGACCTTGTCACTTGAGCGATAGGTCGACTCCTCCACATTGGTGATCGTTGATAGGCGAGTAGTTTTGGTGACTGACTGGGACAGCTTTAAGTAACCATCTGCCGTTTCAATCTCTAGTTCCCTCTTCTTTCTTTCTCGAAGAACATGATCCAGGTAGGCTCGAGCTGTGCCTTGTACACAGCCTACTCCAGCAGGTGTAGGAAACTTGACTCGTTGGTGGGGGATTGATGCCACCATTCCAAGCGCGACCTGACCTGGAATACCAAGTATAGCAGCATAGTCACTGTTCACATCTATCACAATAAATTGTACCTTCGATACGACCCTGTGGGGGTATTGGCCTAGGTCGACGTCAAGCTCAATCTGGCCTTTGGCATCAACTCGATGATTGGTGAATCCTTCTAATCTGCCGTCATATCTTTCGAGCTGCTCGTTAGAAAGGCCCATCTCCTGGAATGTCTTGTAAAACAAGATGTCTTTGCAGGCCCCCGTGTCGACTAAGAGTCTGCTCGTCGTACATCCGTCGATTAGACCTAGGATGACGAGAACTTGCTCCCTAGCCGCCATATTAGTTGCCGGTTCGTGGGGGTAGAAGATGATTGCCTCATCCCTGACATCTCTCCTTGGAGGCACATGTGGGGCTTTATTGAGCTGAAAGATTTTATGCTTGATGGCTGTGTTGCTAGCCTGCTCCGTAATGACCCCCAAATTCAATCTAGGTTGCCTTGGTCCTTGCTGTCCACCTGCTGGCTGCTCGCCTCCACCAGCTTGAGGTCTTTTCACATATGCGTCGAGCCTTCCCTGGTCGACCATTCTTTGGATGATACGCTTCAATCCCAAGCAATCCTCCGTGAGATGTCCCGTATCTTTGTGGTAACCACAATACTTGCTATTGTCCCTTCTGAACTTGTTGCCTGGGTTCATTGGGGCAGGTGGAGCCAACTCGACTGCATTCATTATCTCTGTTCGACTCACCGTCAGGGGAGTGAAAACTTCAGGCACTTTCTCTGTCGCCCTTGTCCTGTTCTTACCATTTTTGTTGTTTCCTCCATTTTTGGCTGAGTCTTTCTTGTCGTCAGCGACCTCACCCTTGGGACCTTTCCCATTCTTCTTTTCCTTCCTTTCCTCGGCTAGTGCCACATTGTAAGCCTTCTCAAATAACTCATGTCGAGTGGTGACAGTACGAACCGTTAGTTCATAATCAATGTCTTCCGAGGAAATGCCACTCCGAAAGTAATTGATCACCTCCCTGTCAGTCAGATCCTCCTTAATCTTGTCAACCATTTCTTTAAACTTGGTGTAGTAGCTCATGGAGCTTTCATTCTTCCACTTGCACCAAGTTGCTTAAGTCGGCGATGGGCCACCTTCCGAGCTCCAGCAGTTGAGAAACGCTCAAGGAATTTTGTCCTCAAACTCATCCAGGAGGAGATGCTTCCAACTGCTAAACTATTGAACCACGTTAGGGCTGCCCCTGTGCGTGTGCTTATGAGGGCTTTGCACATATTGTCTTCCTCATTGGCGACAAAACACATGGTAGCTTCTAGGTGTGCTACGTGGCTTTTTGCATTGGTGGCCCCCGAGTACTTTTCTAGGAGGGGTAATCTGAAACCAGCAGGAGGTCGACTGTCAATCAGGTCCTTGGATAAGGGTCGAAGAGCAAAGTCAATTCGTTCGACCTTTCCAGTATCCTTTTTCTTCTCCTCCTCCCATTGTTCAAACTTCTTTTTCATCAACAACCATTTCCTAGCGTCGAATTACGGTCATATCTGCGGGGGAACGACATTCGACCTCTGACCCTCACTTCTGGGGGGAGTTACCTGCCTGCTTCTCCTATCTCTGTGAGAAGGAGCCCTTTCTGATCGAATTGGTGACCTATGTCTGTCGTCTCTTGGCGGCGACCTGCGCCTTTCGTCTCTGAGAGGCGACCCGCGCCTATCATCTCTGAGAGGCGACCTGCGCCTTTCCTCCCTTATGGGCGACCTGCGCCCATTCCTGTCCCTATGAGATTGAGATCTTTGTGTCCTAGCAGGCGAACCACGTCGGCTTCGGTTGGCCTCTAAGTGAGTCCTCAAATCTGATTGAGCCTCCTGTTCCCTATTCCTGGTGAGGCTAGCTCTTAGGTCGTTACTTGGCACATGAATGAGGGATGGAACCCGCCGCACTATCCTCGTTATCGCCGTTACGTCCCACGGACTCATTAGGCCTAGCACTCCTGGCCTGCTCCCTGTTTGAAATTTGAGAGGGAGCCACCCTCTCTGACCTTCTATCCGCCTGCTCAGCTTCCTCCATGGCCAATAACTCGGCCAGTATCTGGGCTTGCTCCAACAGCATTTCCTTTCTACTCAATGGGTTGGATGAGGGACCTGCCCTATTTCCAACATTCAAATGAGCAGTTGGACGCTTAGGAGGAGGTGGAACTCCTTGTCCCTCCATGGGACGTTTTTCTCTCCTTGCATCTGGCAATCCTCTGCCATCAGCTACACTGTTTGAGCGTGTCGCCCTAGCATGATGACGAAGAGGAGGAGGAGGAGGAGGAGGCAAATCCGTATTCACATTGGTAGTAGCGATGGTGTTGGCATTCACTTCATTGAATTCATCAGAAGCCTTCGCAACATGCCCGTCTGGGGTCACCATTGTTGTAGGGTGAGAAGAATTTCGAGGTCAAGCTAAAGCACATTTTCCGGCAATGGAACCAAACTGATGCCGCAAGAAAAGTTCTTATCAATCTTCCTCCACGTGGCAGGACTGATCACCTGGCTCCTTGACCTGAAATCAGAACCCACGACTAGCCGGATGTGTCTCCGGCTTAGACCCTCGGGCGTGAGAGTAAGTATGTGTTTCGGAGAGCAAATATTGTAAATGAACAGTTGTATTCAAATGACAAAATTGCAGTTATCTTCGCACCGTTGGTAGTGGTGAAGTATTTATAGGTAATGACTATTGTATTTTTGGTGGTGCTACATGAACTCCGAGATTTCAGCGGCAGTTATTAGTAATGGGAACGTGCCTATAACGGTCCCTGATTTGTAGGAATGCAGTTATGAAAATATTTGATTCACGTGCGCCCACATCTAATAGGTCGACGCTTGAGGTCAAGGTCGCCCAATGGGGTTAGGTTGACCTGACTGTCGGGTAGAGCATGGATCGTACCCGAGTTATAGTATGGATCATTGAGTCGGATCAAGCTAGGTCGGGACCTTGAAGGTCGGACAATGAGCTTAGATCGACTGATATTGTTATTGGGCCTTGGGCCTTATGGTGAATGGGCTAGCCTCATTAAGACTGTAAATGCCAAGGTTGTCTGTATTTGGACTTTACTTGCTTGGTCCAGCTCGACACTTTTAGTATGTTCAGTATTCATTTTAGGAGTCTGTATTTTTAAACGTGACAATTTAAATAGAAATTTGTATCTTTTTAAATAGGAAATAGGAGAGAGAGAGAGAGAGAGAGAGAGAGTATGTCTTTAATATTTTAATATTTTTTTGTGTTCTTTCTCTTTAAAATGACTGAAATGTAGAGCATCCCCTAATAAGTTATTTGGGCTTTACTTGCTTGGTCCAGCTCGACACTTTTAGTATGTTCAGTATTCATTTTAGGAGTCTGTATTTTTAAACGTGACAATTTAAATAGAAATTTGTATCTTTTTAAATAGGAAATAGGAGAGAGAGAGAGAGAGAGAGAGAGTATGTCTTTAATATTTTAATATTTTTTTTGTGTTCTTTCTCTTTAAAATGACTGAAATGTAGAGCATCCCCTAATAAGCTGAAAGAGAAAATGGGAGGCAACCAAAGGTCTCCTGGCCTGATGGTATTGTAGTGGCTTCCCTTCGGGGAGGTCACGAGTTCGATTCCCCTTGGGGGAATCTTGTGGTTTATTTCTTTCCTAGGGTTTCAGGAGTCTTGGAGTCCCCCGGGGCACATCCGTGCAGTTAAGGAAGCAGAATTGTTGGGCTTGTACCCTCAGTGTGGGGAGTTCGAATCTTGGCAGGAGCAGCTGAAACAGCCAAATGGTGTTGTAAGAGTGATGTAAGTGCCACTTTGGCAGGAGCAGCTGGAGCAGCCATTTGGTGATGTAATAGTGATGCAATTGCCTTGTAGGAGGGCTCCCTGGGGCCTGGAGTATAAGGGTGCCGCCACCCTGGCCGCATAGGGCACATCCCGCGATTTACCTCCGCCGATATGCGAGGCCGTGCACAGTGGTCCAGGATTAGTCCGTGAAGCCGGGAACACCGGATATCAAAAAAAAAAAAAAAACAAAAAAAAAAAAAAAAACAAAAAAAAAAAAAAAAAAAATGGGAGGCAAAAGTCATACTCCCTCGGTCCCGCTCGAAGTGTCTCAATTTTTCTTTTTGGACGTTCCATTTAAAGTGTCTCAATCCCAAAATGAAAAGTTTTTATTATTTTTATACTCTTCCTACCCCACTCATTCTCTCTCCTACTTTACTTTTACACTCACAACATTCTCTCTCCTAACTATTCATCCCACTCATTCTCTCTCCTATTTAATTTTTCATACTCACAACATTTAACCTTTTTCTCTTTCTTACCTCACTTTCCTTAATTCCCACGCCGATCTCATTTTGAGACACTTCGAACGGAACGAAGGAAGTATTTTAGTATCTGAATTTTATATTTTATTAACTGAATTTTAGCTTTTTTTTCAAATGTTTTCACTCACCTTTTTTGGTGAGTGAAAATATTTGAAAAAAAAGCTAAAATTCAGTTAATAAAATATAAAATTCATGTATGGTGTTGAAAAGGTCGAAGTGGAAGGCAAAAATTCATGTGGGGGATTGATTTTTTTTTTTTTTTTGATTTTGATTTTGATTTTTATTTGTATGTTTATTTATTTATTTGTTTATTTATTTATTTATTTATTTATTTTTATTTTTTTTCAACAACCTTTTTTCACGATGAAATATGAGGATTCATGTTAGCCGACCCCAAATTATTTTGGGACTAAGGCTTTGTTGTTGTTGTTGTTTTCACTCACCTTTTTTTTTTTTGAATGTTCTCACCAAACTTTTACATTTTTTAAAATTTGCTCGCTCCGTCAACAAATTCGCAACCTAATGACCTCACATAACTATTTTTGTTAAATACGATCTATGGTAAATGATTTTTGGAGGAATTAATTTGTAATATTTTCTATAAATTATGTGCTAATGACATTTTACATTAATTAATTTATATTCTTCATCATACATGTCAACAACGTTAACATATATGTTGAAAAAATTTAACGAATATTTCACGTAGCTAAAAAAATTCAGATTTTTAGCGAATTTGTTAACGGGGGAGCGCTTTCTGAAAATCGTGGAAATTCAGTGAAAACATTTTGAAAAATATTATTTTAATGAGAACATTTGGAAAAATGATAAAATTTAGTGACGAAAATATGATTTTTGCCAAATGAGATAATTAAGTACTTCTTAGTTCTTCCGATTATTAAAAAGAAAAAATCTCTTTATTAATCAAGAAAAAATTAATTATATATTTTGAGATATACTGTATGTAATATTTACTTGAGCGAACTAACCTTGATACAATCGAAGGAATGATGTCAGATTGAATCGGATTCTCCATCCTAAATAAATGTTTAAATTTTTAATTAAAAAATGTTCAATTTTTTTATAAGTTATTAAATTTTCCCTCAACATATAACAAATTTTAATTTGGACTTAAATTAATTATGCATTATGATTATGATGAAATTATTAAAAATATACTTCGTATATTTATGTTTAAAAAATGTTAAATCGTAACTTTTAACAAATACTCCCTCCGTCCCATATTACCTTACCCATTTTCTATTTTGGACGTCCCACTTTAAAGTCCCACTTTCCTAAAAAGGAAACTTTTTAATACTTCTTTATTCATGGGACCCACTTATCATACTCACAACACTTTTCAAATTTACTATTCTCTCCACTCATTCTCTTTCCTACCCACTCACAACTCCTACTTTAATAACATTATTCCTTATTTTCCGTTCTCAACAGTAAATGAGTAAGTTATTATGGATCGGAGGAAGTATTACCTTTGAGCCCAGTTTAATGTTCTTAGTTTTCTTTTTAGTATATTCATAATAAGGTTTTTGGTCGTTTTATTACTTTAATATTGATTCACTTATCTCACATCAGGAATAAACTAGCCTTGACTCAATATATAAAGATCATGAGCTACTTCTATTACCATCAATTGGTTTTCAGGTGTAAACTCAGACTTTAAAACTTAATATAAACAATGAGACTCACTTGTCATTTTTACAACAAAAATTTTATATTCACTTTCTCTTTCTTACTTTATTTTTCATACTTATAACATTTATTTTTTCTTAATTTTCATGTAAAATCAAATCAAGAACATTAAATTGGAACAGAGAAAATAACTCTCAAAAATTCTCAAATGCAAAATTTAAAAATTCATTTAGGACGGAGGAAGTATATTTGAATACTTTTGAGTTAGTGGATCCTTTTTCGACATGTAAATTTGTATGATTGTTAAGCTTTGTTATCTGACCACGTTGGCGGGCCCACAATATGAAGGCCTCCAGTTCCCAGCCACATATTTTACTGTTAAATATTTAAGGAAATTGGGCCTATTATATTGGACTTTTATACTCCCTCCGTCTCAATAGAATGTCTGGTTTTTTCCTTTGCACGCAAATTAATAAAATGCGTGGGAAGAAAAATGTTGTGAAGTGTAATTTGAAAATATGAGAGAGAATGAGTGGAGGAATAGTAAATTATAATGGGATTGTGAGTATTAAAATAATGTAGGAGAGAGAATGAGTGGAGGGAATAAGAAAAGATTCCTTGCAAAAAAAAAAGAAGTGGAAGCCTATTAACGTGACCCAAAATGGCAAGAAATCAAGAAATTACTTATTAGGACGGAGGAAAGTATATTATTTCCCAGCTGGACAATTATGAGATCTTTATTTAAGGCCCCACATGTATATTTCATTACTTACAAATTGATCATGTAGGCCCGCAACCTGATGATGCAGACATGCAGACAAACTACTCCTACAACGACACTTCTCTTTTATATTGAGTTACTCTTTGAGGTGACAACGATTTGATTGCGATTTGAAATCGAACCGAGTAAAATTGTATGGTTTGATTTGATTTTATTTTTAGATATAAGTGATTTAGCTTGTACAATGTAGTTCAGCTTAACTTGTGGTTTGACACTCCTAAACTGAACCGAATCGAACCGTTTAAAATCGAACCGCTGTTTGAATTCGTGAAACCGAGTCATTAAACCGAAATGTGAAACCAAGCCATAAATCGAACCATGAAACCGCAATCCTGACCGTCCCTTCAAAGTTTTAGTTAATCTCAGCCATTAATTTTCAAACCGAGGTTTAGACCGAATCAAACCGTGGTCTAGATCGCGGTTTGTACCGTAGTCTTAACCGCAAAATTAAACCGCAAATCAAACCGCGGTTTAGACCGAACCAAACCGAACCATAGCGGTTTGGTTTAGCTCGTTCTGAATTTTTTTATGATTTAGCTCGATTTAAAATTTCTTCAAACCGATACTAGCGATTTAACTTTTAAATTGTCCAAACCGAGCTAAACCGAACCATTTTCACCCTTAGGCTCCGTTTGTTTAGCGTAAAACATTTTTCGGAAAATGATTTCCTGCAAAATGTTTTCCGTAAAATGAAAATATTTTTCGGAAAATGAGATAAACATGTTTAGCGTAAAACATTTTCTCAATTTTCCGCTACAAAACAAATACCGAAAAATGAAAAAAATGTTTTTCGAAAAACATTTTCCTCAAACAAACGAAGCCTTAGTTACTCTATCTCAATCCCATTTATATTAGTCATATCGATTATTAATACTCCCTCCGTCTCAATAAAAGCTTCACTAATTATTCAAAAGGGCGTCCCAAGTGCTAAGCTTCATCTTTTCTTTTTGGCAAAGAATCTTTACTATTTCTTCCACTCATTCTCTCTCCTACATTATTTTAATACTCACAACACCATTATAATTTACTATTCCATCCACTAATTCTCTCTCCTATTTTCAAATTACACTCATAACATTTTATTTTTCCTCCAATTTTCATAATTTACGTGCCCACCCAAAAGAGTGAAGCACTTATTGGGACGGAGGGAGTATTTGGTTAAAATTACTTATCGTTGACCAATGTAATTAATATAATTGGGACGGAGAGAGTGACTTATTGGGCCAGAGTAGTACTCAATTCCAGAGCAATGAAATAACTAAAATAATTCAAATAATCGAGATTAAAATGGACTAATGGGATCGGCTAGACATGTCCAAACACAGAATTGGGAATTGACGGAATCGGCGGATAGAATCGGAATCGGAAATCGGTGAGAATTGGGAATTGCCGGAATAGGAAATCGAACGTAATCGGGAACCGAATTGAAACGGTTCGAATACGAATCCACCATATTGGAAACCGAGGAACCGGCAGAACCGGGAACCGGCGGTTTCGGAACCGGAAACCGGCGATTGATCAAGGTAAGTTAAATGTAATATTTAGCATTTATTTAGTACTTTTAGTGTAGTGTTGTTTTATTTAAATTAGACTAGAATTTAGATAAATGTTGTAATATTTAGCGTCTTTACTGTCTTAAGAGGTTTGGATTTAAAAAAAAAAAGAAAAAAAGTTAAATGGTGATGGAACTGGAACCGAAACCGGCGGATAGAACCGGGAACCGGGAACCGAATTAATATGGTTCGAATACGGTTCCGGCTATTTGAAAAACGGGAACCGACGATTCCGAAACCGAAAACCGAAACCGAAACCGGAACCGTTTGGACATGTCTAGGATCGGCTGCACAATTCGTTTATGCATGCCCAGCCTCGCCTTATACTTCCTCCGTGTTAGAAAAATAATATCATTTTGATTTTAATTTTGATCATCATTTGTATAGATTTTGACAAAACAAAAATATTATACTAATAAATTATGTACAAAATATATAATTGATGAATTCGGACCAGCTAGATCGGGCTCAAACTTGATCTTGTTCAAAGGCCAAGTATGATGTGACACACCTTAGACCGTCAGAGTCAAGACCGCGAACAGATAGACCGTCAAGGTCAAGATCGCGTTCCTCTCAGACCGTCTCAGTCAAAACCACGAACATCTAGACCACCAGTAGGGTGACCGCTCCATCGGTGCCCGCGTCAATATCATCGATCGCCCAAGATGTTAATCACGGTCTCATACCAGACTCCCGATTAATCCCACCAGACTCTCGATTAAAGCCAAAACTTAGACAACAAGTTTCCTATACATGCACTGACATTATAAAGAAGTCGGCTTATTTCCATCGCATTGAATGCGGCTCAGCGAGACGCCTACTATTTCATTTAATGTGCCGCACCAACTCTCTCAAATATACGACTCCTGTCTACATCAACGACATCCCCTCTGACAGTGAATCTTCCTTTACTGACAGACCCAATCCGATGCGGACACGTGTACCTGATCAAAGACTAAGATGTCCTTGGCATCGACCTCATGGCTTACATTAACAAGTAGCTCACCATCACCTATAAATAGAAAGCCCTTATCCCATTGGACAAAATAAGTGTCAAATTGATATTGTAAGTCAATTGTCTAAACCCTAAACACACAAACACTCCAAGACATTCCAAAGTCTTGCTCTCGCATTACTATATCCTCTAAGATATCTTACTCTCACACCCGAGGGCCTGAGTTGAATTAATATCCACTTTGACCTTAACGGTGCTTCTCTTTTTGTGTTCTAGGTACATCCAAAGAATATCCGAACGATATCCTACCTTATATTCATTCCCCAAAGTTTGTGGCGTCATCAATAATATTTCTTAATGATATTAATAATAATTTTTAGAAATTATATTAAAATAATTAAATATTCATTAATTCTAGTTCAAAGTTCAATCAATCAAGTTGACTCACAAAAATCAAAACCAGATTTCTCAAAAACCGTAGAACGTGGGTCTCTCGACCTAAGCACATCTATTGCGCAGGTTCCTAGGGTTTGCGTGAGGCGATTAGACGGAGAACATAGAGACGGGATTGGGTACGGATGGAGGCGAGAGGTCAAGCATCGCGATGTCGCCGGAACGGCGGGCTAGGGATTTGTGTTTGATTACGAGGAGGAGGAAGGGAGAAGCGAGAGATACCCGGCCGAGGAGACGTCTTCGTTAGGAGGAGAGGATCGACATCGACGATGACTTTAGCGGCAACGGGACCGCCGGAAGGATTACTAGAGTCGACGGCAACTTGTCTTGTTCTTGTTGATGGCGGTCGGTGGTGTGGGTTCGCCGTCATGGGTGTGTGTTCGTCGTCGATTTCCTCGATCGTTTTGGATTTGGGAATCGATCGTGAATGAATAATGAAAGGGTTTATACGCTTATGGCTCAAAACAAAAATAAATAAATAAATAAACCTTACTTACTTAAGAAACGAATACTAGCATAGCACTTCAATTAAACGCTATGTTAGCTCTGGCCTAAGATAGCGTTTTTCTAATATGCGCTATGCTAGTTTTTTTTTTTGTCTTATTTATTAAATTTAAAGATGTGGATGCGCTATGTAAGTGTACAACTTAGATAACGCTTTTTAAAAACGCTATCTAAGGTACGCTTCCTAAGATCCAATTTGTACTAGTGTCGCTCTCACTCTCAGAATAGGGTGTGGTAAGTATTCATAGGTTGTTTTTTTAAAACTTTATTGAACCTTAATAATAAAAATATGAAAGCATAATTGTTCTTATAAAATTTTAAATTTTAATTGATAGATTATCAAACATATTATCAATAGTAATGTTTTATGGGTTAATAAAACTAAAAAGAAGAAAAGAAGGCAACAAATAAATAGTAGCCTAAGACCATCTCTACTATCTACAATGGTGTTAGAAAGTGGGTGTCGATTTATGAGTTGGAGGGTGTTAAAACTATTGTAGGGGATGTTGAAGCGGGGAGTTGTAAAATTTGGGTGTTGAAAATTTTCAACATGTTGATAAAAAAAATAAAAAATGGGGCTCGCGAGATTTTACGTGGCGTCATGTGATTGGGTCGTCATGGCGCGTGCGCTGCATGTGCGCCGATAGAGGCACGTGTATGGGGCGTAAATCTTTTTTAAGTGGGACACTAAGGCGTCCGTTGATTGGCCGGGTCAATTTCGCTTTTTTATCCAATTTCTTTGACCTCAATTATTTTATAATAAATTATTTTTTTTTAATTTTTTTACACCAAAATTCAAAAAAAAAAAATTCTCTATAAATAGAGACATGTTTCATTTGATTTGAACACGTAAAAAAAACCTTTTTTAAAAATATAAATTTCTTAATTATCCTTTTTTAATTTTCCTTTTTAATTTTTCAATATCTTTGTAGTGAAATGGATTCCAATAATAACCATTTCATCACTCAAAATTCAGTAATTTTCCTTTTAACTACAACATTCCTAATAATTTTCATTTTGAAAATCAATCTTTCAACCAACCACGTTCTCAAAATATACCAAAATTTTGTTTTCCACCAAATTTCAACATGCCTTCAGCTGTGCCAAATTTTCTCCATATTATGGGATGCAATTTCAACGACCCTCTTATTATAATCCTAATCATCCTCATATGCCAATGGGAAATGAAAATGTTGAAAATTCTCGAGTATCAATCCGAGGCAAGTGAGTCTAGTACACAAAGAATCATTCTCGATCGAGGTACTACCCGCATTTGCAAATCATGGCGTGCTAGATCGGAATTGCGTGATACAAAAGTTCATCACGAATTGTAGGCGGATCTAATCGTGCACATATGGGCAAAGTTCGAAATGTTTCGGTTAAAGATTATTTTTAAGCCTTGTAATGTGTGATTTAATAGTTTTATTGTATTGTGAGTCGAGTCTATTGTGTCGTACGCTTATTTGTCTTTAATTACTTGTGTCACGAGCTAAAGCTTATTGTAACTTTTATTTGTTTTAATAATAATTTTCGTCATTTCTCGTATTTATTTAATTGCAATTACGGAAAATTTATTAAGTGTGAAGTATTTTTTTAATTATAAATGATAATAATAATAATTTTACTAATCAAAAAAATAAAGAATATAAAATAAAATAAAAGTGGTGGGGTATAGGATGATGAGTTGAAAGGATGTTGAATTTTTATAACCAAAATCATTGTAGGGTGTAAAGTTGAAAGGTAGTTGATAAATTAGTGAAGGAGAGAAAGTTCGATGTGGAGTGATAAAATAAAATGGGTGTTGAAACCATTGTACATGAAGGAGCGGAAATTGCACTATCCCTCTAAAATGGTGAAAGTTATGCACTAAATATCATTCACTGATTTAAAAATATTCCATATTATTTTATTTTATTAAAGTATTTTTCATTGATTGATATATTATTATTGATAATATGATTTCAAGCTACTAGATATTTTTGAAATTTTGTAATGTTTATTTAATAAATTAATGATATACTATAATAAAAATACAAATAAGAACATATTTCAAATCTACAAATAACTTACATTATTAAATAATACTCCATGTATTAATATTTAATAATCAAATACAAATTGAATACTCCCTCCGTCCCACGTGAATACAAACTTATTTCCTTTTTGGTCCGTCCCACGTGATAACTTAGCGGATCCGTTTACCAAAGGTATAAATCGAGATCAACTGTATAAACTGTTAAGGGGAATGAGTTTAAAACCCACAACAAAAGAACTTATAGCGGACACTCAACCTTGAAAAATGGAGATCCCAGACCCTTGGTTCAATGAGACAACCAAGTTATAAGTTCTAGTAGAGTTACTTGGAAACAACAACTCGATTTATCAACCTGGAGATTGTTGAATACTCATTCCCAGAACATCCAAGTACACGCATTACGCAAAGTGGTAAGGATAAGTTGAGAAAACTTTTTAATGATTTCTATACATACGGGTGGAGTAGTGCATGATACTCCTTATAGTGAGAATCACCTATATAAGCGAGAGGTAATTAGGCCGCCTCTAAAAGAACGCTTATAAATGAGATACGGTCCAGGGTCGAAATGGACAAAACGTGAGAACAACAATTGTTAGAGCTGTTATTATGTGAGTATTATTGTCTTGGTATACATCCGACAGTCACTGGTTCAAAGCGACTCGCTACCAAATGGCTAGTATATCCGATAATATTTCACTAAGGAGGATTCAAGGCCACAAGCTATCTATCCCGATGTAATAATAGTTCGCCGGAACTTTGGACGAAATTGCATTCATGCATTAATTGTCATTCATGTGGGGGATTGTTGGAAATGGGTAACGAAAAGTTAAGTTTGACTTAACATGTACCCAAGATTCTAACGGAGTTCGTTATTCGTTAACGAGATTTGTTACAAAATATATTCTACATTTGTTGTAGATTATTAAACTCGTTTAATGTATCAAAACCATTTAGGGTGAATGAGAATTAATGACAAGTGTTTTTGTAACTTAACGAAAGTTAAATAAAGGGTTAAAATTAACTTGGGTTGACTTGGACTGATCCAAATTGGTTTTGGGTCACAACTGTTCCCAAAAGGTTTTCGTGACCTTTCAGTTCTGGGCTTCAGCGCGGTCGCGCTTCAGCCTAGAGCGGCCGCGCTGATTTTAAGTAAATCCTGGCTTGGTCTCGGCATGCCAGCGCGGTCGCGCTCAAGACCAGAGCGGCCCCGCTCTTGCGCAGATCTCGAGCAGCTTTTGGCACCTCTTGGAGTGAAAAGCCATGAACCCTTTAACTTTCTTTAAATAGTTTCCCTCCGAATTTCAATTCATAAATACAGTCATTTGAGCCTCTTTACCCTCTAGTGAGATAGATTAACATAGCAAAATTATATCATCTTGTTGCATCAAATCCTTTCAAGTCCAAAGTTCAAAACATTGTGTTGTTCATTAGATTAGTTATATTGGAGTGCTTCTTATAACTAATAGTAAAGTCGTTTTATCTTACGAGAGTTTTGTTATTCAACCGTAAGCACCTGTGCGGGACAAATAACTCTTACGAAGATTGTATTTAATACAAGACTCGACTTGTTTTTTATTTGTTTTTCAATCTCCGTTCTTTCTCGTTTACATTTTCTCGTCGCCTTTTTCGTTAAGTTCTCGAGAAGCCATACTAAAGTCCAACAATCGTAAGAGTTATTTTACGCTTCTTCAAGACCTTCAAAGATGGCAAATGAGAAAGATGTCTCCTCATCCACCAAGGGAATGTTACGCCTCCTTCTCAAGGTGACGCTACATTCAACCATGTTGCACCCGCTCCTACTCCACATCACCTCGATCATGGTGAGAAACCCGCGAAATTCACTGGTGTGGATTTCAAGAGATGGCAACAGAAGATGCTCTTCTACTTGACCATCCTAAGCTTGCACCGCTTCTTAAAGGAAGATCCTCCGGCGGTGGAAAATGGTGATCCCGACCCCCAAAGGCAAATGGCAAAGGAGGCTTGGGCTCACGGTAATTTTTTATGTAAGAATTACATCTTAAATGGACTTGACGATGCACTATACAATGTGTATAGTACCATCGAGTTAGCCAAGGCGTTGTGGGACACCTTGGAAAGGAAGTACAAGATAGAAGACGTCGGGTCAAAGAAATTTGTCGTCGGTAAGTATCTTGACTTCATGATGGTCGATTCTAAATCGGTAACAACTCAAGTAGATGAATTCCAAATCATTCTACATGGGCTTGATGCCGAGGGGATGATCATGAATGATCCATTCAAGGTGGCTTCTATCATTGAAAAGTTGCCGCCTTCGTGGAAGGATTTCAAGAACTATCTCAAGCATAAGCGCAAGAAGATGTCCTTGGAAGACATTGTTGTTCGTCTTCAAATAGAAGAGAACAATAGAATCAACGAGGCCAAGGTTGCTAAGGGCAAGATGGAGGCTAAGGTCAATCTCGCTGAGGCTAGCACAAGTGGCACAAAGAGAAAGCATTCCGAAAATGCCGGGAATGCTAAGAAAGGGAAGAAGAAGGGCTCTAAGAAGTTCAAGGGGTCTTGCGATAATTGTGGGAAACCGGGCTATTTAGCAAAAGACTGTCGTCTTCCGAAGAAAGAGGCGAATAATGTTGACCACATGGACCTAGACTTTGCAGCGATGATCTTTGAGGCCAACGTTGCAAACTTGGAGGAGAATTCAAAAGCTTGGTGGATAGATACCGGTGCTACCCGCCATATTTGTGGTAACAAGAAGAGTTTCTCCTCCTATACTCCCATATCCGAAAGAAAGCTCTACATGAGAAATTCTGCGACCTCCGATGTTCAAGGCATTGGAAACGTGATATTGAAGATGACTTTCGAAAAAGAAGTAACCTTGTTGGATGTGCTGCATGTTCCAGACATCCGTAAAAATTTGGTGTCCGGCGCTTTGCTTAGTAAGGCCGATTTTAGACTAGTATTCGAATTCGACAAATTTGTACTAACCAAGAATGGTTTGTTTCTTGGAAAGGGTTACCTCGAGGAGGGCCTTTTTAAAATGAATGTAATGACTGTGATCCGCCAAAGTGCGATGAATAAAAATTGTGTTTCTTATGTTTACTTGTCGGAAAGTTCTAATTTATGGCATGATAGATTAGGACATGTAAACCTCGACACCATTAAGAAATTAGCGAGACAAGATTTAATCCAAATGACTAAATCCGACTCGACTAATAGGTGCGAAGTTTGTGTTGAGGCAAAAATGACGAAGTCGCCATTTAATGCCATACAAAGAAACACAACTCCTCTCGAGTTAATTCACACCGACATATGTGATTTAAAACTTGTGCAAACTCGAGGAGGTAAAAAGTATTTCATTACGTTTATAGATGATTGCACTAAGTACTGCTATGTTTATCTCTTAAGAAGTAAGGATGAAGCCTTAGGGGCTTTTGAGACTTATAAGAAAAAAGTTGAGAATCAACTTAACTTGAAAATTAAGAAAATTAGAAGCGATAGAGGTGGAGAATATGAAGCACCGTTTGAAGGACTATGTTGGGAATCCGACATAATTCATCAAACAACGGCTCCATATACCCCTCAATCTAATGAAGTTGCTGAACGCAAAAACCGTACTCTCAAGGAGATGATGAACGCGCTTTTGATAAGTTCAGGCTTACCCGACAACTTGTGGGGGGAAGCAATACTCACTTCTAATTATGTTCTTAATAAAATACCCAAGAAAGGTATTGATAAAACGCCCTATGAATTGTGACATAATCGTAGGCCATGTTTTAAATACCTTAAAGTGTGGGGGTGTTTGGCCAAGGTTGAAGTACCTAAGCCTAAACAAGTCAAGATTGGTCCAAAGACCATTGACTGTGTTTTTATTGGGTATGCCAATAATAGTAGTGCCTATCGATTTATAGTGCACAAATCGGACATTTCCTGATATGCATGTAGGAACTACTATAGAATCAAGGAATGCGGTATTCTTTGAAAACATCTTTCCGGCTAAGGACAGGAAAGATATAGGTTCTAATAAGAGAACACATGAGTCTACAACCGGTCCTTCTCAAATAGAAGATGAAGAGCCGAGACGTAGCAAAAGGGCAAGAGTGGAAAAGACTTTTGGTCCCGATTTTATGTCTTACATGTTAGAAAACGAACCAAAGAATCGTTAAAGAAGCGTTATCCGGTCCGGATAGTTCGTTCTGGAAAGAGGCTATTAACAGTGAAATAGAATCCATAATGCTCAACAATACTTGGGAATTAGTTGATCTTCCTCCAGGTTGCAAACCATTAGGTTGCAAATGGATCCTCAAACGGAAGTATAAGGCAGATGGATCAATCGAAAAGTACAAAGCTAGGCTGGTTGCCAAAGGCTTTAGACAGAAAGAGGGATATGATTTCTTCGATACATACTCCCCTGTCACAAGGATCACATCAATTCGTGTTCTCGTAGCTATTGCAGCAGTGCATAATCTTGAGATACACCAAATGGATGTGAAGACTGCTTTCCTAAATGGAGAACTTGATGAAGAAATTTACATGGAACAACCCGAAGGGTTCGTGGTTCCTGGTAAAGAACGAAAGGTGTGTAAACTTGTAAAGTCCTTGTATGGACTAAAACAAGCACCTAAACAATGGCATGAGAAGTTCGATAGAACCATGTTATCGAATGGATTCAAGATTAATGAATGTGACAAATGTGTCTACATTAAAGGAACATCTGAATCATTCGTTATCGTTTGTCTTTATGTAGACGACATGCTCATAATGGGAAGTAATCATGATTTAATCATGAATACCAAAGGCATGTTAAAGAAGAACTTTGACATGAAAGACATGGGATTAGCTGATGTAATATTAGGGATAAAGATCTCTAGAACATTTGAAGGATTAGTTCTTTCACAATCCCATTACCTAGAGAATGTTCTTCGAAAATTCAATGTCTTTGATTACCCTCCGGCTAAAACACCGGTAGACTTGGCTCTACATTTAGCCAAGAACAAAGGGGAACCAGTTTCTCAACTGGAATATGCAAGAATAATTGGTAGTCTGATGTACTTAACGAATTGTACACGTCCAGACATTGCATATTCAGTGAGCAAACTAAGTAGGTTCACAAGTAATCCTAGTATTGATCATTGGAAAGCACTAATGAGAGTACTAAGATATTTAAAGTATACATTAAACCATGGGATACTTTACAAGAAATATCCAGCAGTATTGGAAGGATACTGTGATGCAAATTGGATATCGGACACAAAAGACTCTAAGTCCACGAGTGGATATGTATTCACAATAGGTGGAGGAGCAGTGTCATGGAAATCCTCCAAACAGACATGTATAGCCAGATCCACGATGGAGTCTGAATTTATCGCTTTAGATAAAGCTGGGGAAGAAGCAGAATGGCTTAAGAACTTCCTGGAGGATATTCCTTGTTGGAGCAAACCTGTGCCTGCTGTACTAATACATTGCGATAGTCAATCAGCAATTGGAAGAGCACAGAATAGTATGTATAATGGTAAGTCTAGACATATTCGTCGTAGACACAATACCATTAGACAGTTGATCAAGAATGGCATTATCACTATTGATTATGTAAAGTCATGTGATAACTTAGCGGATCCGTTTACCAAAGGTATAAATCGAGATCAACTGTATAAACTGTTAAGGGGAATGGGTTTAAAACCTACAACAAAAGAACTTATAGCGGACACTCAACCTTGAGAAATGGAGATCCCAGGCCCTTGGTTCAATGAGACAATCAAGTTATAAGTTCTAGTAGAGTTACTTGAAAACAACAACTCGGTTTATCAACCTGGAGATTGATGAATACTCATTCCCAGAACATCCAAGTACACGCACATGCAGCAGTGGTAAGGATAAGTTGAGATTTTTTTTAATGATTTCTATACCTATGGGTGGAGTAGTGCATGATACTCCTTATAGTGAGAATCACCTATATAAGCGAGAGGTAATTAGGCCGCCTCTAAAAGAACGCTTATGAATGAGATACGGTCCAGGGCCGAAATGGACAAAACGTGAGAACAACAATTGTTAGAGCTATTATTATGTGAGTATTATTGTCTTGGTATACATCCGACAGTCACTGGTTCAAAGCGACTCGCTACCAAATGGCTAGTATATCCGATAATATTTCACTAAGGAGGATTCAAGGCCACAAGCTATCTATCCCGATGTAATAATAGTTCGCCGAAACTTTGGACGAAATTGCATTCATGCATTAATTGTCATTCATGTGGGGGATTGTTGGAAATGGGTAACGGAAAGTTAAGTTTGACTTAACATGTACCCAAGATTCTAACGGAGTTCGTTATTCGTTAACGAGATTTGTTACAAAATATATTCTACATTTGTTGTAGATTATTAAACTCGTTTAATGTCTCAAAACCATTTAGGGTGAATGAGAATTAATGACAAGTGTTTTTGTAACTTAACGAAAGTTAAATAAAGGGTTAAAATTAACTTGGGTTGACTTGGACTGATCCAAATTGGTTTTGGGTGACAACTGTTCCCAAAAGGTTTTCGTGACCTTTCAGTTCTGGGCTTCAGCGCGGTCGCGCTTCAGCCTAGAGCGGCCGCGCTGATTTTAAGTAAATCCTGGCTTGGTCTCGGCATGCCAGCGCGGTCGCGCTCAAGACCAGAGCGGCCGCGCTCTTGCGCAGGATCTGAACAGTTTTGGCACCTCTTGGAGTGAAAAGCCATGAACCCTTTAACTTTCTTTAAATAGTTTCCCTCCGAATTTCAATTCATAAATACAGTCATTTGAGCCTCTTTACCCTCTAGTGAGATAGATTAACATAGCAAAATCATATCATCTTGTTGCATCAAATCCTTTCAAGTCCAAAGTTCAAAACATTGTGTTGTTCGTTAGATTAGTTATATTGGAGTGCTCCTTATAACTAATAGTAAAGTCGTTTTATCTTACGAGAGTTTTGTTATTCAACCGTAAGCACCTGTGCGGGACAAATAACTCTTACGGAGATTGTATTTAATACAAGACTCGACTTGTTTTTTATTTGTTTTTCAATCTCCGTTCTTTCTCCGTTACATTTTCTGTCAGTTTTTCTGTTAAGTTCTTGAGAAGCCATACTAAAGTCCAACATTATGATGCGAAGAGAAGAGATAGATTTAGACATGGAACTTAACGATCGACGAGTTTAACGTAAGGAACAATTTTAGCTTATAACAGATCAAAATGAAGGTTTTGTTTAGAGACAAATACGTGTGGGCTCCAATGACCGCAGCAATCAGAGATCAAAAGGGTGATTCAAAGATAGTGGTCATTCTTATATTTGAAGAAAGCTCGGAGAAGAAAGCGAAAGAAGCAGCATATCTAATCACTATAGATGAGAAGGCCAATTCGTAAATTATTAAGAGGCTTGATGATAACATCTTGACAAATGTTTCTCATTATAATGATTCTGGTGGAGCTTTGTGGTTGTTGTTGGAAAATATGTTTCTAACGAAGTCTCTAACGAACAAGTTATATATGAAGCATAGTTGTTCACTTTTCGAACGTCTAAAGGTACTCCTATTAAGGATCACCTAGATCGATTTACTTTTTTATTAATTAAACTGCGTAATATAGAGTTTAAAATTAATGATGAAGATATTGCTCTTATTATGTTGATTTCTTTACCACAGTCATATAAGGGGTATTTGAACTCCTACATTATGGTAAGGATGCGGTTACTTGGGATGAGGTAAATTCTGGAAGTATAAATAGCCGTCTTCTTCTATAATGTGAATTATTCTAGCGTGATAGACAATCAATAATTCTAGAATCTGAGCTAATAATTTCTTTGGATTTCATCGATTTTCTAGCATCGTTTATAACATTTCGATTCATTCTCGTCTGTTTCTTTAGATTAGGATTATATAGTTGTGAATTATTGTAATCAATAAATCGTACATATAATTAGAGAGTTTTTAATCTGTGATTATCCATATTAATAATATCATTCTCCCTCTTCCCGTATACGTAATCAAGCTGGTAAATCACGTAAATACTGGCATTCGTATAAATGTGTATGTTGTGATTGTCATAATTCTCTGCTGGTTTGTTTTCTAACATTATTAATATAGAAATAATGTTTGTTTTCTAACATTATTAATATAGAAATAATATTAAGTTTTATATTCACCGTCTCAAAATAATGAATGTTCAAATTTGCTTTTCTTGTGTTGTTGATTTCAATTATGTTTAGTTATAATTTAGTATAGTTTAATAATTCTTTGTCGTATAATATTCTCTTATTCGTTGAAAGTCGTTGATTTCTCTCGTACATTGAAAGTCGTTGATTTCTTTTCATTATTGAGAGTTTGTATTTGTTTGTTTGTTTGTTTTTGTATCTTGCTATTGCTATGCAATCTACAATTACAAATCTCGAATCATGTCAAAACAAAGAGAATGCCATTGTTTTTTTAAAAAATAAGGATGTTTCAGAAATTTTGAGATGTTTGGTAGACGTTTACACGTCAACCCAGATTCTCTATGTCAAGTACTCAAAGCAATATATTATCTGATAGGGATTTCTTAAATGTTGAATCGAGACAGTGTCCAATATATACTTGGAGAGTAGAATTCCAACGCCTCATTATTTAAATCAGAATTGTCATTGTTGTAAGTTAAAAAATGGATCTATTATGGATATTTGGGATGAGTATTCGACCTTTACGAAATGTCGTTTCTTTTCATATTATTAATGCAATTGAATTTGTTGTTTATAATAGCGTTGTCTAAAGTATCTCTTAGTCGGATACAAGTTCTTGTGCCAAACGGGAAGAATATAGAGGAATAGTGCCCTCAGATGGCCTAATTAGAAGATGACAATTAGCCAAAACACTAAAACAAAAGATGATAATGATTGTGCTTTGATGAATACATAGTTTGTGATTATTTAATTTGTTTTCAGTTTCATTATATTTAAATAATGTTACACATAACCCCCTCAACTATGGATAGCTCTTCAAAAAGTTGAAAAGTGTATATTAAGGATCACAAAATCTAGGGAGAAACGCGTTTCTCCATAAGTTATGGGGAAACGGGTCCCGACATGTCGCGCGACAATGAGCTAGATAGCCAGAAACCTATGAAAGTGATATCCAGAAACCTTCAAATGAATATCCAGAAACCTTCAAAATGTTTCTGGATATACATTTGAGAAAGGTTTACAGATATCAGAAACTTCAAATAGCAATTTACGGATATGCCCTAACACATTACTGGATATGCACCTAACGGTTTTACGGATATGCACCTAACAGTTTCTGGATATACATTTCACATCCTTCTGGCTATCAAATACAAAGCTTCTGGATATCAACTGCAAAGCTTCTGGCTATCAAATGCAAAGCTTCTGGATATTCAGAAGCTTTTGGTCTTGGCCTTGGATTTTTTTTTCTGGTTATCAAATGTAAAGCTTCTGGCTATGAAAAACACGTTTCTCCATAGTTATGGAGAAACGCGTTTCTCAGCAGACGCACTCATTAAGGATTGGATTCATCTCAAAATTAATATTTGTCATCACTAATAAAAATGGGAATTCAAAATCATTTTTATTTGTCATCACTAATAAAATTTTTATGAATCTTTTAATCAAACATAAACATGATGAACACTACTCCAGTACTTCATCAGTCTCGCAACAACTGTTGTAGTTAACATATTAAACTTTTTTAAAAAAAATACGTATGCTTTATTTATGTGTACATTAATGATAAAGGGCAAATCTCGGTGTGCCAAGCGGGGGTTGGGAGAGGGAACCATTTGTGATGTAAAGTAACGCAGCGGAATAGTAACCAATAAGGCTTGATCGAAATCAACACCTTCTGCAAGGAATCGCAATTCCTTAGATAACAAGAACTTCCGAAGAAATCCTTCTGCAAGCCAATAAATTGACCAAGGGTTTGCAAGATGCAAATATGAATTTAATTGATAAAAGTCTTACCCAACAAAATAAACCCTAAGAGTATTTATACTAACACACCAGTTGTAAACCTAATTAAAAACGGAATTAAAAATAATCCAAAAATAATCCTACTTAGTTTCCAAAACAGCCGCGATTTTAAAATTGTTACCAAAATCTTCGTCACATGGGCGGTCGCCCATATCCTCCTGGGCGGTCGCCCAACTGTCCAGAGCTTTTCCCTTTGCGTAAATCTCCTCGTAGCGGTCGCCCAAGCTGCCGGCGCGGTCGCCCACATGTCCAGAAACAATTGCGTCGTTTACAACTTGACATGGGCGGTCGCCCATAACTCTAGGGCGGTCGCCCATCGGTCCAGAATTCTGCCCCTATTCCAACGAGCCTTGAAACACCCCAATTTGCACGACATCATTCGCCCCCACTTCAAAAGGATTCGTCCCCGAATCCACATCCAAATAAAGGGGAACATCCGGGTGGAATTCGACCAAATCCGAAACATTAAAAGTATTAGAAATATTCCATCCCGCGGGCAAATCAACAACATAAGCATTGTCATTGATCTTCTTCACTATCCGGCAAGGCCCAATCTTCTTGGGGTGAAGCTTGTGATATGTACCTTGAGGAACCCTTTCCTTGCGCAAATGAACCATCACCAAATCACCTACAGCAAACACCTTTAATCGACGTCGTTTATCTGCAATCTCCTTATACTTGGCATTAGACGCAGCAATGTTCTTCTTGACCTCCGTCTGAACCGCCTCAATCATCTCCGCCATATTTTCAGCTGCAATACTATACCCCGGAACTCTAGGCAAAGGAATCAAGTCAAGAGTATGCTTAGAAGGCCTTTGATACACAATCTCAAAAGGAGTCTTCTTCGTCGTCCGATTCGTCATGTTGTTAAATGCAAATTCAGCCGTTGATAAGGCCAAATCCCACTTCTTCGGATACTCACTGCAAAGACAACGAACCATAGAACCCATGGTCTTATTCACAACCTCCGTCTGGCCATCTGTCTGCGGATGAAACGAACTGCTGAACTGCAAGTTTGTCTGAAAAATACGCCACAAAGTACGCCAAAAATGGCTAAGAAACTTGGTATCGCGGTCGGATGTAATAGACTTTGGGATCCCATGTAGACGGACAACCTCCTTGAAGAACAAACCCGCGATGTGAGAAGCATCATGCGTCTTCCTACAAGGGATAAAATGAGCCATCTTCGAGAAACGATCCACCACCACGAAAACAGAGTCATTGGCACGTTGCGTCCTCGGAAGGCCAAGTACAAAATCCATAGAAATATCCTCCCAAGGTCCATCTGGAATAGGCAGATGGGTATACAGACCCGTATTTTGAGATTGGCCCTTGTTGATCTGACAAACCATACACTTCTGAACCAATCTGTGCGTGTCCCTACGGAGATGTGGCCAATAATACTTCTTCGCAACGAGCTCCACCGTCTTGTCTCTCCCATAATGCCCCTGCTTGTGGACCTCATCGATAAGACTTTCACGAACAGAACCCTGTGGGATACATAATTTGTCCATATAGAACAAGAAGCCATCCTGTAAGAAAAACAACCCAACGGGATTCCCATCTCTACACTTTGCCCACTCACCTGCAAAATCATCATCAGTGGCATACAAATCCTTCAAACAATCAAAACCCACAACCACATTCTCCATTGTCACCAATAAATTGACCCTTCGACTCAAGGCATCCGCTACCTTATTATGTTGTCCACTTTTGTGTTTAATAACAAAAGTGAACTGCTGCAAATAAGCAACCCAACGAGCATGCATACGATTAAGCGGCTTCTTACCATTCATATACTTCAAGGCCTCATGATCGGTATGAAGAATGAACTCACGCTGCAACAAATACTGCTCCCAATGCTTGATGGCCTGCACCACTGCATATAATTCAAGCTCATAAACAGTCCACTTCCGCTTAGCTTCCTCCAATTTCTGGCTCATGAAAGCAACCGGTTTCTTGCCTTGAAGCAAAATAGCCCCTATACCAATCATCGAAGCATCCGTCTCTAATTCGAAGGGTTTAGAGAAATCGGGTAGAACAAGCAAAGGTGTGCTAGACAATTTCTCCTTGATCAAAGCAAAACTAGCTGTCGCTTCATCAGTCCAATTAAATTTCCCTTTCTTCATACATTCCGTAATGGGGGCCATAATAGTGCTAAAATTCCAAATAAAACGATGATAGAAAGTGGTAAGACCATGAAAACTACGAACCTCACTGACTGTCGTAGGTGTAGGCCAATCACGAATAGCACGAACTTTGTCCTCGTCCACCCGAATACCATCTGCAGAAACAATATAGCCCAAGAACAACAAATGATCAATCATAAAGCAGCACTTTTTGAGGTTCACATACAACTCATTGTCCCTCAAAGTTTGCAGAACTGTCCGAAGATGCTCCATATGCTCCTTCTCCGACCTGCTATAGATCAAAATATCATCAAAATAAACCACCAAAAATTTACCATTGTAAGGCTGCAACACTTGATGCATCAATCGCATAAAAGTACTAGGAGCGTTTGACAACCCGAATGGCATCACCAACCACTCATACAAGCCCTCCTTGGTCTTGAAGGCGGTCTTCCACTCATCTCCCGGTCGAACAAGAACTTGATGATAACCACTCTTCAAATCAATTTTGGAGAACACCTTGGAACCCCTAAGCATATCCAACATGTCATCCAAACGAGGAATCGGAAATCTGTACTTAACAGTGATTTTGTTGATTGCTCTACTATCCACGCACATCCGCCAAGTGCCATCCTTCTTAGGAACTAGTAGAGCCGGGACTGCACATGGACTCATACTCTCCTGTATATAACCCTTCTTCAATAAATCTTCCACCTGTTCACGTAAAATTTCATGTTCTGCGGGACTCGTCCTGTAGTGTGGGAGGTTAGGTAAAGAAGCACCTGGCACCAAATCAATATTATGCTGAATATTATTCAAGGGAGGTAACCCTGCAGGAAGCTCGTCAGGCATAACATCACTATACTCATCCAATAAAGACTGCAAAGATGTAGGCACCAAACTAACCTGTCCCAAAACTCCCTTTCGCACCACCGCAAACACAAAAGGAGCATCCACAATATCCTCCACAAACTCATGGGCAGTACACAAAGAAATAATAGGCTTCCCTTTTGGTTTACTACTAGAACCAATTTTCAAAGCATGCAAATGAAAATGCACCCCATCTTTCGTAAAACGAATAAAATTCTCCCGGCCATTATACACAACACCAAGATCATATTGCCAAGGCCTACCCAACAATACATGGCATGCAGACATATCTACTATATCACATAAAACATCATCCTTATAGCTACCAATAGAAAGAGGAATAAGGCATTGCTCATGTACCTTAATAGTGCCTACGTTGTTGATCCACCCCACAGAATAAGGAGTAGGATGCTTGCGTACCTTGAGCTTCAATTTCTCCACCAAACCACGAGACACTAGGTTTTCACTGCTTCCACTATCAACAATGATCATAACTGCAGCATCAATAACCTTCCCCTTGGTGCGAAAAATGTTGTGTCGCTCCGGATTGGTCTCCTCCGCAGGAGTAGTCAACATAAGCTTTCGGATCACATAAGACTCGTGCTCTTCCTCCTCGTCATCATCCCCATTGGGATCAACATGTACCACGTCACCATCCTCTTCATTCACCCCGTCATCATACTCATCGCGCTCCACCATATTAACACCCCTCCGTTGTTGTGGACAGTTATTGGAAAGATGTCCGGGTTGGTTACACCTAAAACATTTATCTCCATAATGTTTTGCATAAGGGTTATTACCTTGTACGTTGGTGTTTCTACGAGCCGGTGGGTTTTGTGTGGGCGTCGGAGGTGCAGTCTTCTTGCCATCATCAACCTTCGGACCCGCAACTTGGGAAATCTCCTTGCCACCATCAACATTAACACCCGACGACCGTCCTTTGCCACTCGAAGAAGAAGCATCACCAAATCGCCTAAATGTAGTGGGAGCACGAAACGGAGTTGCCAACTGTCTTTCCGCCTTCCTTGCCCTAGAGATTTTTTCATTCAAAGAGTAGGAAGTAAACAACTCTATATGATGTTTGATATTAACCCGTAGACCCGACATAAATCTAGCAATCATCTGCGACTCTGTCTCATATAAATCGAGGCGTGCCGATCGCGCATAGAAATCATGAACATATTCATCGACAGTACGACTACCTTGCTTACAAGATAAGAACTTCATATAGAGATCCTGATCATGATTTCGTGGAAGAAAACGATCCCTTAATTCCCTCTTCATATCGTTCCAATAACGAATTTGGGTTGCCCTTCACGCAACCTCTGCCTAGTTAATTGATCCCACCATGCAGATGCACCACCACGCAATTTGTAAGCAACATATCGGACTTTACTATCCTCTTCAATACGCATCAAACGAAAGAATTTTTCAACTTTCGAAAGCCAATCTAAGAAATCTTCCATAGATAACTCACCATTAAAAGCCGGAATATCCGCCCTAATCTTAGGACGTTGGTCACGTGGAGACACTGCCCTGGCCTCACCTTCATCATTATCAGAAACCTCCCCGCCCATCGGCTCATCACGGTGGAGATTTTCCACGTGAGGACCTGCCCGATGTTGTGGATTGGCATCACCGCCACCACCTACCCGTAACTGCACCAAAGCCGCCAATAATTTTGCGTGTTGGCGATCCATGCGTTCGAGGATTGCAGTGATGTCGTTCCTCCCATCGTTTGCCATCACCTCGTCGGAGAACCCTAGGATCGTCCGATTTCTGATACCAACTGATGTAAAGTAACGAAACGGAATAGTAACCAATAAGGCTTGATCGAAATCAACACCTTCTGCAAGGAATCGCAATTCCTTAGATAACAAGAACTTCCGAAGAAATCCTTCTGCAAGCCAATAAATTGACCAAGGGTTTGCATGATGCAAATATGAATTTAATTGATAAAAGTCTTACCCAACAAAATAAACCCTAAGAGTATTTATACTAACACACCAGCTGTAAACCTAATTAAAAACGAAATTAAAAATAATCCAAAAATAATCCTACTTAGTTTCCAAAACAGCAAGATTTTAAAACGTTACCAAAATCTTCGCCACATGGGCGGCCGCCCATATCCTCTGGGCGGTCGCCCAACCTGTCCCGCAGCTTTTCCCTTTGCGTAAATCTCCCGCCGCGGTCGCCTAAGCTCGCAGCGCGGTCGCCCACATGTCCAGAAACAATTGCGTCGCTTACAACTTGACATGGGCGGTCGCCCATAACTCTAGGCGGTCGCCCAACGGTCCAGTAACTCGCCTTTGTTCCAACGAGCCTTGAAACACCCCAATTTGCACGACATCAATTTGCTAGAGCTTTTCCCTGACAATTGTCAAGAACATTGCTCGTCAAGCATTCGAATCCATGTCCTTATGTGTACATTGCGATATCACGGTAAAATCACACTAAAATTATTTTTTTATTTGAAAACGTGACATTCATTTTGTGTGGTAGAGGGTATATTATTTTTTGTTTTTTATTTGGATTCATTAAGACATAACTTTTAAATTTGGTAGCCTACCACGTTAGTGAGGCCAAAGTGTGAATGATGGCTAATGTCCAGCCACATCCTATTAATGTAAATAATAAATGGCCCATAATTATCACTTTACATCTATGTTTGATAATAATAACATCTTCCTGTTTTTTTTTTTTTTTTTCCTTATTATTATTGGGCCTATCTAATCTTTTCAGTTTTGGCCTTTGTTCAAAGTCCTACATTTATTTAACTATAATGACAAAATTGAAACTTGGAACCAACCAATTCCATCCCGTTTATAGCGCTTATTCCACTTGCAGCTAGATAGAGATGCCCATCCGGGGTCCTTGCACTCTAATACCAGGTTAGAGTTATCACTTTATCTAAAAGATTAAGTTGTAAAATTCGAGCTCAACGATGTATATCAAACTTTCACAAATAAACATAGAGGAAGGGCGAAGGGTGCAGAAGAGGAAGAGGAGGCCAGAGGAAGGAAGAGAGATGTCAACTATGTGTTTGCTAATTTTGATACTGAAATGAATCATTTTTATTTGAAAATCGAATCAAACCGAATCATTTAATTTGGTCCAATCTCAATTCACAGAGGAAGGAAGAGAGATGTCAACTATGGGACCCGTTTGGTTCAAAGTGGAAAAAAGCCGGAAAGAATAGAATTCACACTCAAATGAAATTGAATTCCCCGAAGGAATTGGAATGGAAAAAGCTGGTACAGCCACTTAGTTTGATTGACACTGCTTGGAATGAAATTTTCATTCAATTTCTTGGCAAATCATGTTTGGTTTGAAAATACAAATTATAGGAATGTAATGAAAGCATATAAAATGACCAATTTACCCTTCTTTTAATTTTTTTTTTTGGTTGGGTGGGTAAGACAGGGGGTATGCAAAAAAAAAAAAAAAAAAAATTGTGGGGGAGGGGAGTGGGGGGTAAAAATTTTTTTTTTGGGGGGTGGGTGGGGGGTAAGGGGTATGCAAATTTTTTTTTTTTTCTACAATGGGGTGGGGGGTAGGGGGGCAAGAGATTTGGACTGGATGGGGAGTAAGTAGGGTATAAAAATCGTGGGGGAGGATAGGGGCCGGATGGGGGTAAAGGGCGGGAAGTGGTATAAAAATTCGTGGGGGGTGGGGGTGGGGGTTTGGATGGGGGGATAGGAGAGGGCATGCAAAAAAAATCGTGATGGGGAGTGGGGATGGGGGAAGTGGGGTTAGGGCGGGGTATGCAAAAAAAAAAATTCGTGGGGGACTGGGGGGTGAGGTGGGGGCTGGATTGGGGGGTAGGCGGGGGGTGGGGGGTAGGTGGGGATATTTTGGTCAAAACTTTTTAAAAAAAAATTTTATGTCCAAGGAAATGCGCCATTCCTCTCATATACTCTCCGTCTGCATAATATCCGCACCAACATCGTTTGCACGGGAATTAAGGAATATGATATTTTAATAAAATGTTGTGAGTGTAAAAGTAAAGTAGGAGAGAGAATGAGTGGAGGGTGTAATAAATTATAATGGTGTTGTGAGTATTAAAATAATGTAGGAGAGAAAATGAGTGGGGTTGGGTGAATATTTTATTAATATAAAGTTTTCTTTTTGGGAGTGTGCGGATATTAGCGGGACGCTCAAAAAGAAAAGTGTGCGGATATTAGCGGGACGGAGGGAGTATGAAATATGAAAGGAATGGCAAATTCCTTTGTGGAAAGGAATTCATCATTTCATTGAAATGAAAAAAATTAAAAATCTTCAAGCAACAAACAAAGCAAAGGAATTGGGGGAATGAAATTGGACATTCCATTCCTCCACTTCACCCCAAACCAATTGCCCCCTATGTGAGTTTTTGAATATCGCATAAACTTTTATAAAAAGTGATTTGGAAAGAGAGGGTCTTCTGAAATTATTCCTTCACTATAAACCCGTTAAGTGATAAAGTCATTAAGACACCAAAGGTCTCCTGGCCTGATGGTATTGTAGTGGCTTTCCTTCGGGGAGGTCACGAGTTCGATTCCCCTTGGGGGGAATCTTGTGGTTTAATTCTTTCCTAGGGTTTCAGGAGCCTTAGCCCTGGCACATCCGTGCAGTTAGCGGAAGGCAGCATTGGCTGGGCTCAGACCCTCAGTGTGGGAGTTCAATCTGATGGAGCAGCTGGAGCAGCCAAAATGGTGTTGTAAGAGTGATGTAAGTGCCACTTTGGCAGGAGCAGCTGGAGCAGCCATTTGGTGATGTAATGTTGATGCAATCGCTGTGCAGAGGAGGGCTCCCGCCCTGAGTATAAGGGTGCTGCCGCACCCTGGCTGCATAGGGCACATCCCGCGATTTACCTCCGCCAGTATACTGAGGGGCCGGTACCTGGTGGTTCAGGATTAGTCCGACGAAGCTGGGAACCTGGATAACAAAAAAAGAAAAAAAAAAAAAAAAAAAAAAAAAGATAAAGTCATTAAGACATGTGTCAACAGATTGTAAATAATATAAAATGAAAAATATATTTAATAAAAAGTCCTACTAATTTATAGCTATACACTCTTTTCTTATTTCATATCACATTATGAGTTCTATTCATTTATAATATATTGTATCGATTGTGAATCCGCTACATTTTAACTAAAGACACCAATAAAATTCATTATATTTAGAATTTTGTAAGTAAATTTTTGTAACTATTTTGTGTTCATCGTATTATTCTACTTTAAAACTCTGTTAGGGTTCATTTGGTGAGCGATAGAATTAGCCGCATGTGTTAATAGTGTGTGTTAATAGTGGGGAATTATTAATCAGGGGATTAATAACACCACCCTTTTCTTGGGGATTAATATGAAGAGGCTAGGGGATAAGAGTGGATAAGAAGAGCTTTATCCGAATTGCACTGGTAATCTATTACTCCCATTACATTTAGCCTATCAAACACCAAAATTATTGAATTAATAATCATATCCAACTCTAATCAGGCTACTAGCCTTTAAAAACCCATTACAACTTCTGAGTTGCAACCTACAAATCAACAAAAATAAAAATTTAAGAAAGGCGCGGGAAAAGAAGAGTAAATGATTATGAAAGCCTTCAACTATAGTTCATCTCATCAACCCACAATCCGGGCGGTGGAAATGGAAAACCCCCACCACCATTTCACATACAACAACCACGGCGGCGGTGGCGGCACATCCTTCTCCGCTGCAGTGCCACCCCCAACAACTGATGACTCCGAACTAAGCATCTTTGACGCCCAAAAATACTTCAATGAATCAAATGAAAACCCAAACCCAGAAAAACCAAAATCCAATGCAATTATTACAGCAATACGATCTCCCTCTCCACCGCCATATGACAATCTTCCCGCCTCACTTCCCCGGCGACTGTCATCGGCGTCTGTCTCCTCCTCCGTCGCCAATAGTAGGCAGAATTATAGAGATGGGTCAGGTGGTGTTCGTTCTTTTTCTTTTCCGACGGCTTCTTCTGAAGCTAGCTGGAATAGTCAAACTGGACTGTTGGCTAATCGGCCGGGATCAGTTCAGGTGAATCTGAGAGAATTTCCGAGCAATAATAACGAACCCCAGAAAAGAGAACCTTCGTCTTCCTGGTTTTCCTGGCTGATATGTCCTTGCGCCGGTAAGAAATCAGTTCGTGTTCACGGCGGAGGTACACCATGTTCCGTCGCCGGAAATAGTTACACTCATCAGCAAAAAGAGGATCACAAGCCGGAAGTGGGGAAGGTATCAATTAAACCCCAAATTACTGCAACCCAAAAAGAATTTACTGTCCCAATTTCTCTGTCATTGAAAGCAGCTGATCAAAATTCTCCACTGCCGGCGATCATGATTCAAGCCCCCCAGCAACGGATATCCTCGTCGGGAATGGGGAATACGTTTAGTGATGGGAATTCTGTAGCTTTCTCCTTCCCAATTTTGAATCAAACATTTCCGGCACCCGCACCTAAGATTGAAGTATTGAGGAGAGTGTTGCCGCCAACACTTATGGCGGCCAGCGACCCGCCACGGGTTTCATTGGAGGTTTTCCAGCCACAAGTCGATTCAATTCCAAGCAATCCAATGTTATTTACCAATCCTAGTGGCGGCAGCGGTGGCAGTGGTGGTAGTGGTCGGAGTCTTCCATTTCTTGGAAGCCCCACCAAAGCCGCCAGAGATGACGACGTTGCGAGCGATGCGAGCTCGGATTTATTCGAAATCGAGAGCTTTTCTACGCAACACACCTCGTCAACATACTCAATGTATTATTACCAACGTCGAGATTCACTCGAAGAAGCAACAACGTTTAACGCCCGCCGGAGATTAGTGGTGGCGGGGCGGAGGAATGGCGGGTAGAAACTCGTACACTCGCCGTAGTATTGATGAGGAGGAGGTTATGAATGAATCTGAATATGGTTACGAGCCAAGCGAGGCAAGCATTGATTGGAGCGTAACAACAGCAGAGGGGTTTGACCGAGCAAGTATGTCTAACTACTCGATTGCCGCCTCAGGAATGGAAGAGCCACCGATGGCACGAAGGGAGTGGGAAGTGCATAATAGCGGAATGGAAGGGGGTAAAGGGAAAAATAACAAAGCAAAAGGGATGGGGTTATTAAGTTGTCGACGTGAGAAGACGGTGGGGAGCATGGGGCCGCAACTGATGAGGTGCACGGCGGCGGAAGAGGGACACGATGGGGGCGGGGCGGCAAGAGCGGTGGGGACGACCCATCCATTTCAATTTTTGAGCACGTTGAGGCATGTGAATGGTAGGGTAGCAACCAACAAGCCAAGCAAACCACCACTTGTTGGCACAAAGTCACTGGGATAGATTGTCTCTTGGTTTTGCAGCATGAGATTGGAATTTGGTTAGGATATTTGCCCCATTATATGCCCACTTGTTTCTCCTCTTCAAATGTTCATTTTTGTTATTCTCTTTTTTAACTAGACAATTGTACTTTTGTTGTACAATCCTATGTTTGGTCTGTCAATTCCACCTGAGTTTCATTTCCTGATATGATTGTTTCATGCGTCAACAAATAGATACCATAAAAATGTTCGGAAAAAAAAAAAAAATTGGCTCGCGGACTAAAAGAAAAAAAGATTGTATAAGTTGGGGATGAAAATGGTATTTAACTCATTGTTTCACCCTAATAATTGAAAATATTAGGGGCGTGCAAGTAAAACCAAAAACTGAATCAAAATCGAAAAAACTAAACCGAAAAAGATTGAAACTAAGGTTATTATTAGCGTACGGTACTTGATTCGAAAATAAACGAAGTTTTAATTTCGAATTTGGTATAGAATTGAAGAATCGAATCGATAAATCATATCTATATAATATATAAAAGCAGAAACATTTCAAGACCATACAGCTCGCCACGTGAAATTTCAAGTCAGCTCTATGTTCACCAATTATTAGCCGTCATGTGTCACATTCAATGAAGAGTTTTATTTTAGATTTTGATTTAAACACAAATTTTAGCTTTTAAATCCAAACAAAATATTTTTAAACGTAATAAATTCAAACTACAGCGGTTCAACTACTTCAACCGAAAGAATGTGATGGTGGTAGAAAGTAGAAACATTGTCTTGGAGCATGCACTGATTTCTCAAATCATTATCCCCCATGTTAGATTTTAGATTACTAGATTAGTTTATTTTATTTTATTGGATTAAATTTAATTTGTTTAAATTGTATTATTCTCTCCATCCTTAAATGAATGATTTTTTTCAAAATTTAATAATCATTTTAAAAAATTTAATTTTAATCTAGAAAAAATAATAAACATTCTTTTAATTCATTTTCAAAATTTTACATTTGTAATAATATAATGAATTATGAAAAAAAATTAAATCAAAAAATTTAAAAGAACATTTATTTTGAGACAATAATGGTCATTCAATCTATATAATATATAAAAGCAGAAACATTTCAAGACCATACAGCTCGCCACGTGGAATTCCAAGTCAGCTCTATGTTCACCAATTATTAGCCGCCATGTGTCACATTCAATGAAGAGTTTTATTTTAGATTTTGATTTAAACACAAATTTTAGCTTTTAAATCCAAACAAAATATTTTTAAACGTAATAAATTCAAACTACAGCGGTTCAACTACTTCAACCGAAAGAATGTGATGGTGGTAGAAAGTAGAAACATTGTCTTGGAGCATGCACTGATTTCTCTTATCATTATCCCCCATATTAGATTTTAGATTACTAGATTAGTTTATTTTATTTTATTGGATTATATTTAATTTGTTTAAATTGTATTATTCTCTCCATCCTAAAATGAATGATTTTTTTCAAAATTTAATAATCATTTTAAAAAATTTAATTTTAATCTAAAAAAAATAATAAACATTCTTTTAATTCATTTTCAGAATTTATTATTACTTTTCCTCTTTTATTTTTCAATTAATTTAGTTTTCTCTTTTCATTATATAGCCATGCTTTTGACATAATTGATTTATATAATATAATCAAAATGTGAAGAAATGCAGAAAGTCCAGTATGATTGTATCAAATATTTGCATATATTTGTTAATGTGTACAATATACTATATTTTAAATAAAGTATGAGAAAGAAAAATTGTTGTGATCTAACTTGATAAACTTTTTTTTGTTAGGCTTGTAAACTCAAGTGAGCCATTTTAGTTTCCCACTAAGGCCGGACAAGAAATCGAAATAATTACCGAACTGATCAATCTCGAAATTGAAAATTGATAGAGCCGAATCATTTAAAATTGAATTTTATGATTCAAAATTTTAATAACCGAAGATATATGGTTCGATTAGTTCCAATATTACCGTGGTACCATGCTCACCCTAGAGAATACTCCCTCCGTCCCAATAGAAGCTTTTCATTTTGCCATTTTTGGTGTCCCGTTAAAAGCTTTCACTTTCCTTTTCTGGCAAAGAATCTTTACTATTTACTCCACTCATTCTCTCTCCTACATTATTTTAATACTCACAACATCATTATAATTTACTATTCCCTCCACTCATTCTCTCTCCCATTTTCAAATTACACTCACAACATTTTTTCTTCCCACCCATTTTCTTAATTTGCGTGCAAAGCCAAAAGTGGAGGGAGTATTACTTTTTTTTTCCATTCCATAACAAAATATTTTTATTCTGTTTTAATCACTACCAAATAAATACTCCCTCCCAAAATAAATATTAATCATTTCCAAAATAAATGCTCGCTCTGTCCCAAATAAATATCGCAGTTGACTTGTCAAAATTTTTTTAAAAAATATATTTTACCAGCTTATACAATGATAAAATTGTACCAAGTTACTTCCCTTTATGGTAATGCTAACATTTATTTTGGTACACACCAAAACAGAAAGTGCGACATTTATTTTGAGGCAAATAGAGTATCACATTATTAATTAGAAAATAGTCTATATAAAATTATACAATGATACCAAAAATTGTACAAATAAATAAAGTACTTTTTTAAAAAAAAAACGACAATTGAACTATGACGCCTATTACTAGAGAGGGAAAGAAAAATATGTTTTTCCCTACTCTATAATAAAAATAAAAATAAAAATAAAAATAAAAATAAAAATAAAAATAAAAATAAAAATAAAAATAAAAATAAAAATAAAAATAAAAATAAAAATAAAAATAAAAATAAAAATAAAAATAAAAATAAAAATAAAAATAAAAATAAAAATAAAAATAAAAATAAAAATAAAAATAAAAATAAAAATAAAAATAAAAATAAAAATAAAAATAAAAATAAAAATAAAAATAAAAATAAAAATAAAAATAAAAATAAAAATAAAAATAAAAATAAAAATAAAAATAAAAATAAAAATAAAAATAAAAATAAAAATAAAAATAAAAATAAAAATAAAAATTTTAATTAATTTCATTGTCCACCCATAAAGTTTAATTAAATTTTACTGACACCTTAAAGTTTTGATTTTGTCTTACTACACGTTTCTATCTATCTCATACATCAGCTGCATAAAATGACTCTTAACACAAAATTGATACCAATAAATAAATGAATCAAATTTAGCCAAATCTTGACTTAGGCCGAGGGAAAAAAAAAAAAAACTAGTGCTACAGGAACTCCAACTATGCATGGGGTCCCGCGGCAAGGGCCGATCATATACGAATACCCTAGAAATGTAACAAAATCCGGTCACACGTATACAAAGATGAGTCTTATTGAGGTGAGTTCTCAATCCACCATGCTTATGGTTTAAGAAGGATTTTCAACTTTTTGCACAAATGGAAGCACCTCCGAAATTCTTCATAAACAATTTTCTTCTTACAGAAATCTTAATGGGATAGAATTTCTTTCACCCTATCTTGCGCGTCCACTGGAATTTCTCTGCCAGGGACCTGGACCCGTAGAAGATTATTGTACCTGTAACAACAAAGATTATTGTACCTTTAGAAGAAAGCTGTACCGTCTACTATAAAGGATGTCCTTAGAATGACTTCAAATGCACCCATATTAGGCAACCTTGTACAAACAATGAGGTTGGTTTAACAACTTACTCTGCAGCAGTGAATAAGCGCTCATGCTCCATAATGAAGGCAAGCAGGGCCTGCAAAGAACAATAATTTTCAACAATCTCTATAGTCATCAAAAAGCTATCCTCCGTCCCAAAATGAATGAACATTTTTCATTCAAGGGTCATTTTGAAAATATTGTTTTTTAGTAGAAAAATTGCATAAATATTCTCGGTATTCACTTTCAAACTTTAAGTTTTGCTATATATAATGAACAATGATTTTATTTTATTTTTGGTAAAACGGCATTTAGGGACAGTATTTTGAAGAAAAAGTTTTAAAGGGTAATTCATTTTGGGACAACAATGGCCATTCAGTTTGGGACATAGGGAGTAGAAATTTGAATTACGAGTAACTTACCTCAAATGGCATGTTTAACAGTTCATAGTAAGTGCGGACAAGATCTAATCTTGACTGTACTGAAGCACTATCAATTGAGGGTATAGCAGCCAGAGCCTACAATAATATTGTCGGTTAGACTGTAGTTTAACAGAATCACAACGAGAATGAACAATAGATCATCAACATCAAGTTTCAACTTTAACTGTTCTTCGATATGTAATATTACAAGTCAAACACGGGAATCATTACCCAAGAAAAGACACGTGAATATACAATTAATACCTGTTCCAATGCAATTGTATTGCGACATATCTGCTGAACCCCAAATAGGTTGATGCATTTCATGTCAGCCAAAGCCTGAAAACATTTTGAGTTCTTTGTCAGATATACGTAATACTCCCTCTATCCCAAAATGAATGTCCAAAAGAATTTCAAAATTTGCTCTTGATGAAGAAGAGGGCGAGCCTTGGCGCAACGGTTAAGTTGCTCCTTTGGTGACCATAAGGTCACGGGTTCGAACCTTGGCGAACAGCCTCTTGACAATTGTCAGGGGAAGGCTCTAGCAAATGGTTCCCTCTCCCAACCCCCGCAAGGCGGGGAGCGCTTGGCGCACCGGGGTTTGCCCTTTGCCCTTGCTCTTGATGAAGAATAATAAGAAATTTTTTTGGACATTCATTTTGGGACAGAGGTAGTATAAAAATACAAGATGTATGTATGACATTCAGCTCGACACAACTTCTACAACACATTTATACAACAACAACAACAAAGCCTTAAATGATTTGGGATCGGCTAACATGAATCGCCATATGTAATCGTCAAAGAAAAGATGTGAAAAAAGAAGCTAGAAGTAATTTGCAGCACATTTATATGAAATAAAAACACACTATATAACGTGCAGGAAACTATGCCAAATTTTCAAACCAATATTTTGCCATGTGCAAACCTTGATGGATGCATTTGATACAACACCACATATGCCACCAAATATATAGTTCCGCTTTACTCCAGAAACAAAAGGGGCCATTTCCTCATCTCTGCGTGTTATCTACGTAAAAGAAATAGCAAAGACGAGAAAATTACACAGTGATTTTTACAAGGGTATGAATAAAATGAAACAAAAATTTCAATCAACCAGGAGCTAGACCTTATCAAAACTAATTTAGGAACATGTTCAATTAAAGTTTAATGTGAGACAAATCTTTTCATGAAGCACTTGGACGTTAACAGGAGTGCCTTAAAAGAGGGTCTGGGTAAAGATGGTTTTTCAACCAAACAAGTCAAAGAAGCCTTAACTCTGCTATAGTGGCCCTTAGCTTTTCCTTGCCTTTCTTTGATGGGGGTAAGTGTCCGTTATTGGTTAGTATGAAACAAATGATTCTCCATCCCAAAAAGATTGCCCCACTTTGACTAATTAGGTTGGCTTGATAAATTTTTCACCAAGCATTTATAAAAATTTACTAGTTCTTGCAAATATATAAAGTTGTATCTATAGTTCACTTAATATTCCTACAATGATTGACATTTTAGAATCTAAAACACAATAAATGTAAGTAAAATATTAATTTGATTTTGCATATGTTGACTTTTCAATATTGAAAATGGGATAACCTTTTTAGGGACCAAAGGAACATCAGAATGTGCTCCATCAATTACTCAACGAGAAAACACTGAAATATAGGAATGTTCAACTTCACAAGAAAATCATGCACGGGTAACAATATGGTCTCCGTCTTATCTGTACATGAGATAATACTCACCTGGGAAGTTAATGAAATAATAAAATCGTCAGGCTCCTCAGCATCTTGGTCCTCCAAGTACTCCCTACTTGTCATTCCCTGTTTACGTTAAATGTTAAAAATTTAACGACTGAACAGGGAAGCCTCACAAGTATTTGAACGAAAATATTTACATATATTTCCTAAACCTGCATATGGAATATTGTCTCCAACTGCATCTCAACACGTAACACCTTCAGGCAATCAATTGCCAGTTTTCTATACTCCTCAGCAAACGATGCCAGATCCTTAGGAGGAGCACTGCTTGTTCGTTTATGATGGGAAGGTGGCTGTCTTCCATTCTCTTCTACTTGATCAGCTGTTCTAGCAGATGCTTTTCCAATCCTGTTTATTGCATAAACAATGTGGCATGAGTTATAAATGCAGTAAAGATGTGCTTAAGCTTTAAAACTTTCCAGCTGTAGTCATTTGTGTTGCATGCACATATGCAGGATTGAAAATTGATCTTGACGGGAATTAAGGCAGCTATGTGCATGTTTATTGCTATTTTTCCATTTTTTTAATTATTTATTTTACTTTTTTTTTTCTATTTTAATTTTTTCCAAAATTTTCTTCCCACCTAGTTCTTCTTTTTAAATTATTTTCTTAGCTTTTTTTTTCACATCTTTTCTTTGACGATTACATATGGCGATTAATGTTAGCCGACCCCAAATCATTTTGGGATTAAGGCTTTGTTGTTGTTGTTGCGGTTGTATGTGCATGTTTATTGCAAGAGTTATAAATGAAGTAAAGATTAACTGTAAATGTAAAGAGATATAGAAGGATTATTACAGCAGAGAATATGTCAGAGAACTTGCCTTTCTATAGAGTCAGCAACATACTCCAATGAATCACTTAGGGATGCCAATAGGATAAGTCTGCTATCATCACGAATTAGATTTTCCTGCAGATATAAGGTTAGCAATGTGTTAAATGGAATAGTATTCACGCATAACATGGAATTTGACCTGCAATTAACTCATGTTATAATCAACTTCTAACAGTAGTTAATTCATAAGAAAAATTAAAAGTTTAAATAAAAACTAAAACTAGCTTACACACTTACACATTTACCTGTTTGATTGGCCTCAAATTCATTAGCAAGTCACTTATTTGCAGATCAATCTCAACATTTTCACCATCAGAGCCATTGCTATCTATGTTGGACTGACCAAGGGAATTTGGCAAATATGCACTGGCTGGATCAAGTCGCATCAAATTCTCAATGTCATTTCTCCCAATCAGCATATAACTCTGCTTTTCGAGAACTGCCTGGTATTTATCCAAAAAAAAGGGCAAAGATGAAGAATATGAAAAGATTAGAACTATATAAGTCTCATCAACTTATCAAATGCCAAAAATACTTGACAGACTTCCCAGGATAAGAGTTCATGGCTTCCAACCTGGAGGTCATGGGTTCGATTCCCCCACCAGTGGTTAGAGGGAATGACATTGCCCTCCCTAGCATAGCTAGGCGCCTCTGTGAAGTGCATCAAGGGGGAGCGGTGAAATGTGTTGATCCCCTTCTTTTCAAAGAAGAAAAGAAAAAAAAATAAAAAAAAAAAAGAAAGAAAGAAAGAACATAAACAAGAAGCAATGACTATTAAAGGGCGAGTCCAGAAAAGCAATACTCCGTTCGTCCCCCAAAAAAAGTTCCACATTCTCAATTGGTTTGTCCCAGAAGTCCCATTTCTAAAAGGAAACCCATATTGGTGCAATTTAAAAAGGTGCAGCCACTGAGCCAAGTAAAGCTAAAATCTTTTTAAAAAAATGACTTCTAAAATAGGACTCTCTTTTGGGATAGAATAAGTATATATTAGTCAAAGATAGACAAGAGGAGAGAAAAATTTCAAATATATTTCTCTCATAAAATAGCCTAGGCAAGATTAATGCTATGGCATCTTCCTTCTCGTCGAAGTACCAGTGTCGACACAACATGACAAGGTCATGGTACTTGTGGCAGTTAGCACCTACATTCAAATCTTAAATTTTTGGCATGTTGGAGTCTCAGATCCACATCCATACTGGATTCTCATATCCAAGTCTAGATAAAGTAGGAATTATGACACAGTATTCAATGCTGACAGAGGACTTAATTTAGCTGTTCTTTTACTTTTGTCCAATCTATTGTTGATATATTTATTTTGGGGTTTCCGCAAATGAACTTCAGGAGTACTTAAGCCCAAAAGGTCACATACTATGCTACTTGTGAGCCATAACGGCCTAGTTTACCGTCTCCCAACTGTAGAGCACTAACAAATTAATCTCAAGCTTGAACTACAAAAAGAATCCAAAGAAATGACAACCAAAGTTTAAAATGGAAAAAAAAACAGGAAAAAACAGGAAAAAATAAAGCAAATAGAATACTCGGGATTTTTGAGTCTAATCAAAGGGCTACTAAAACCAATGACAGCTATGTTTAGCTTCTGGTCCCATGCTAACTTAGATGCAAGTTACAACTGGAAGAGACCTACATCAAAAAGTGGTACTTGCAATTATTCACAGGTAGGACTTTCACACTCTGAAGGGTTGTTTTCCCTTATTCAGACTAGCACACAACCAAAGACATGATGGCAATGTTCCACAAGTCAGACATAACTCATTAAGGGTGAATATGTAAAGTTTGTTTCCCTAAAATGGAAAGTTTTGGAAGGGGACATTTTCTGGGGGGGGGGGGGGCATCCCAAACAAGTAAAAGGATAAGCCAGGAAGAATGAAAAATAATATTCTAGGTGAAAAGATGAGGGATGAGACAATTATCCTTGCCTCCATGTAAGACGTGCGACATCTTTCATATGTACGTTCAAGGAAAGTTTGCACATACTTCACTAGGTCGCCAGAAAACTTTGGCATTGCATGAGCCCATCCAAGCACCTAGATCAAACATGTGCGAGTAAAGAAGGTCAGTGTATACAACAACATAAATATTTCTTTGGCAAAGTAAGTTTGTTTAAATAAGAACCTAGTCTCAAATTGCATGCACACATGCAGTGGCGAAGCTTGAAAATTTTCAAAAGGGGTCAACATTGCTTAGGAAATAAAAGCTATACTCGTGATATTAAAATTTGGCACAAGGGGTCAAATGATATCATAGTACAATTTTGCCACAAGTAAAAGGGTCAAAAATTGACAAATATAGCATTTTTAGTGTACCTTTTGAAATTTGAAGGTAATAAATTGACATTTTAAAAAAGAGAAAGGGGTCAAGTGACCCACATACTCCTTAAGGTGGCTTCGCCACTGCACACAGGAACCAAAAGGAACAACACAAACAAGAAGAGAATGCGATGATGAGAGGTATGTCAATCTTCAAATTTTACAGACTATTTTCCATTTATAACCAAAGTGCTGACATAGAAAAAGTTATGAATCTATGAAGAATTCAAGTGTGGCTCTACTTTAAAATCACATTGACCTGAACCAAATTAAGCATTTAAGCACCAGATTTTTTGCTATTGCTCCCTCCATTTCATGTAAAAGAGTCCACGTTTGAATGTCAAACTTTTTGATTTTGTACATTTATGCCTTTGTATTTCTTATGATTTGTACTAAAGTTAGAATCCTTTTTCTAAAATATATAAGAAAACAATCATATTTTGAATAAGAAAGAAAAAAATTGGGGAAAAAAAATAATATTTAAAGCTTTTGAAAGTGGACTCTTAAAATGAAACATCCAAAAATGGAATAGTGGACTAACAACGTGGACTGGATGGAGTAGGTTACAAGAGGGACCAACATTAGTAAATAAAATACAAGTACAAAGAAAACATAAACAAAACATGCCTCCTTTGCCAGAAAATCTATAGCCAAAAGCCCCTGTAAAACTGGTCTCCCCTTCTCAACTGATGGTGTGTACGTTGCAGCAGCATGTGCTCGGGGGCGAAATGCAGCTGGACCTATAAAAATGAAACTATTAATTAAATATTCTATAGCAGAAACAACAAGAAAGCTAAAATAATATATCAGTTTCTAGAATTTACTAACATAATTTGAAGAAAAAGACTTTGAATTAATATTCAATAGAGTTGATGACATAGTCATGGTACATGTATTATTTCAGAAAACATTTGAAGCGAACTGTATTAAAGTGCCAAAAATTCACTTGTATCTCATTTTCACCCATGGCAAGAGATTATCATATTAGTATCTCAAAGAATTATATATCACTTCAGTATGTCCACATTACCAAGTGCAATTATATATCACAGGTTTTAGCGGTCTATGCTCGATAAAAGGTAATATCACTTGCTAACAACTTCTAAGAGGCAGAAAATATTAGAATTTAAACAGAAAAACATATTCTTATAATATGGTTTCCCATACAGTCGAAATCAAAATACAGAGCTAATAATCATAAAACTTGCTTGATATTGCTTGCTGCACCCCTTTTCTGTAGTCTACAAACATTGTCGGCAAAAATTGGTCCTTAACAAAGTTCTCCACAAATGCTAGCAGTCCGTCATTCCTGCATCATTCAAGTATGCCAATCTTAATATAAAAAAAAAAAACAGAGAAATGCCTTAAACATAGGAAATAGAGTAAAAACGAATAGTAGCAATCTGCATGTTTCAAACATGAGTTCACTAGACATGAAAGAGCAGCGAATGAGCTTAACAGGTTTAGGATATAAGGTCTTTTTAAGAACTCCCAAACATAGACTCGCCTAATCAATAGAAATTAGGTAATCAACTACTGAGTAACATGGACTAATCATTTCACTCAGTCTTCCATACAGAAGTGTATGGTGTGTGTGACGGACCCTTCAAGGAGTAATCTGGACATCCAGTACATGAAGTCCTTGAACTTTCTGAAATATTCAGCTATTAAGTTGTCAACTATTCTTGAATATATGCACCCGAAATTTGATGACTTCAATATATTCCTCTAATTCCATATCATATCCATCATATGAATATACGGCCATAGGCCACATACTCGCAACCTATTTTTGGATCTCTTTTTACCGAGACCACGTATCCAAATATCATGGTTTCCTGGATCCGACTTCTAGACAAGCATCCACACCTAACACCAGCAGGCGAGTCCATCTGACATAGATCAACTAGATCCAATGATGGCATAGTGTCAGTCCCTAAACATGATTATCCAAGATTATAAGCTAATGTGATAGTATTAAGCAATCTACGGCATTTCTAACATGATTTTAATAACTGTAACTATTAATATTACATTATTACATATTATTATTGTTATTATAGGAGCATGAAGGTAATAACTTCACTTCCTCCTGACCCTAAACTTCTACCAGCAGACTTAGGAAGGGGTTTATCTATTGAAGTCCATCTCTAAAAGTAAAAGGATTGTGATTAATTGTGTAGAGTATGGCTAAATCCAAAAGAAACAAAGAACAAGAGCCACAATAATACAGCTTTATCAATTCCTAAACGGAAAGTAATGACTAGCAATGGCTCAATAAACCCAATAATTCCCTTATCAGAACTCATCCATCATAACAAACAGTAAAGATTTGCATTCAAGAGTCAATAAGTAACCCTTGAAAGCAGTGAACAGTAAATTATTCCAATCAATTGCTTCCAAACCCAGTTAATATCACACTACCCTTATATGCCTTTAAATTTTTGCTATTTTTATATTAAGGGGTTGTTTGATAACCCGATCAAAACTGAATAGAATAAATAATACCGGATAAGGTTGTTTGGTATGATTTTAAACTTTTGGATTAACTTCTTTTTCCCCACTTACAGAAATACCTCCTCCCTCCTTAACCCCCTCATACGTGGAACAAAAACAATATAACATATCCTGCATTTGTTTACAGATAGTTTAAAAGATTTGTGTGCTGTTTGACTTTGCCAAAATCCCCATTATATTAAACAATTAATCCTTCAAACTTCCTGTGAGTTTTACCCTTTTGTCCATTTACTTTACCACTAAAAGGTCAACAAGAAAAAAACAACAAAAGGAAGTGCTTTGAATTCAAGATATTACATCTATATCGGGGTATTCTTGAACGGTCAAAACTAAATATCAAAATGAATCTCTCAAGCATGCAACCACTACAGACTCACCCAAGTTGAGAATACTTCTGAGGCAGCATAGAAGCAATTTTGTCCGTGAACTGCAAAAATAACAAGTTAAAGAGAGGCAAACAATATAATAGCATACCCTCAAATAACAAAGGTTCGAATGGATTAAGATGGTATAAACCTGGACAACTGGTCGGTATACAGATGCTGCTAGATATATGCCCTGCTCAGGCAAGACAGCTGCAGATCCATAACCCTCTTGGAGGACATTTGGACCTCTCCTGTTCCATCCTTGACGAATGAGATCAGACCCTATTAAAAATTGAGCAGGAACCACAAACTTTATTGAAAGGAAATTATTGAAAGAGATGAAAAGGTGAAGAAAATGACGGAAATAAACAAAAAGAGGAGAAAACTTGGCGGGCAAACCGATAAAACGATATAAAAACCCCTCATTAAAATGGCCAATTAAATAAATAATACTCCCCTGTCCCAGAAATAGTGTCCTATTTGAATAAACAGGCTTTGCAAAAGTAATGCCTTAGTTCTTTCCCGCTAAACTCTCAACGTAATATTCTTGCTTTTTGCTAAATATAGGGTCCATTTTGTACTTTGTTAAAGGTTAAGGGGAATGACTGTAAATGGGAGAACTCTTTTACTGTATATTCTGTACTTCAAAAGCCCTATGTGAGATTCTTCGATCAGACAGTAGGGCCCATTACTCAATTAAATCAAGTATACATTTTAATAAATCAAGTATAGATTTTAAATCTACTCCTTTTTTGGTGCCTTATGGGGTCATCAATTTAGTTAAGCTCACTCAAAATCATTTTGTTTTGACATAAGCAAATTAAAGATTGGCTCAGCTTGGGCGAGAGTACTAGGATGGGTGACCCCCTAGGAATTCCTCGTGTTGCACCCCCACCCAAACATTTACCAATGGAGATACCCTTTATTCTTTCTCAGAGTCTTCTAGATACTCTAGATAATGTGGTTCCCCCATCAAATTTGACGAATAATTCTATTAAGGAAAACTATGACTCTGAACCTGATCGGTATCCTTTTGAAACAGTCCTGAATATGATGACGCTCAGATTTATGGGGGTATGGTAGGAGGGGTGGATGTCTCTCTTTGGGCGCCAATGGCAGATGGTCAATCTCTTGAAGACTACTACGATGAAGATAATGGATTCATACCGGTTAACAAAAAGACATACTTTCGAAGTTGGGTCGAAAAAACGCGGAACTAGAAGACCTTGAGGATAATTATTCATCATTGTTATGAAGCAGTAGCCGGTACATGCAATTTTTGACGCAATTTTCATCGTGGGTCAACCGGAAACAGCCTCTTTGTGCCTTAATACAGGTGCAAGGCTGCGTACATCCGACTCCCCTACCCCACCGTAGGTGGGAGCCTTTGTGGCATTGGGGTAATGTTGTTGTAGCGTCTTTACATTGTTTTATGATGGTAAGGTTTAATCCCCATCACTTTTATTCATGCTTTTATTTTAATTTTAATAAAATTTAGGGGGTAAAAAGAAAAAAAAGGTGGTTGGGTAAGCGTCTGCCACAAAACTGAACCGGAATAAACCACAAAAAAGGCTCAGCGCCTTCAAAAGTTAAATAAGAACAACAATTCATGCTTATATAATTATATATTGAACATAATGTTGACCATGATAATCAAATAATTTGATCAAATGCTGATTTTTTATTTCGGTTTTGAAATGCTTTTAAATGTACATTGACTTTTGATATTCTTTTTGTTGTATATAATTGCTTGTCAAGCTTAAAAAAAAAAAAGGAGCGGTAAGTTATTTTTAAATTTAACACTTCTTCTCTTTTTTGAATCTTGACAGCACGGGCTGGAATTCCTGGGTCCGCCGCTGCGTTCACTTCCTTTTTTTCTCTCACAACCAAGAAGGTATAATAAACCTTGATGTTGAAACATTTTCCAAATAAGGAAAGGTCACACTTAATTTGATGTTCCAAAATGGAACAACCATTTCTTAAATTGTGACAGCTTTAAATGTTCTCAAAATATTCAAAAGGATACCCTTTACACCTTTACGTTCTAGAATTCAGCTAGTTTCTGAGACGAACATGTAAAACAGCGTGTTTCCAGAAAACATGAAATTTGAATTTACTAACTAATCATAGTACAATTGTTCGCGGTAAAGTGTGAATCATCTAATTTCACACACCCGAAAAGAGAGTGGTGAATCTATATCTACCATTTCAGAGATGACCCAACAAATAAAGCCATTCAGTCACCAAAGAAAACAGAGGGCGAGCCTTGGCGCAACGGTTAAGTTGCTCCTTTGGTGACCATAAGGTCACGGGTTCGAACCTTGGCGAACAGCCTCTTGGCAATTGTCAGGGGAAGGCTCTAGCAAATGGTTCCCTCTCCCAACCCCCGCTTGGCGGGGAGCGCTTGGCGCACCGGGTTTTTTTTGCCCTTAGTCACCAAAGAAAACAAAAGAAGATAACTAATCACTCCTGAAGAAAACAACTAATCTACAAGTTGCAACAGAATGTCTCACCTTGGTTAGGAACAGATATGGTAGCATCCGTAAAGCGAAAAGCAAAGGTAAGGCCATCATCTGACCCATCCCTGTAACCATGAGAAATAGCATACAGTTAGTATATGTTAATCAGACAGTAAAGTTGCATGTGGGCATTTCTGGGAAAGACATAATTGAGTAACTAAGACAGTGTCTTCTATTGTCCTAAAGGAATTTGTTATGTAAATTGGTTTGTTTAAATAATGCCTTGCTAATGAGTACCCCAGGAGCTGGGGTCCTAAAGAATTCAATGATAGTAGGTAATATGCCCATCAATAAATTGGAGGAAATTCCAGATGCACCAGGAAGTACTCTGCTAATACAGAACTTTCCTATAAAGTCAGTAATGATATTAGAAAATTTTGCTAACCCGTTATTCTCCAGTGGCATTACTATTGAGAAGCTAAGAGAACGTTATAGTGCCCCTTGCTTTTCTCCGTTTGAGTAGGAGGCATGCCCGTCAACAACCTTTAAAGAAGGTGTAAAGGTAAATGTAACATTGTGTGCCACATAATATTGCAGCCAATAAGGAGTTGGTTAGTTCCGTTTTGCATATTCATGAAGGTTCAGTCACTTGGAGCCCAATTTTGAGAAGGCGTCTTCAAGAGTGGGAATAAGACTCTCTTTCAACATTTTTTTTTGTTAATCTTTATTCGCAACAGATTTTTTATGGTAGAGAAGACAGAGTTATTTGGAAGGGAGATAAAAATCAATTGTTTCTAGATTAAATCGTTCTACTTCTACCATATTCTAACAACCAGCAATAGGCCCGTTTTCCCTTGGAAAGCAGTTTGGAAAACAAATGTCCCGCTAAGAGTGGCCTATTTGTTTTGGAGGCCACTATTGCAGCTATTCTCACAGGTGATAACCTGCAGATTCGTAAGAAAATATATGTTAACTATTGATTTATGTGTAGAGTAGATGGACACGTGTGAAACACCTTTTGTTATACTTTCCGGTGGCGAGGGAGCTGTGGAATTTCTTGCTCAATTTGTTTCAGCTTTCATGGGTTATGCCCAGTTCAGTTGGAGCTCTTTCTTTGTTGGTCTCTTTATTAGCGATGAAAGAGGAGCCATTTATGGGAGGCTGCCCCCTGGGAGTCTGTTGGACATTATGGAAGGAAAGGAATCGAAGGGCTTTTGAGAACGTTGAGATGTCTATATCTAGTTTAAAGGCATCCCTGCTTCATATGTTGTTTTTTTGGTGTAGGGAGTCGGTGTTGGCTTCAGATAATTCTTTTGTAGAATTTGTGGATAGTTTTTGTGATTGGCTAGGATCTTTAGTGAAGTATACTCCTACTGTACAAAGTTGTGTCACCTGATATGGCGCTTTTTGATGTTATTTATACATTTTTACTCGTCAAAAAAAAAAAAAACTGAGGCAAGATTTTAAAAAAAAAATTAAAGAAAACATATCCATCCTTATAAGTCCGTGTACAAGTCAACACATGTGTCCTATTCAAAATCATTTATGTTGTGATTGTCTCCATACGGATATTTCAGGAAAACAGAAAGAACGCAATCATCTTCAAGGGGTAACGTGTTCCACCATATGTAGTTAATAGTTTGTGTTACTTCCTGTTGCAAATAGATGGGAATATTCTCTGTTAGGAATGTAAATTATCTTTATCTTTGTACATGCAAGCATAAATTGATCATACCTAACCATGATGGCGTCAAAGCTTCTTAATAAAGTACTTCTATGACCAATCATCAGATATGCTTCATAATGCGTTGGAAGAAGCAATATTATGTGTTTCCTTTTGTTTGGATTCATATTTGACTAGTCAATTGCCTACCCAAGTGATTCAACTATAGCGTACATAAAGAAGGTGCCCGAGCTATGTTACTCCAAGCACTTCAAAATGCTTTGAGTACCCATTAGTGACATTTAACCGTTGGAAACAGATTTGGATACGGTCAAAGTATTTTCATCGGAGAAGCTAAAGGCAAGCATATTGTACACCTTACATATTGCAACAAAAAATTAGCTTAAAATCAAGAGCCCAATTTCATGGAAAAAGACAAGAGGTATCAAGAGTGCATAAGGGTAAATAAAGAGACCAAAAAAAGTGGGAGAACAGGATACGGGTCAAATATAGGAGGCACAACTCCTCCCTAGCTCAGCATGTAACGTGTCAGACACTTTCCAACACCTGACACTTTCAGAAAACACTCCAACACATCCTCGACACTACCAAAAGCGACGTGTTTTATTATTATTTTTATTATTTATTATATATTGTGATTTTCTGAAACTCTTCGACACCTTGGGAAACCGTAGGAAATTTATTTTATTTTTTTGAAACTTTAGGAGCCAAAGTGAAAATTTTAAAGGGGTCAAACCATATGATTTACGTAAAATGAAACTTGAAGAGCAGTTTCAGTGTTATGATTGCTTGCAAACGTCAACTGAGAGAGAGAGAGACGCACTGCAGTCACCTCATGGCGACTACCCGACCATCTTTTTCGTCTTCAATCTCCATGTTCTTTTTGAATTTTGATTAGGGTTTTAACTCCGAGGCTCGTCTTATACGAACGAAGGTATGCCATCACTGACTTCTCACAATTGAATTCGGAATGAAGTGAATTTAATGTAATGTGGTGGTTTTTATGAGACCTTTATTTGTAAACTTTTGTAGTCTTTTATGGGTCTTGGGTCAAAGAATACTCATAATAAAAGTAAAATATAAATTTAAATGTAAATGTAAAGTATCATGGGTATGTCGGGTCGGAACTTCTCCGAAAAGTTTGTGTCACAGTGTCCGAGGTGTCGGTGCTTCTTAGGATCAGACAATAGAAAAAGGAAAAAGAGTCGCCCCAAAACCATACCAATCCCTTTTAAGAGTCAAAGCAAGACCCCAAAACGCCAAAACTGTTATGCCAGAGTGAGGCTAATTAGACCACCTGATCCCACATTAGACTTACATATTAACTCTTTTCTCACATATCCAAGCATTTGTTTCAGCACAGATGCACCGCAGTACCAGATAAATCCCACACCAGAAAATTTGAGTTTTCATCCTTCTGTTCTCAGTAGGAACACAAAGGCATGGCCCCAAAGAAGCAAACAGTCGTTTTTCACATTTGTTATCATTGGGATTTAGAAAAATGAAGGATCCAAGAAGATCACGTACTATTCACAGAAGCAAATAGAAGCTATATGACGGGAAAAAGGAGACGGATACGAGGAGCAGTGTCCTTCAAACTAGCATAGACATCAACAATAAAAACAAAAATACAATAAATGATGACATGCTAGAAACTTGCCTCTTATCTTTTGAAGGGGCCTTGTTTGCGAGTCTAGCAGTTTGTACAGCAGCATCTGCAGATGCAGCATCTGGAGTTGCTCGCAGAATCTCACATATGAGTTGTTGGCATTCGCTCTACAGCACAATATTGGAGTGCAATTGATCAATTATATTTCTCTTTGACAAGTTTTAACAATTGCATATTTCTTCTGCTTTGCGCCTTTTTAAAGAAAACTAGAAAGTATTAAGGCAAATTAATCAAATAAAATAAAGGGATATAAAGATGATGAGAAGTCCATTGAAACAAAGACATGCACACGGTACCCAAATAAGTTACATCAGATTGAACTATCCCTGAAAAGTCTGCTTTACAGGAATATTGATTCTTACTGATGATAGCGAAAAGAACAAAAAAAAGCACGCTTTTTCACTGCCAAGTTATTACCTGTAAAACCGTCATGGAAAAGCCGATGCTGTAGCCTCCAGTATCATGAGATGCATCAGAGTCAGAGTTCCAAGTTATCTCTGCTGCCATTGACTTCGGTGTGTTCATGTCAATCTGTTGAGAAGATTTTGATTCTAGAAGCTCTCCAACAATAACGTGGTTCTCTGAATATTATGGTAATAAAAATCAGATTCAACATAGATGGAGGAGGGAGACAGACAGATTGAGGAGAGGGGGAGAATCAAAGTTTGCTTTAATCTGACCAAAAATCCGAATAACAGTGTCCAAAATGGAATTGAGAAGTTCTTTTGCAGCAGCCTGCGCCGTTCCCATGGGAGCCATTACAGGTGAGACAGGGCTGACTGCCAATAGTGTTCCAGCAAGCGATATCCCATTCTGACGTTTCTGTTTTGGCAACTGATAGCTCTGCAACTGTCCTTTTAGATAATGAAGACCAGTTGTAGCAGTCCGGGCCGCCTGGCCAATGCCAGGCCTAGAAGTTTTAACATGATCCGCATATGCTCTAATTTTAGTTGTAATAATTTCATGAATTGTGGGTCTCAGTCTTTGGCTGTTAATGAAAACAATAAAGACAATCAAAATTGCCATTCGAAACAAAAAAATATTGAAACGAAATGCAGGGAGAATGATCATTCTAAACTAATTTTTTTTGTGACAAATTAAACTATAATGTAACAAAATCATTAGCAAGGACACTATGCATGGTTAACAGCTTCTCAACAGAACAATGATTAGTGTGGAGTAAAAAATAACTATATTCATGTAAGATGTTCATAAATCTCTGACGTTCATATTAAGGTACCTCCTACACTTAACTTCCTGCTTAGCTTATGATGTTGGTAGCACAATGATGCAGAAGCAAGTACTATTTCCTTGGAAACAGCAGTATGTTTAATCATGATTTACGCAAAGACTCAAATACCCGACTCCATAGTTATTAAAGGCGAAAGGCGAGAGGTGGGCGATACATACCTGAAAAAAAGCGAGGCAATAGAAAAGCGGCAAAAAGGCAAGCAAGGCGGAAAAATAGAATAAATAATTAGTAAATATTTGAAAAAATATATATAAAATATACATGTAACATATAAACAAAAATTCAAACATGTTAGACAAAAATAAAACATTTAATAAATGTCATTACTACTTGATAATAGTATTCTAAACGTAATTTAGATCCCAAAAGAGCGAATTCTAAGACAAAAGGAGCAAAAATTTAAACCACATAGTTCAAATTAACGAAACAAATAATCCTAGTTTAAGATAGTGAAATAAATTTAAAGTATAAAACAAAACGAAGAAAAGAAATCAAGTTCTATAAGTATGCAAAAGCGAGTTAAGGCCTATAAATCTTAACTGAAGAGATGATTTTTTTTAAAAGGGAAAAAACTTAATGATCAAAACATACACAGAACAGTAGAGAATAAAGAGAAAAAGACAGAAGAATAAATAAATTAAAAAACACATTGACTACTGAAATCAGGATGAAGAAATCAATCAAAATAAATTGAACTAACGAAAAGAGTGAAGAAAAAAAGTAATAAAAAATATGAAAAGGACTTTTGGAAAATAAAAGAAAACAAATTAAGCAGAGAAATATCACACAACGGAAGCCAGAGAAATAGCAAAACCAACGCAAAGTCGAGCTCGTGGTTGGTCGCTGCTGGTTCTCGGCTGGTCGTTGTCGCTGAAGGAGAGTCGCCGCAGGATTGCTATAGCGGTAAGTCCAATGTCGCTATTTAACGTTGGAAATTTAAGGTTAATCAATTTTGACAATCAATTTCTTAAAATCAAACGATTTTGAAAATCGTTTTTATATACGTGGTCAGAAAATCCTTACCTAAATTACCAATTTTCCAAAAAAAAAATATCGACAAGAACGACCACCATGTTGGACAAAGGCGGACTCGTCTCGCGCGATTATGGCGAGGCGGGCGACAAAGGCGGACGCCTTTAACAACTATGCCCGACTCACAACTTTGACTAACAAATTCGACAAATTACAAACCCTAAGAGGCTGAGAGTTAACAGAATTACAAACAGAACATTTAAAGTCCTTTCTCTTAATATAATACCTTACCTTACCTTCCTACACTAAACTTAAGTTCTTAAGTCCAAAATGAGAAACACAAGAAAATTTAGGAGACCGATCAAGTTCAAACTGCAAATGTGTGAAAGGAAAAAATTATCAGAAATGCACTTCCCCTGAGAGGAATATACTCCAATAAAGACCACATACTTTCGTTAAGAAATCAGTTAATCTGTAGATTTCAAGGATAATTACCACCTTTCTAGTTATCTAACATCCAAAAGAAAGGGTTTAGGATGTACATTTTTGGCAACTGGAGTAATCCTGTAACATTTCACAATTCAATACACTGATTTCCATGTGGAGCATCATCCAACTCAACTCAGATTTTGTCCAAATTAGCTGGGGTCAGCTGCATGAATCCCTTGCCACCAGTGATCCATTCCGAATTAGCTGTAACTCTCAACCACTTGAAGTTAGCCATGGATAAACCTTCTTGTTTTCTGATGTGTCAAGTAAGAAAATCACTCAACCTACACTAGATAATATTCTTCTTGACTGTTGTTCTCCATGTTAGTTTTATTCTTCTCTACTTCTAGTGGTTTTGACATCGATATTATAATTATAATACTGCCTAATCAATGAAGTTAATAGCCTATATCATAGATGTCCAAATCATATCAGCTGATTTTCTCTTATATTATCTTCCATTTAGCTACTTTAATGATTTTGTAAAATTTTAATTTTAAATTTTGTTTATCCAACAACAGCAGGTCTGACAGCAGTTGTATCATGCAAAGCAGATCTGATAGCGGTTCTTTCTATTAAGAGAGAAAAATCCATAAGCATCTTCATTCTTAGTAGCCCATAATTTGTGCCTTATGTAAAACGAGCCAGATAGCAGTTCTATGGAACTTTCAACTTCCCCACTTCACGTACTTGATGTTACAGTTGGTGCGGCAAGATGGAGCAACTAAATATATACACAAGTAACAATGAAAAGAAAAAAAAAACTCTTAATAATAACCAATGTATATCCAGCGATCAAGAAGGTGCATAAGCCTGACCACATACCAAATAATAGCACCAGCTGCAGCAACTTTGCCAAGCATACAAAGGCACTCGACCATAGTTTGCAGATACTTCACGTGAAGAGGAGCTTCACTCTTTCTCATCGCTTCCTATATTTTAATGCAAATCCAAAATTAAATATGAAACAAGAAAGGCCAATAAAAAAAAAAAAAACCTAGGAAAATTGATCGTATAGCATGTACAGTACTCATACCACAAATTCATCAGGTGTTGAGTCTGAAAGCCACGGTGGAATTTGATGAGAAAATATTTTTACATCACCGCCATTGGCCCTCATGGATGGAGTATACCCATCTTCATCATGTCCATCAAGAGTGCCATCTTCATCGTGGCCGTCATACGAGGAACTAAAAAACATGAAGAAACAAGAAGAGAGGAAAAACTTAAAGAAGGCCAGTGAACATGAATAAATCCCTATAAATAAAAAAGGAACATAAAGAAAAAGGGTTATGGAAATAACAATTTAGTGTTAATAAACTGAGAGACGTGATGGTAGATAGCAAATTAATCATATTGCTTATTTGTTATGGATACATAAGGGGAAGTGTTTTAAACAGAGCTTGAAGCAGAAGATGCAAACAAGGCTTGAACACATAAGCTTCTCTTGCTATGGATGACGAGGAAGATTGTTTATTATTGCTTCTTCAGAAATGACGTAGGAGATATATCAAAAATAGAACTGTGTTCAACAGAAGAAAAAAAAGGAAAGGACTATCAGCTATTTAATCTCACCCTAAAATTAAGAAAGTTACTTCGTCTCTACACCTGAAGATCGTCTGGAAAATCAGAAGGCGGTGATTCTAATTCATATTCGCGAAGACTTTTATGGGTGAAGCAACATACTAAATATAGCAACACAGAAACTAGATTGGATCTTGAGGCAAAGGTGACAAGCAAATCATACTAACAATAATACCAAAATATAAAGTATTGGACAACAACGAGTAAAAAAATGTTGGAACATTTCAGATATAGGAAAGATGTATTCAAAAAAAAAGTGATCAGAGAGATGATGTATAATTGTCAATAAAAATCCTCCAAAACCTTCAAAATGCCTAACAATTGAAGTGAACTTTCCTCTGAAACTTTTCCATTGGGAGAAGAATGACTATATGAGTTCATGTTGACGGTAAACTTGACATTAGCGATCTGGAAGGACCAATGACACAAGTTAACTCCATAACAACCAACCTCCCTAAGCATATTACTGATACAACAGAAGGAGTAAGTAGTAATGATAAATGTGTGATATCGGTGGTCATTTCTGTCTAGGGGAAAGATTGCTGGTGCATTACGCAGATATGGAGGCAACACTTTTATGCAGTGTCTCCAACCTAAGGTTTAGCCTATGGCTCAAACTATAGTTTCAAGCTTCATTACTGCCTCTGCATGGACTAGATTTCGTAAACTACATCCTTCAACAACTAATGAACAAGACAGACACTTGCTCCAAGCTTGCGCTTGGTACCATGACTGAACATATCAATGGCCTCATCCTGAAGCTTTCATAAGATTCAAATCAACCGCATCAAGAATATAATAGCAGAGCTTCATTATGCAGTCTTGGACATATTTTATAATCAGCTGTCATCAGAAAAGGCAGGAAAGATGTCATATCTGAATCTCACTTGCAAAATGCAATACTTCCATTATCTTTTAGTCACTTGACTCGTAGGATAAAAAATATTTACAACTAATAGCATGATTGACAAACATTTGAGCTGGAAAAAGTATAATATATATATATATATATATATATATATATATATATATATATATATATATATATATATATTGCATTGTGACAATTAAGAGATATGATTTCTTCATACCCTCCATCGATAGAACTTGTTCTGAAAGATCCATCTCCAACACCATTTTCACCCTTCAGCAGTCTAGTTCTTCGAGAGAGAGGTTGTGAATTGTTCAGTGAGAATGCAGCAGCTGTGGTAGTTGGAATTGCATCATCTTTTTCATTTATACTAGAGACAGCTGAGCTGCATGAATACTCAGCTTTGTAAAACAACATTGCGAGATAGATCAAGCTTTCAAGTAGCATGCTCCGCAGGAACAAAAGCACATTTTAAGTAAAAAGAAACCAAACTTTTCCTTGGAACAATTTGACTGCCAAAATTACAGAAATCGGGAAAAGAAATTTACCTATATTCGCCGTTATTGTACAGGTGTGCATGCAAATCTTCCAACACTTTGAAAAAGAGAACCCCCCGCGACTTGGTCAACTCAGATCGAACATCTTGTAGAGCACCAACCTGGTCAAACCAACCAGAAAATATATTTTGCATAAGCTACAACTAAGGTAACCTCAGATCATGAACAAAGTTAGACATTCTATTACAAATTTCGGTTGAACATTAACGAAAATTACACAGCTAGATGTGGCTCCCAAGTGTTGGCCTTCCACATCCAAATTCATGAGAATGACGATAGACGTGAAGACATGACCAAAATTAACGAAAATCAATGATACTCGAATCAAAATGTTCAAATTAATTTCTTTCAGACATTAAAAACATTTAAAGTGTTGGAAATTGTAGGTATCTCTGTGATAGCATTACTGTATGACTAAGCAAACTTGTGTATCAGCAGAAAAGTGGTGACTATTGGGGTTAAGTCGGAGAGACCTTAAAATGTTGTGTCTATGTATCAAATTAACTAACCGTCTGAAGGCCTTCTCTCTCAAGCATCAGCGCCGACTGGACATGTGATTGAACCGCAGCATAAAATTGCTTTTCAGAAACAAGCTTGTCAATACGTGATGGAACCTGAAACCCACACGGAACACTGTCAATAATAAAGTATCAGTCTACCAATGTGGAGGTAAAGATAATTGTACACAATTAAAGCAATTGACAAGACACAAAAATGGACTACGCTTGAAACAATCAAACATGCTAGGCAATTACAGCTATTGGCAACAAGAGTCACACCACAAAACCCTAAACTAAGCGTAAACACTTTCAGCAGACCTCAAATGGAAAATAAAGGTAGATCATAAACATGAAAAGCTCCAATGAACCATCAAAAATCCTTGGGTATGTCAGATTTTTCCAACTTCTAAGCCCTCCAAAACACCTGGACGCTTTTTGGCATGTCTAGACACGATGGGATACACTATGAACATTTTGGGAGTACCTTCGAGAAATATGGGTTAACCTTCCTACTTTATTAAAAACATAATAAAAATATATTGCTATAAACTGTCAGGATCAGAACTTTGCTTTCTACCAACTTTGTTAGTTATACTACCTCCGTCCCAAGAGAAGAGTAGCATTTAATTAATATGCAAGGTAAGAGAATGGTTTGAAATTTAGTTAAATCTTTAGATTTTCCCTCAAACATTTGAATTCAAACTAGGTGACAATCTTTGAATTCAAACTCGGGGGAAAAGGGAAGGTCAACAGTACAGAATATGGTTCCACACTATTTCGGAAAAAAGTATGTGAGAGCTTGTCAGAATTTTGTCCTGTCATATTATCACATATGTGCCAAGGTTTACCAAGCAAAAGCAGCTCTAATTCGATACTGAATAAATCAGTTAATTGGAAATATGATGTGTTTACTCTCTTCAATCATCATTAAGTGAATACAAGGCATGATTTGAGAGGCGAATCCTTGTATATCCTTTATGTTTAATGTTGATGATACAGTTCAATGGGTATTCAAATGGACTTTATTGATATTATACCAAAGTCTACTTCTAGTCAAGCTCATCAAGCTATTTGTATTCAACAATTGAAGAATGAAGTTTCTGGTTGAAAAGATAGCACCGCTTTGTATAGTTCAACCAAGTGGCACTAATTGTAAATAGTTAAAGTGTTTTGTTCAAACTGTTAGTCAGATAGATATTACTCTCCCTGTCCCTAAATGAATGTCGATTTTTTTTAAGAATTTGCTCTTATCAAGAGCAAATTTGAAACTTTTTTTTGACATTCATTTAGGGACGGAGGGAGTAGTTAGGTTGTTAGCATCTTTATAGTTAGTCAGTTTCCCTCCTTTTTTTTGAATATATAAGGAGGATGTCTGTAAGCTTTGATCAAATAGTTGAATACACTAAAATTCCCAAATGACTATCTTTCTCATTTCACTGAGTGTGTGCGTTCATGAAGTTCTCTCCAGCAGCTCATTAGCTTTTCTAATAGATTACATTATGATGTTGAACATACCTCTAAGCAAGCTAGACAACAACCCATGGCATCTTACATAGATCAATAGGAGAAGGCTAACAAGTCGCCTTAGTAGCAGATGTTAAGGATCAAAGTGTGGAAGATTCTGAGATGGGATTCTCCCCTATTGTCAACATTATTAATGTGGAGGATGCATTCTCATTTAAGTACATGAAGTTTTAAAGTCAAAACAGTCTCTTGAAAGGTAAATCTGAAATAAATATTTTGGAACATCCCGGAAAAGAATATGGGACACTTTATTTGTAATGGAGGGAGCATTGGTATTTATGTGGCCCTCACTAACCGAAGAACATTATATGTCCGTTTTTCCTTAGTACTTGAATGGGTTTATTGTCAATTCAGGTGATTTAAAGAGACAACTTGCTCAAGACTTTAACAAATTGAACCGAAAATCTGTCCATTATAGCTTTGATCAAGTGGTGGTAAAATTACTGACATTAGTTACTTATCAAAAAAAACTGCTACTATTATACTCCCTCCGTCCCGGCCGAAGTGTCTCAAAATGAGATTGGCGCGGGAATTAAAGAAAGTGATGTAAGAAAGAGAAAAAAGGTTAAATGTTGTGAGTATGAAAAATTAAATAGGAGAGAGAATGAGTGGGAGGAATAGTTAGGAGAGAGAATGTTGTGAGTGTAAAAGTAAAGTAGGAGAGAGAATGAGTGGGGTAGGAAGAGTATAAAAATAATAAAAACTTTCCTTTTTGGGATTGAGACATTTTAAATGGGACGCCCAAAAAGGAAAGTTGAGACACTTCGGCCGGGAAGGAGGGAGTATAAAATTAGTGAAATGATACTTTAGAAGGTTGAAAAGATATGTCACACTCCACCCTACAGTGTTCTTGGAGAAGCTAACTTTTATGCCTTATTATTTATTCTACCAAGACATGCTGAATAAACAAAACAAGAAGGAAAAAATTGAGCAGAGAACAGGTGACACATATTCATCCAATCATGAGAACCAAAAAGATAAACAGTGTCACAGCTCAACCACCAACAGAATTTTTTCTGATTTTCCTTTGCTTCGTAACAACATGCTGAAAAAATCCCTTTTGTCACTGAAACTAATTAGTAAATGGGAGTTCATGTCATTTATTGAGATCAGAAGACCGTAAGACAACTCATATTATACAAGTATCTTCATTGCTCAGGTTTCTCCCTCCCTCCCTCCCTGCTGCAGAAAATAAGAGGTCAGGTAAAACTAAATTCAAGAGTACAACAAGCCCTCGAATCTGCTAAGTTTCAAGGAGTAGTCTACGTAAAAACTTGATATGTCAAGTAACTTAAAGGAATCTCGTCAAAAGATAAAATTTGGATAATAGGCTGCCGTTAATTTTATATTAATTTTCTATTTTAGGAGTCAAGGGCATTGTGGTAACTTTCCTGTTACCGAAGAATATATTTTCATACTAACCACAGATAATAGTTAAAGATTCTGTATTAAGTGAAGCCCATATCCTTGTAGGATCTATGTTTAGCTGTCTTTGACTAGTTCCCGATTAGAAATCCAAGTCATTTTTTAGTTTAGGACTAGCATAAGCCTATATAAGCCCTAGTAATACTTTCAATTTAAAAAAATAAAAAATCAAGCTAATAATTCAAGTTTTCCTGCAGTAATTTTCTTTGAATCGTGGTGATGCAGTCCTTGAGTGTGATAATCAAGAATCTTGATTGCCATGCCCAAGAACCCTATGACTGATGCCTAAGGTATACTCAGGGTGATGCAACATTCGATCCTCTTCTTTTCCGCTTTGTTATCTTATATTCCTGCATTCTCAAATTATTCAAACCTTCAAAACCCTCAAACTTTTGTTCTTCCTATTTAATTCTTAAAAACAGGCTCCTGATGCATTTCTCTGCTGTAATTACTCAAATTTGGCCCAACCTCAGTAAGCAAAGTCTACCCACGCTTGTGCTCGACAAGCCCGCCTCAATTCTATGCAAAAGCAGCTTTGAAACGCAGATGACAGGCAGTAAAGTAGACGTAGACATAAAAATCCATACGAATGGGGAAGGAAACCCGCAGTAAGCAAAGACGTGCTCTAGCACTCTAGATGACAAGAATCACCTCTTAAAAAGCACCAAAAGGCGTACACACTAAACCGAATAGCATGGGCATGTGCAACCGCATGAGTAATTTTCCCTTGAACTCGACGTTCCTCAATCAAACTATTCCCTGTATAAGAAAGCGTACAGAAAGGGTAATCCGGGCAGCGTTCACTAAAAGGTATAAAATCAAACTAATTCCAAAAATGTTTTAGTAGGATCGCAAAGTTTGTGCGTGATGAAAACCTAAAACCATGCTTCAACCAAATATAGGTTCTACCAGCGAAGCCTTAAGAATTTTTATTAGAAATGGTTCCCATAAAAAATATGCAACTATGCAGAACTTGCAAACTTCCAGATAACTGTTCTCAGTGTAAAACTTGTGTAAGAAGCGTATTAACAAATGTCATGGGAGCAACTTTTAGCTTCTCCCTTCAATAAATGCCTATTCAGGTCTTCTGCTTAACTTAATGAGTGTTGACTCCATAAGTAAGAAGGCCTCAAAATTTCTAATGCCCAGCTATTGGTGCTGCTTCTTTGAAGGTCAAGTGAAATTTTCTCCTCCTGATGGCCGATGCCAAGAAGGTTAAGTGTGGGTTTTTCAAATGAAATGATGAGAACCTATCACCGAACACCGTACATTATACTCGTTTTGTACCAATTGAAGAAGTCCCCTTCAAATTTTTTTACAAAAATCAATACAATAATTTCATGGAATACCCATAACAATGTGAGGCTACCATTTCATGTTTGTTTACTTAATTTGACCAGGTGATTCTTATCTACAAGTTCATAGGGTATAAACTCATAAATTAGGAGAAAGTTCCCTAAGTAGGAAACATACTCTTCAAGGCGTACCACTTTAATGATGAACAAAAAAGCAAAGTAGCAAATGCTAGTATAATACTCCCTCCGTCCCATTTATAAGTTCACTTAATTCCCAAATGGGTGTCCCATTTATAGGTTCACTTTTCCTAAAATGGAAATGGGTCCCCCTTGTCATACTCACAACAAAAACGCATTTACTCCACTTTCTCTCTCATGTCCAACCATCTACACTAACAACCAATCACCTTTTCCTTTAATTTGCGTGTCTAAACCAAATGGTGAACTTATAAATGGGACGGAGGGAGTATCTAAAAGAACTGATTGGTTCAGATTTTGCCTATTATAACCAGCATTCAATTTAAGCCAACAGTGAAATGAGATGAAATATAAGAACAGCGAACGTGTCCAAACCTTAGCAATGCCCTCAATTTGATCCAGCAATGCTATAATATGCCGCAATGTCACTGATCGATACGACAACTGATGCAACTGCTTGTTATGAGCACCTATAACTTTCTTCGCATCGGCTAAATCAACCTTCAAAACACCAATACTCTCTGTTGATTCACTAAATAACCTCAAAATCTGGGAATAATTCTGAATTGCTTTATTAAATCCACCATGGTAAGCATGAACCACTTCATCAACAACTTCCTCAATAATATCACTCTGCTCCTTCAACACTTGTACTTCACCGTCCCTATCTTTCGAGGTCAAAATGTGGACAACATGCGGTAACGAATCGAAACGGGCAGCAGCCCAGCTCTCGTCTATTCTAGCTAATTCTTTTCTCAAGTACTGTAATTAAACAAACAGTCACGAATCAAAATGCAATCAAGAAAAAAAATGAAAATTCAAATTTACCCAAAATCATTTTTTTGTGCGCACCGCTTTATCGCGAGAGACGGGGAGGCCGTCGAAGATTCCCATGGCGAGAATACCAGCTCAATTGAAGTTTACAAGCTGAAATTCAAGAAACAAACTGTGATCAAACGGCATTTTATCGGAGAAATTCGTGAGCATTATGAGTGTGTGTGTGTGTGGTTACCATAAAGGGGAAGGCGGATCTAAGGGATGAATCCTGAAGTGGAAAGGAATTTCAGAATTCAGAGAGGGGGAATTGGAATTGTGGGGAATTGATCGAAGGATCTTTGGGAGGGGAGGGAGAGATTGAGAGAATGGGGACCAACGATGGAGTGAGGGATGAACTACTAATGGAAGTTAACCATGGTTAGGTTAAGACTGCTTGGTTTTTGTTGCTGCTGTTGAAGTATTTTAATCTCACTGGTTAGCGCGTGACATGAATACTAATCACATTTTATTGGATGTAACTTCGGTTTTCCAAATTGGGAAAAACATTTTTTCAAACAATTTGGAAAAGTTTTTTTTTATAAACAAGTGAACTTTATATTAAAACACACAATGACGATTGAACGGAATAATCTGTGATGGGTCGAGCCCAATGTTTACTACGAGCCTGGGAGCCTAATAGGCCCATCAAAGGACCAACCACAAAGGATCTGATCAAAGCCTTGGGCCATAGCCCGTCCAACATTGGTTGGCAGTCGTCGCCACTGAGCGACCAAGCCCATCCAAGCGACGAGCTATCGTACCATTAAGGGAAGGGTTAACTTCTAGCTCGTCGATACGCCAAGAAGAGATTGTCGACAATGGGCTAGGCCCATCTAACGACGAGCCTTCCTTCGGCGCCAACCGGCACTCGTCCAAGAGTGAGCGTCGTCATTGAGCGACTAACCCTCTCTCGTCGAGACATACCTCAAGGAGACGACCCAACTGGACATACAGCTCCAGGTCGTCTCTTCTATTAAGCTTCCTCAACAAGCTTGGTTAATTAGCTAATTTGGGATAATGTCAGACCTTCTACAGTGTCTTGTTACACGTGCAAACATGCAATCAGTAATAGCTACAAAAGGTGTGCAGGTTGACTTTCCCTTATAAGGCAAGCTTATCAATGTCGAAGGCTGCAGTGTCCTTACATAGACGGACCGGTCCCAGCGTGACACGTATACACCTAGGAGATGGAGCCGATCCAATGGTCCGGGCATCAATCCAATCCAACGGTTACAGGTGAAAACTCTAATATCACTATTTCCACTATAAATAAAAGAGTAATAACATGGACACAGGTAATGCATTATTACATATTCACGTATCCCACACTCATACCATATTATCTACACCACTTTTCCAGTCCATCATCTTACTCTCACGCCGGAGGGCTTGCAGGAAGACCCCGGCGCGGTTTCACCCTTGTTTCTTGTCTTTGTGCGAGATCCAAAGCTAGCTCGCTCATTCTTTGGAACCTGACAAGAGGCGAGCCCTCACGTTTTCTGCGCGATCGATTGGTTCCATTGCGGGAATCGTGTTAGTGATCTCCGGTAGAAGGAATACTGACAGGAAGAGTTTGAAAAATGGTGTCGGATGGTCATACGGCGGCAAGTCCACGCGAGATGAAGGCGTACCACCTCTACAAGAAAATCCTAGGCCACCCTCACCACCTAGGAACCCTAACTTAAGGGTTACCAGTCACGAGGGATGGTTGAGGATACGAGCCTTCAAACGGCCGGGAGAAGAGAGAAAAGGCTCGCGCCGAGCGCCGCAGGAGACCCCCACCGGAAAGGAGGCCTGAGACAACGGCAAGATATGCAAGAGGTCCCTCTAACCCTAATCTCGACAGAGCGGCTTTCCTCGTCGAAAGAGCCAACGCCCTCAAGGAGTTTTTGCAAATCCAAGACGAGCTCATTCGTATGGCCGCTCCTCAAGCTCCCGGGCATCCCACCAAACAATCTCGTCGGGAAGGAGGAGAAGAAACCGGAGAGAGAATGTTGGTCGTCGCGAAGGGACTGCTTGAGAATGAGCGTGTTGTACCACGGCTTGACCTAAGGGACCACATTAATGAGAGACGGAGCCAAGGAGCACCGTCGCGGCAACGGCGAGTTGGGAAGCAGAGCCTCGTAGAGCTCTAGCCGTCGAGAATCTGAAGCAAATCGAGAATCAAATTGTGCGTGGTCGTCCATGAGACTCCGTCATCAAGAAATGAACGAGCGCAGAGCCAAAGCGAGAGAACTCGTACCCCACCTCGTCATGAACGAGAGATGTCAAGATCTTATAGGCGTCTCCCCCTCCTAGCTACGGGGAGCGATCCATCTCACGACGACTTTGCCCCCACCGAGAGGCAACGGTCTAACACCGTTACCCGGGGGCCCCGTCAAGATAGGATTCCCCAAGCCGGCCCGACAGGAGGGGTGGATATGAGAGAGTTCTTGAGGCTAAGGCGCCAAGTGGAGGAACTGACGAACAAAAGAAAGAAAACGGACAGCGACGACTCTGATGACGATGGCGGCACTATGAATCCTCTGGCACCTTGGATGTTGGAAACAGGACCCCCAGAACCGGGCTTTAAGCTACCCGAACTTAAACCATACGACGGCTCCACCAGTGCCATCGACCACATGCAACACCTTGAGGCACAGATGTACGTAGTGGCAAAAGCTTCAGGCCACGACGACATCATGTGCAAGGCTCTTACGAGCACACTTGTCGATGCAGCTCTGAGGTGGTTTAGAGGCTTGCCCAAGGGGAGCATCGAATCATGGAAGCAGATGAGAAAGAAGTTTTTAGGAAGGTTTGCTACGGCGGGAGAGCGTCGTAAGACTGTCAACGACCTTAGCAACATATCCCGAGCAGCTGAAAGCTCGATGAGCTACTTCAAGAGATTCAAGAAGCTGGTAGATCAGTTGACGAAGACCTAACAGACAGGAAATCATAAATTGCTTCGGGCACGGTGTCGTTTCCCCACTCTAGACTACGAGCTTCAAGTTCACCGGCGAAGTCCCGCAAAGACCTCTACGCGCCAAGGCGTACGCCGTCGTAGGTGAAGAAAGAAAGTTGCAAAGGGAGGGAAAGGCCGTCGACGAGGTTGAAGCGACAAAATCCAAGAAGGATAAGGTCGGAGAAAAAGGAAAAAACAAAGTGAAAGCAGAAAAAGTCCCGGAGTCGTACACTCCGCTTACCGTGTCTAGAGCAGAAATTTTGAGCAACGTTGATTTTGGCCCGGCGCCAAAGATGAATCCCAACGGGAAGGGAAAGAAAAACATGAACAAGTATTGCGAATATCACAGAGACAAAGGACATGATACCGAGGAATGTTTCAGCTTGAAAAAGATCATTCAGAGATGGATCGACGATGGACGACTTGGAGAATATGTAAGGAAGGATCGTCAGGCGGCCAACACCCGAGCTGCTAACGACGACCCCCCACAGAGGAATCCAAGAATGGTGTTAGTAATCTCTGAGGAGACGAGCAGGAATCAGATTAAGAGCGCCATCTACCATCTGAAGAAGGCACCACATGTCCCCCAAAAATCAGTTACTCCAAACGACGTGATAAGTTTCTTTCCCTACGAGCTGGCAGCCAATCCATTAGCTCGTCAACAAACTCTAGTCATACCTGGCTTCATTGATAACTGCGAATCAAGGCGAATTTTGGTCGACACGGGAGCGGCCAAGGACATTTTGTTTTACAACGTCTACCAGAGAATGGGTCTACCTGATAGCCGTCTAAGTCCTTACTTAGGTCGTCTAGAAGGATTCACCAATCACCGGGTAGATGCGAAAGGCCAGATCGATCTTCCAGTCGACATTGGGGAACACCCATTGAGAACAATCAAAACGGTAACTTTTATTGTGATCGACGTCGTCAGTGACTACCATGCTATCCTTGGCCAACCCGGTCAAGCCGCTTTGGGGATCGTCGCCTCAGTGCCCCATCAGCGAGTTAAATTTCCTTCCGTGCGGAGTAGGATGTGTGTTGGGAACGGCCCCAGAATTCCTAGAGCACGTCTTGAAGGCAAACGGACCATTGAAATCGACGATCCAGATCACATCGTGAAGCTCTCTAAAACCGTCAAGCAAACGACGACCTCGTATGCGGCATCTCGACGATCAAGTGCATAGACGACCGAGTCTTTGAGGAAATATTCATGGACGACCAAGCTGCAAAGCCACAACTTTTGGTCGCCCAAGAATCGGGGCCGAGTGGATAAATTGATTGACGACGAGGTACCGAGATCGGACGCTGAAGCAAGAAGGAAAATTAAAGAGATCGTCATTGAATCCATGGACTTTAGGGACGACGCCCACGAGATGAAGCAGTAGACGAGCTAATTGAGCCGGTCATTAACCCTAGCTATCTCGGCAGAAAATCAAGCGGGGTCTCGGTTAAGCACCGAGGAGAGGGAAGAGATAATCTCCCTACTCAAACAGAACCTCGATGTTTTTGCTGGAAAGTGGAAGACATGAAGGGAATTAGAGAGGACGTGGCGGTTCATAAGCTTGGAGTGAACCCCACCATGAAATTCAAGAAGCAAAGGTGTCGAGTTTTTCGGTGAAAAAGAGATTGCTATAAAACAGGAGATTGAGAAATTCTTGAGTCTTTGGGATTATTGTGAGCGTATTGGGTTCACAACTTGGTTAGCCAATGTGGTTCTTGTAAAAAAGCCAATGGGAAGTGGAGATTATGTGTTGACTTTACCGATCTAAACCTGGCGTGCCCAAGGACGATTACCCTTACCAAGAATCGACAAGCTCGTCGACTACGTGGCCGGCCATTCTACTTTGAGCTTTCTTGATGCCTACTCCGGCTATCACCAAATCAAGATGGCTGAGGAAGATATCCCGAAGACGGCTTTTCAGGCGGCAGGGGGAACTTGCGTTATACGAAGATGCCTTTTGGGCTTAAGAACGCCGGTGCCACTTACCAAAGAATGATAAACAAGGTATTCAAAGACCAGATCGGCGACAACTTAGAGGCGTATGTTGATGACATGGTCGTCAAAAGTAGAAAGAGAAAGCATGTCGACGACCTACAGCAAACTTTCTCCAACCTCAGGAGCAAATGATATGGTCCTCAACCCAGCTAAATGCGTCTTTGGTGTTGCAGCAGGAAAGTTTCTAGGATTCATGCTCTCTCAGCGGGGAATCGAAGCCAATCCTGAAAAAATTAAGGCTTTGATAGACATGGCCGAACCTACGAGCATCAAGGAGGTTCAGCGCTTAAATGGTCGAGTAGCAGCCTTAGGTCGTTTTATTGCCAAGTCTGCTGAGAGGTCACTTCCATTTTTTAAAGCTCTCCGAGGGGCAAAGGACTTCAAATGGACGGTTGAATGTTCTCAGTCGTTTAAACAGCTGAAAGAGTATCTTGGCTCCCCACCACTCCTACAAAGCCCCGTAGCGGGGGAAGACCTCTACGTCTATCTCTCGGCGAGTGACAAGGCCGTCGCCGCCGTATTGGTCAGGGAGGAAGGTGGAACACAGAGGCCAGTCTACTATGTCAGCAAGGCTCTATCGGATGTGGAAACTCGTTATTTTAACGCGGAGAAGATCGCTTACGCTCTCGTAATTACAGCACGAAAGCTACGAGCATACTTCTCTGCTCACCCCATCGTCGTTTATACGGATGCCCCACTGCGCAAGATCTTGCACCGTCCTGAAAGCTCTGGTCGTCTACTCAACTGGAGTATTGAGCTGACTGAGTTTGATATCGAGTATAGGACGAGAAAGACCCTACAGGCACAATCTTTAGCAGACTTCCTGGTTGAAACATCGTTCAGTGTTGCCGACGACCAAAGACAGCCTCAGAAAAAGGATAAGGGCAAGGAAGTCAACGACAAACCAGAGGAGTTGGTTTTGCCCGTAGGTTGCTGGAAGATTTATTCAGACGGGTCAGCTACTAGAAATCTGAGCGGGGCAGGGATCGTTCTTGTCGAGCCCGAAAGTGGAACAGTTTTTGAAGAAGTATTGAGGTTCAAGTTTCAAGCATCTAACAATCAGGCGGAGTACGAAGCGCTCATAGCAGCCATCGAATACGCCAAGTGTTTTGGAGCTACCAAAATCGCAGCATTTTGTGATTCCCAGTTGATAGTGAACCAAGTGCGTGGAGAATATCAGGTCGTCGATTCCACACTGCAGAAGTACCATTCGTTGGTCGGAGAGTTGATCCAGGGGTTAGAATTTTGGGCCATACAGAGGATAGCTCGAGAAAACAACGAACACGCCGACCTGCTTTCCAAGCTAGCTACGGACCAACTCCCAGAGGAGGAGCACGGCCATCACCTAGCCTGCTTGGAACAACCAGCCTACGATCGAGTAAAGGTCATGTGCAACGTCGACGGTCCAAGATCTTTGGATAGGCGAGTGAAAGTTTTCATTGAACGGGATGAGTTGCCGACGGACGAGGTTTTGGCAAGGCAAATCAAGAGAAAGTCCCAGTTATGGTCGTAGAGGAGAGCTTTACCGACGATCCATTACCGAGACCATTATTGAAGTGCGTCCACCACGACAAGGTCGTACAATTGCTTGTTCGAGGTACACCAAGGAGAATGCGGGGGCCACCACAGGGCCCGAACGTTGGGCGATAAGATCATTACCATGGGATACTACGGCCCCACCTCAGTGAAGACGCCAAACAGTTTGTGAAAAAGTGTGATACTGCCGGCGTTTCGCCGACCTCCCCAAACTACCAACGGCGAGCAAACCCTGTCATGGCCGCTTGGTCGTTTGATATGTGGGGTGTTGACACGATTGGGCCTTTTCCACCGGCCGAGGAGGAGTCAAGTATGTAATCGTGGCGGTTGACTATTTTTCGAAGTGGGTGGAGGCCAAGGCCTTAAACAAAATCAGAAAACAACGCCCTAAGCTTCATCCATGATTCGATATGGTGTCGCTTCGGAATCCCAAGGGTGATCGTTTCAGATAATGGCCTACAGTTTTCGAGAAAATTCGAGCAAGAGTTGAACAGGATGGGGGTCAAACACTCCAAGTCATCAGTTGCCTATCCCCAAGGCAACGGGCAAGCTGAAGCGGCGAACAAGCTCGTCTTATCCGCTTTGTGTAAAAATCTGGAAGGAAAAGATACAAGATGGTTGGACGGACTACCCTCAGCTCTTTGGGCTGTCCGCACAACCACCAGGGGCCCGCGGGAAACCCCATTTGCTTTGGCCTACGGCTCGAGGCCGTGGCTCCCGCCGAGCCGGTGCCAACGAGACCGAGTTGCTTTCTACGACGTTGAAAAGAACATCCATAACCGGCAAGTTGACCTGGACCTCGTAGACGAGCGGAGATTGGACGCCCAATTAAGGATGGAGAATTACAAAAAGAAAACCAAGGCTTATCATGACAAGAAGGTGAAGAGAAGGTTCTTTAAAGTAGGTGATCATGTGCTCAGAAAGATCGAAGCGACGGGACTCAAGGCCCGCCAAAACAAACTCTCCCCCAATTGGGAAGGACCATACGTCGTCACAAGTGTGGTCAGAGAAGGAACCTACCGCCTGTCTAAGCCCAACGGGGAACATCTCAAGCATCCATGGCACGCCAATCATCTGATGAAGTATTACTTTTGATCGTCGTCGTCGAAAACATTCAGCGCCCTCAGGGCACCCATTTTGTGGTTCTCAATTTGAATTTTTAATTGTCATTTTGTAAGAAGTTTTTGAGGTCTGTAATTTTTGAAGTCTGTAAGGGATAACCTATAAATCCCCAGGTCGTAGGAAGTAAATGAGTTATCAATACGCAGTTGTTAATCAGAAGTTATCAATGAGAACTCATCACTTCGCCGAACTTCGCTCGTTACAAACTCAAGAAACTTAAGACGGTTGAGGCCTGACTTCGACCCTCACAACCACTTCGATCAAGTATAAAGATCAGTCAAAGCAAAGACTTTGACACTAACACTCACTTTAGCCAAGTATAAAGGTTAGACGAAGCCAGACTTCGTTGAACGCTATAACGGAATATGACGACTCGTCCACGGAATCTTGCCTACGAGCAAGAAGCTATGGACCTTCGTACAATTCCTACGAGCCTTTGAGAAGTTGAGAAAACACAAGGGCAAACAAGCGTCGGCCACGTTAGGACGACCTAAGTACTGGTTGTCACTAACGACGACCATTCGCACTTGTCCTCAAACTTACTCGTTCAAAACAAGTTATCACATGCTGTCTACGTTAACACAGATTAACTAACAGAACACAAAGGCATTGAATAACTTAAACATAAAGCAAATATTGTACGTACGACCCCCTCTAAACAATGAGGAAACAGGCCGACTATATTACAAAAAATAAAAATTGTTTGGAGACAATGTTTGGAGCCACAACCAAATCAAACTAAACATTGTTTAAGAACATTACAATTTCTTCAATGAGATAAACTACTGAGCACCGCCGGCGTCTGAAGGAGCTGCATCAGGGCCAGGGCCGTCTTCAATGATGTATTTGTAATATGCGTCGAAGTTACCTGGGACGACGGCAGGGATGGGCCACTCGTCTTTTCCGGCTTTGGCGTCGTCCTCCCTTATGATAAGGAAATCATTGTCAGTATAGGGGACGAGGGGATGGACCGAGCGTGCCTCGTCGTCGTGAGCTTCCTCCGTGCAAAGGTCGGCCAACTTCCGAACGGAGAGAAGATCTTTTATTGCAGGGTCCAGCAGAAGCCGCCTGGCCATGTGTTTAGCCCCATCTTTGAAGAACCCACTAGCATGCTTGGTGACCAGTTGAAGGCACTCAGCACTCTTCTTGAAGTCGTCGACGACATCAAGCCTGGCTTGGGCCAGCTCAGCATCACGGCTCGTCTTCATCGCTTCAATCTGAGCCATCGACTTCTGAAGCTTGTTCTCACAAACGCGAAGACCGTCCGAGAACACCTTCGAGTCAGCCTCAGCTTTGGCTTTCCCTTCCTTCAAGGCATCTATCTCCTTCAGAAGGTTATCCTTTTCATTAACCAAGAGCTCGTGGGCAAGAGTGAGCTCGCCGACGTTGGTCTCCGCCTCCTTCAACTTTTACTCAGCCGTTCCCTTATCACCAACGGCCTTCATCAGTTGCTCGTTGCCCCGAAGCTCGGCATCAAGACATTCCCTATAGCCCGACGTCATGGCGTCCATCATCGACGATAGCTGCAACAATTAAATTATTAGCACAAGTATAAAGAGACGGAGAAAAACATAAACTTTAATTCGAAGTACCTCAGTCCGGATTAGCCCTAGACGGGCATGAAAGGTTTCGGGGGTAAGATTGGCCTCCTTCATCCTACGGGTCAACTCAACATCCCGTCCACGCCTTGTCAGAGCCGTCCCCAACAAGAGCGCATTGCCATTTCTCTGCAGATAAGGAATCCCAGTTATATGAGAGGCTTTGGCAATTGAGGTCGCCATCTCTTTGGCCTTGGTCTTAGACAAGACCGCTGTAGACGAGCCTGGAGCGTCGGCCCTTGGAGTAGACGGGTCCGATGTGCTAGGAGGGTCGACGAGATGCCCTTTTCTCTTTTTGGAGGCACGACCAATGGGCTAACGAAGTTCGGGGTTTGAATCCGTGCTCTCCACCTCAATATGCTCAGCCTCATTGGCAACGGCCATTTGAGCTCCACCAGTATCCACGTTTGAATCAATCTCCATACCTACTGCTCTCTCAGATGCATCAACAATGGCCTGACGGCCTCCAGTGTTCAGCCCTTCAACGACGGGCTCCCTCTCGATCATTGGGATGGCACCAGCAGGGTCTTTGGGGAGTTGCTCATTCCTCGTCGTCTGTTTCTCCTGACGATCAAGTATGGCACGGGTCGCAGCCCTCTCCTTCTTCTTGGTGCCCCTGTCACTCGCTCGGATGGCCCCGTCCATGATCCTTGCTTCAATTTTATCCACGTCGTCTTGGGTAAGAACTGCATAACGACCAAGTAAAAGAGGTTAGTTTTTACTCACGACGAGACAAGAGAATATCGAAATCGAAAAGATAGCAGGAGTCCAACCCCCATTCATTTCAAGGTTTTCACAACTTTCTTCAAGACGACCAGTTCGTGCCGTCGCACAATTCACACAATTATCCTTAAAAGTAAACTCCTGGTGGACGACCCAGTCAGGATAGCGGGCATCCAAGTCAATCTTCACTAAAGGTTCAGGCCCTAGGGATGGCTTGGACATCATGCCAGCTCGGATGTATCTCCATTGTGAGGCCTCTATGTCTTTATACGAGACCCATCCAAGATCTAGCAACTTGTCAATTTTTTCCTTCAGCTCTTCGGCCCACGGAGCTTGAAAAATGTGCCTATCACTGACTGGTATGTTGCCCTCTGGAAAAGGAAATTGCCACCCTACTCGACTTTCCACCAGGATCAAATGGTTCTCCCAACCGTACACCTTATTCGGGATATCCAAGAAAAAATTCCTTGTGTTTTTAATCGAAGATACACTCACGGTGGATTTCCCTTTGGAGGTATTCCGAGCCGTTCGGTAGTATCGACGGAATACTTTATTGCATGGCTCGTAGCCAAGGAATCTGCAGATGATGGCAAAGCCACACAAAATTCTGACGGTGTTGGCACTAAGTTCCATGGGCATGCAGGCGGAGTCCTCCAGGAACTCATTGATGAAAGGATCCAAAGGCAATCTCAAGCCGAACTCAAAGTGTTTATAGAAGAATCCCACCTTCTCCTTGCTGGTCAGAAGGGACTGACGACGGGGCTCATACTCCGCCAAACTGAGATGCTCCAACTTGTAGGTCGAAGCCTGAACCCTAAACGATCCTCGTAGGGCGTCGATCATTTGCTTCCCGACGTCCTGCTTCCTGAGCTCGATCTTGGGCACGGCCCATTTCCCTCTTGCCCCACCTCCAAACTCATCGTCGCATGATCCAACTTGTACAAATGTATGAAAGGCCTTGACCGTCTGCTCACCCCCAGCACTTGTGCTGGCCTCGTTTACTTCTGGGGCCGGCTGGTCAGGACGCCCGTCGTGATCCATCTCTACAAAACAAGGAGATAAAAGAGGGGAATCAGTCCTAACATCCGTAGGCAACGACCTACCTAGTGGCGACCTAGATTCCCCTACGACCAAAGCCCTAATTGAATCACGACGGGACAAAGAATAGCGGGTCCTAATATGGGTGGGCAAATCGTTCATTGACCTGAAAGGAGTTACCATTGGGTCACCGTCCTCAAAATCCCCTAGGATTTCTCCATCTGGGAACCCCAAGGGCTCATTCTCAAAGTTGAACTTCTCCAGGATTGAAGAACACTCAGATAAAGGAATCTCCCTCCAAATCCCCTTGGCACATTTATAAACCCTTTGATTCAACCCAAAGCCAAACTTGACACCTCTCTCGAAACTGATAGTCCTTGGTCCCATTTGACTAACCTCTACAAACCCAATGAAAAAACCCAGAAAATGAAGAACAGATGAAGATGTTACCTGGTAATGGGTTGGAAGATGCTCTTTCCGATGAGTTTTCCGGCGGAAGTTCGAAGAAATCTCTTATCCAGGCGCCTAGATACCTCACAGACGGAGTTGCCAGAACGATTATGATTGCCGGAGACAGTGATCCTTGTTGCCGGAATTCTTTCTGACGGTGGCCGGAAATCGCCTCTCTTACTTTGCTCTCACTGATCAAGGGTTTGAAAAATTTGAAATGATGGGGAAAGAAAGTTTTTATATTGGGGGAAGATGGACGGTTTATTCCTGGGGAATCCAAAGGGCGGAATGATGAGGGGCATTAAATACCCTCTGCAACTTCCGAGGAGAATGTCCCATCAAGGGACACGTGTCAACCAAAGAAGAGATCTCAGCCGCCCACGTCACCAACGCTGACATCATCATAATTCAAAATTCAAATTGACGGTCGTACGGATTACTTTGGAGGGAAAATAACAACTCCTGGCTCGTCGAGACGACCATGAGTTGGGGGCCACTGAACGGAATAATCTGTGATGGGTCGAGCCCAATGTTTACTACGAGCCTGGGGGCCCAATAGGCCCATCAAAGGACCAACCACAAAGGATCTGATCAAAGCCTTGGGCCATAGCCCGTCCAACATTGGTTGGCAGTCGTCGCCACTGAGCGACCAAGCCCATCCAAGCGACGAGCTATCGTACCATTAAGGGAAGGGTTAACTTCTAGCTCGTCGATACGCCAAGAAGAGATTGTCGACAATGGGCTAGGCCCATCTAACGACGAGCCTTCCTTCGGCGCCAACCGGCACTCGTCCAAGAGTGAGCGTCGTCATTGAGCGACTAACCCTCTCTCGTCGAGACATACCTCAAGGAGACGACCCAACTGGACATACAGCTCCAGGTCGTCTCTTCTATTAAGCTTCCTCAACAAGCTTGGTTAATTAGCTAATTTGGGATAATGTCAGACCTTCTACAGTGCCTTGTTACACGTGCAAACATGCAATCAGTAATAGCTACAAAAGGTGTGCAGGTTGACTTTCCCTTATAAGGCAAGCTGCTTATCAATGTCAGAGGCTGCAGTGTCCTTACATAGACGGACCAGTCCCAGCGTGACACGTATACACCTAGGAGATGGAGCTGATCCAATGGTTGGCATCAATCCAATCCAACGGTTCTGGTGAAAACCCTAATATCACTATTTCCACTATAAATAAAAGAGTAATAACATGGACACAGGTAATGCTTTATTACATATTCACGTATCCCACACTCATACCATATTATCTACACCACTTTTCCAGTCCATCATCTTACTCTCACGCCGGAGGGGCTTGCCGGAAGACCCCCGGCGCAGTTTCACCCTTGTTTCTTGTGCTGTGCAGATCCAAAGCTAGCTCACTCATTGCTGGACACAAAGAACTGAGCCCACACGTTTTCCTGCGCGATCAACGATGTTTTTGTAAATATACAAAACTTAAATTTTATCATTGACACTGACATAGTATGAGTGATGAAAAGTGTCGATGCGTATATTTTTTAGTACCGTGAAAATGACATGTATTTTTTATTGTCAGTGCATATTTTTTTTTAGTTTTAAAGAATGTCGGTATTAATGTTAAAAGAATTTCACTTATTTACAAATATATGTGTAAGCGTTTAAAAAATGTTTGATAAAACATGTTTTTTTAAGCTAATACTCCCTCCGTCCCACGTGAATGCAAACTTATTTCTATTTTGGTCCGTCTCACGTAAATGCAAACTTCCCAAAATGAAAATAAATATTTCACTTTTACACTCACAACATTCTCTCTCCTCACTATTTCTCCCACTCTTTCTCTCTCTTATTTAATTTTTCATACAACTACACAGGTAGTCACAATCTATTGCCCAAATCTTTCATGGTTTTTGGAGATAGAATTTGTGGCAGTTTTTTTTAGGTTATTCACTGTGTTATTGATTTTTGCACCGTAGGACCAAAGAAACTTCCCGCGAGCTCATGTTTGCTCTTTTTTTTTTTTTATTTTTATTTTTTTTGATACCCAGGTTCCCAGCTTCGCCGGACTAATCCTGGACCACCAGGTACCGGCCCCACAGTATGCTGGTGGAGGTAAATCGCGGGATGTGCCCTATGCAGCCAGGGTGGCAGTACCCCTTATACTCCAGAGCCCCAAGGGAGCCCTCCTACAAGGCATTTACATCACTCTTACATCACCAATTGGCTGCTCCAGCTGCTCCTGCCGAGGCAATTACATCACTCTTACAACACCAATTGGCTGCTCCAGCTGCTCCTGCCAAGATTCGAACTCCCCACACTGAGGATAGCTCATGTTTGCTCTTTAATATCAAGTGACGTTCAACCAGGCCAAATATTCACACGTTGTGAACAGATTGAACCACTACAATTTTGGCTCAATTACACTATGCTTTGTGTGTGTGTTGATGTACAATTTTAGAGTAATTTGTAAGAGGTAATATTATTTTCTATGAATAACACAAGTTTTATATTGTTAAAAGTTTTCCATTAATTTATTAATATTGAACGGAATGATTTGTGATGGGCCAAGCCCAAACCATTTCCTTGCAAAGTAGGCTCTACAAGCCCACCAAGGAACCAAGCCCGTCAAGCCGTTGTTGCCATTGAGCAACCAAGCCCATCCGACCAACGCTAGAGTTGGGTCGTAGCTCGTCTAACAAAGGATGACCGTCGTCGCCAACGAGTGACCAAGCCCATCCAAGGACGAAGCCTCTCACCCGGACACTCGCTCGTCGAGTCATCTGTAGGCGACGACCCTCTTGGGCATACAGCTCCAGGTCGTCGTCTCATATAGCTTGCTCAACAAGCCAACTTCGGATAAAGTCAAACCTGTCACTGGACAACTCTGCACATGTCCCCACCTAACAAGCTGTGGCGCCGCATTGTGCAGGTGACACTTTCCATTATAAGGCAGACCACTATCCTTGACAGGCACAGCAGTATCCTTGCTCGTACGGAGCAATCACAGGACGCTACGTGGACACATGGAGACAAAATCAATCCAACGATTGATAACGATCCAATCCAACGGTCCGGATGGGAACCCTAGTTCCCCTCATCTACTATAAATACATGAGCAGTGTCATGGTCTAAGGTAATGCATTTTTTCATATTCACATATACACACACCCACTATTTCCTTATCACCTTCTCCGGCCCAAACTGATTCTCACGCCGGAGGGCCTTGCCGGACAAGCCCCAGCGCAGTTTACGGTTTCTTTCTGGTGGTGTGCAGGTCCCAAGTCAGCCCATTATTCTGCTGGACTTAAAGAGCTGAGTCCGAACGATTTCCTGCATCATCAGAGTGGTTCCATTACCGGGAAACGTTCGCTGGAGACTTCACCAAGCTTAGAAAACAACCGGATAATACCTGGAGATGGTGTCAGGCGGACACACCGCAAGTAGGTCAATAGAAAATGATGGCCGACCACCTTTCCCTGAGCAAGGCAACCAGGAAAACCCCAGGCCTCCTTCACCTCAACCTAGGAACCCTAATTTGAGGGTTACCAGGTCACATGGTGTTGTGGATGACACTGAACTTCCAGACGCCATAAGAAGAGGAGAGAAAAGGCCTGCTCATGATTAGCGTCAGCGACGACCCCCAGCCGGAAGGAGGCCTGAAGGAGCTACTGAAAGACATGTGGGAGGCCCGTCCAATCCCATTCTCGACAGAACCGCCTTTCTCGTCGAAAGGGCGAACGCCCTTCACGAACTCCTACAGGTCCAGAACGAGTTGATCCGAATGGCCGAAGACCGACCTGCTCAGGCGTCCCATAATACGGTCTCATCTTGAAGGCGAAGGAATGAGAGGGGGGCCGATGGTCGTCGTGAAGAAATTGCCGCCGGGAATGATCGTCAAGTGCCGCAGCAGGACCACAGAGAGCATCTTAATCGTCGTCGCAGTGTAGGACTCTCATCTCAATGACGACGAGACAAGGCGGACAGAGAGCTTCGAAGATCTCCTCCTGCAGATGACAATCTTGAGCAAAACGGGAACCAGGTTAATCGAGGTCGTCAAATGACCCCATCTATGCATAATGAACGAGCTCCGAGTTACAGGGAAAGGACCCGTACTCCCTCTCATCCTCGCGGACGGGAACAATCCAGGTCTTACAGACCATCCCCTCCTAGAGGTAACAGAAGAGAGAGAACGATTTCTCGACGACCTGCGGTCTCTGAAAGGCAACGGTCGAACACTGTCTCTCTGGGACCTCATCGAGATAGGGCTCCTTCCCCCAACCGAGCAGAAGATGTTGATATGCGGGAGTTCCTCAGGCTCAAGCGTCAGGTTGAGGAATTGACAGCAAAAAAGAACAACGCTGATAGTGATGACTCGGAGGATGATGTTGGCACACTGAAACCTCTGGCACCATGGATGCTCGAACTAGGACCACCAGAGCCAGGATTCAAATTACCTGACTTGAAACAATATGACGGCTCAACGAGTGCTTTGGATCATATGCAGCACCTTGAGGCTCAGATGTGTCAGGTGTCTAGGTATTCGAGGCAAGACGATGTGATGTGTAAAGCTCTAACGAGCACGTTGACTGAAGCAGCTCTAAGGTGGTTCAGAAGCCTTCCGAAGGGAAGCATTGACTCTTGGAAACAAATGCGTAAGAAATTTTTGGGTAGATTTGCGACTGCTGGAGATCGTCGCAAGACAGTGAATGACCTCAGTAACATCACCCAAGGAGCTAATGAGAGCTTGATGAATTATTTCAAGAGATTTAAGAAATTGGTCGACCAGATTGACGAGGATCTGACGACAGATCGTGAAATCATCAGCTGTTTCAGGCATGGGATCGTATCTTCAACTTTGGACTACGAGCTTCAAGTCCACCCGGCTAAGTCTAGAAAGGACCTCTACGCTAAGGCATATGTTGTGGCCGAAGCTGAAGATAGGAAGTTGCAACGAGATGGGAAGGCCGTCGTCAATGGTGAGATGGCAAAATCTAAAAAGGACAAGGCCGGGGGAAAAGGGAAGAACAAGTCGGAAAAGGCTGAGAAAGTGCCTGAGTCGTACACTCCATTGACTGTATCCCGTGCAGAAATTCTGAGCAACGTTGATTTTGGACCAGCACCAAAGATGAACCCCAATGCAAAGGGGAAGAAAAACATGAGCAAGTACTGTGAATATCACCGAGACAGGGGGCACGACACAGAGGAATGTTTTAGTTTGAAAAAGATAATTCAACGGTGGATAGACGACAGTCGCCTCAACCAATACGTAAAGAGGGATCGTCCAGGAGCCAACAATCGAACCGGTAACAACGACCCTCCAGAGAGGCAGTCGAGATTGGTTTTAGTTATTTCTAAAGAAGCGAGCAAGAACCAGATCAAGAGTGCTATCTATCGATTGAAGAAAGCCCCCCATGTCCCTCCGAAAGCAGACATTCCAAATGATGTGATTAGTTTTTATCCGTATGAGTTGTCAGCCAATCCTCTAGCCCGTTAACAAACTTTGATCATCCCCGGTTTCATCGATAATTGTGAGTCAAGGAGGATACTCATTGATACTGGGGCAGCGAAAGACATTTTGTTCTACATCGTCTACCAAAAAATGGTACCTGATAATCGCCTAAGTCCCTACTTAGGTCGTCTTGAGGGATTCACCAACCACCGAGTGGATGCTAAAGGACAAATTGACTTGCTCGTCGATATTGGGGATCACCCGTTGAGGACAATCCAAACTGTGACTTTCATTGTAATTGATGTTATAAGTGACTACCTTGCCATTCTTGGCCAACCAGGCCAGGCCGCTTTAGGGATCATCGCTTCAGTCCCCCACCAGAGAATTAAATTCCCAACACGCTCAGGAGTAGGATGTGTATTGGGGACGACCCCAGAATTTCTAGAGCATGTGTTGAAGACCAAACGAACCATTGAAATCGACGACCCTAAACATATTGTGAAGTTTTCAAAATCAATCAAGCAAACCACGACCTCCTGCTCCAACGTCTCAATGATCAAGTGTGTGGACGAGCCTGAGAGCTTTGTTGATGAGATATTCCTGGACGACCATACAACAGCAACACAGCTTTTGGTCAACGAGGAATCGGGGGCAGAGCTAGAAAAGCTAATTGACGATGAAGTGCCTGACCTCACCCCAGAAGCCAAGAAAAATATCAAGGAGGTTGTAATTGAATCCATGGATTTTCGTGACGATGCACCCGAGCTCAAGCCCGCCGACGAGCTGATTGAATTGGACATCCACCCAAGTTACCTTGAGTAGAAGATAAAATCGGGGTCTCAGTTAACAACTGAGGAGAGGGATGAGATAATCACCCTACTCAAACATAACCTCGACGTCTTTGCTTTGAGGGTTGCAGAAGATATGAAAGGCATAAGGGAGGATGTTGCTGTCCACAGGCTTGGGGTGAATCCAACGATGAAGTTTAAGGAGCAGAGGTTGAGAATTTTTCAACTGAAAAGAAGGTTGCAATTAAGCAGGAGATTGAAAAGTTATTAAGTGTGGGAATAATTGTGGATGCTGGATTCACAACTTGGTTGGCAAATGTTGTGCTTGTCAAAAAACCCAACGGAAAATGGAGATTGTGTGTGGATTTCACGGATCTGAACCTGACATGCCCCAAGGACAGTTACCCCCTACCACGAATTGACAAGCTCGTCGATTCGGTAGCTGGGCATACGACCCTCAATTTTTTGGACGCTTACTCCGGCTATCATCAAATCAAGATGGCCGAGGAGAATATTTCAAAGACAGCCTTCCAAGCTGCGGGTGGAACTTACTGTTATACGAAGATGCTCTTTGGGTTAAAGAATGCCGGGGCAACTTATCAAAGAATGATCAACAAAGTTTCCAAGGGTCCTTCAGCTCGGTGATAATATGCAATTCAATTCTATGAAAGCTTCTAGTTTGTGAATAAGTGTTTATGCTTCTATTTGTACATTTTTAAGCAATAAATTCATTTTCTCAAAAATCACTCTAAAAGAGTGAAGCTTCTATTTTTACCAAGTTATTGATATAAGATTTATCCTTCTAGCATGCTTTACTTGATCAATTCCTATATATGCTATATTAGGTTATTGTCTTAAAAGTATTTCTTTAAAATATTCCCAAAATGTTTCTTTTTAATAATTTTTAAAGGTATGCAAAATATGACTAGAAAGATAAAGACAATATTCAAAAGGCAATAGGGCTTGCTACTATAAATTTCCGAGGGATCATTCTTATTTTATTTTTTCTTTCTTTCTTTTCTCCCTCTCCATGTTTTCATCCTAAACTTGCTTGGGGACAAGCAAGAGCTTAGTGTGGGGGAGTTTGATAAGTGACTATTATATAGTCATTTATCCTAAGTTTTTATATCAACTAGTGAAACTCCCGTGCGATGCACGGATAATTACATGCAACTCTAAGATAGAAATTAAAGAAAAAAAAAGAAAGTGAAATACAGTTATACATTATGAAAAACTTCCTTAAACACTACATTATCAGTACATAGATCAGATTGACAGAGCTTATCATCATTACAAATCAATATTTTAAGAACATCAGTTGCCAATCCAAACAAATCAAATCAAGGTACAAACTCCGTCTCACTTGAAATTACAAAATAATAATTATTAATAAAGAAAACGAAAACGAAATATTATTTTTTTCATCTCAAATAAATACTTTATAAAATATACTTCTATAAGAAATTATATTATTCATTTCAAAATTAAATATTACTTTTGACTCAAATTGAATAATCAAAAAATAATTTCACATTTTTTATCCAAAAAATTGAGCATTACTTCCTTCATTCGAATGAATATTTTAAAAATCAATACTACTTCATTCGCCTCTAGATTAATGTTTGTAATATTAGTGCATTCGTCTCAAAATAAGACATTAAGATAACATTATTTTTTTTGACGAATAAAGTAGTATTATTTTTTTAAATGTTCATTGAGACGAAGGAATCCATATTTATTTCTTTTATGACATAGAAAAAATTCTACTGTTGTTTAATAAAACAATTCCTTCAATTCAAAAATGAAAATTACTTTCGTTCCAAAATGAATACTATTTTTTTATCCAAAAATAAATGAGTAGGTTTTAGGAGAAACCTGTTTCTCTATAAGTTATAAAAAGTCCACTTTAAAACAGTGAGTTTAGGCTTTAAAATACCAAGTTGATATATTTAAAAACAAGATTTTTTATAACTTATGGAGAAACAGGTTTCCCCCAAAAATTTCTGAAAATAAATTGCGTCATTTCTCTCAATCAGCAAATTAATGTTCACTGGGATGAAGAAAGTAATGTTCATTTTTTTGGACAAAAAATGAAGTATTATTTTTTGATTATTCATTTTGAGTCGAAAGTAATATTTATTTTTGAAATGAAGATTATAATTTTTTATAGAAGTATATTTTTTAAAGTATTTATTTGAGATGGAGAAAATAATTTTATATAAAGCTTTCTTTATTAATAATTATTATTTTGTAATTTAAAGTGAGACGGAATTTGTAACTTTGATTTGATTTTGATTTATTTGGAGTGGTGACCGAATTGTGCATGGGTTGGCTTGTTTGGATGACTGATTGTTCATGACTTTGGAGTGGCTGACCGATTGTCCATGGCCTTGGAGTGGCTCACCGATTGTCCATGCCCTTGGTTTGTTTGTATGACCGATTGTGCATGGGTTTGGTTTGTTTGGATCACCGATTGTGGCCTTCGTTTGTTTGGATCAGTTGGGAGTTGTGGCCCTTGATTTGTTTGAATCACCGATTGTGGCCTTGGTTTCTTTGGATCGGTTGAGGGTTGTGGCTGACCGATTGTGGCCTTGATTTGTTTGGATCATTTTAAAAAATAAAAATATTATTTTATCCATCTCAAATAAATTCTTTAAATATATACTTTTATAAAAAAAAATATTATTCATTTAAAAAATAAATATTATTTTCGACTCAAAATGAATAACCAATAAATAATACTAAATATTTTTTCCAAAAAAATGAGAATTACTTCCTTCATCCAAATGAATATTTTTAAAATTAATATTACTTTCTTCATCCCAATGAAGATTATAGTTTTTTAAAGTATTTATTTGAGATGGAAAAAATAATATTTCTATTGAGTTTTCTTTATTAATAATTATTATATTATATTTTTTTAAAGTATTTGCTTGTTATCTTCATTTTTGCCACTATGTGAAATTAAAATTTTGCTCATGGTTTTTGTGGAGAAAGTGAGACTTTCCTCCTTTTATATCTTTTATATATAGATAGATATGTTTTTCATTATTTTTAAAGTACTTTTAAGAAAAAAAATTGTCCTTCAATTCAAAAATGAATATTACTTTCATCCCATAATTAATACTACTTTCTTTATCAAAAAAAAAAAAAAAATGCTTCCTTTGCCTCAAAGAATTTACTTGTCCAAAAAAATAATATTTATTTTCTGAGACGAAGACACTAACATTATAAACATTAATTTTTACAAAATATTACTACTTCAGCTAAACAAAAAATTTACTATTTTCGTCCCAATGAATATTTTATACATAATCTAATTTTGTATAGAAGTATATTTTGTAAATTATTTATTTGAGATGGAAAAAATAATATTTCTATTTAGTTTTTTTTAGTAATAATACAAATGCAACATGAAATAGAAATATTTGTGTACATTGTAAAACACTTCTTTGAAAACTATATTATCAGTACAAATATCAGATTGAAGGTCACTAAAATAAATCTATATTTAAGGCATAGTTAGTTCGTACAAAACGCGTTTTATACGTAAATTCCCGTTCTATTCAATAAGACTCACATTTGGCATGCATTTTTCGATGCTAGGGAATTGAACGCATATTTTTGATGTAAAACATATTTATTGTGTATTGAACGTGATATGTGCGTAACTTGCCCACGGTATCACTTAATTTTCGCCAACGATTGGGAAAGCGTAATCTACCTAGTTATAAGTCTCCCAATCTTTCTCTTCAACTGCAATTCGAAACTCTTGACTCTAGTAATTCTCCAAACAAACAAATTCTAAGATACTTTATTTTGTAAACATATTCTTAATGGGATATCAGAGAGAAAGTAAGAATAGTCAATATAAATAATAAATCATAAATAAATAAGTTACCAAGCAATCTCAAAATATTAATATAAAATAGCAATTGTTTGAATAAATAAGTATTTAACTTATTTATTAAGAAGATTTTTTATTTACATAGTATTTGATTTTCTTTACTCGAATTATATAAAAATAACTCAAGCAAATCCTAATCGATGTTTTGATTTGGTTCACTTTGGTTTTTATTAGACTTTTCATAGTTTTTTTAATTCTTAAATACGGCAAATTACAATAAATTCATAAATATTATATATAAAAAAGGCACAAATAAATGAAACCAAGATTAATAATCCATCAAATTTTGATAAAATAAAAATTAAAACATAAATAGTTCTAATAATTATATTTATAGCCAAGAATAAGATTTTTAATTTTACTAATATACTTCAACTACTCTTTAAATTAAAAAATGTTATATCAAATGGCTTCCACATTTTTTTCTCATTAATCTAAAGTTCTTTATTAATAACCCATCATTTTTTAAAAGAGATCAATAGGAATTATTTCTCAAAAAAAAAAAACGATCGAGACGAACTTAATATAAAATGTTTTGTAAAAAAAGAAACTCAATGAAAATTCATAATAATATGTTTTTCATTATTTCTAAAGTACTTTTTTAAGGAAAAAAATTGTCCTTCAATTCAAAAATGAATATTTCTTTTATCCCATAATTAATACTACTTTCTATATCAAAAAAAAAAAAAATTGCTTCCTTTGCCTCAAGGAATTTACTTGTCCAAAAAATTAATATTTATATTCTGAGACGAAGATACTAACATTATAAACATTAATTTTTACAAAATAATACTACTTCAGCTAAAAAAAAAAATTACTATTTTCGTCCCAATGAATATTTTATAAAATATTACTTAATTTGTTTAAAAAATTAATGTCATATTTTGAAACGAAGGCACTAACATTACAACATTTCAAAAATGAATATTACTTTCGATTCAAAATGAATAACTCAAAAATAATACTACATTTCTTATCAAAAAAATGAGCATTATTCCCTTCATCTCAATTAATATTTTAAAAAATAATACTACTTAATTCGTCTCTGCAATTAATGTTTGTAATGTTAGTGCATTCGTCTCAAAATATGACATTAATTTATTAGGCGAATAAAGTAGTATTAATTTTTAAAATGTTCATTGAGCCAAAGGAAGCAATGGTCATTTTTTTTGGACATATAAAAAAATTCTACTTTTTAAGGAAAAAAATTACTTCAATTCAAAAATGAATATTACTTTCGTCCCATAATTAATACTACTATCTATATAAAAAGAAAATTGCTTCCTTTGCCTCAATAAATTTACTTGTCTCAAAAAATAATATTTATTTTTTGACACACGAAGATACAAACATTATAAAGATTAATTTTCAGAAAATAATACTACTTCGGATAAAAAAATAAAATACTATCTTCATCCCAATGAATATTTTATAAAATATTACTTAAGTTGTTTTAAAAAAATAATGTCATATTTTGAAACGAAGGCACTAACATTACAATATTTCAAAAATGAATACTCCCTCCGTCCCAATCTAAATGTCCAAACTTTCCATTTTGGGCGTCCCATTTAAAATGTCCCATTTTCAAAAAAGGAAAGTTTTTTTCACTATTCCACCCACTCATTCTCTCTCCTACTTTAATTTTACACTCACAACATTCTCTCTCCTAACTATTCCTCCCACTCATTCTCTCTCCTATTTAATTTTTCATACTCACAACATTTAAACTTTTTCTCTTTCCTACCTCACTTTTTCTCTTTCCTACCTCACTTTCCTTAATTCCCGCGCCGGACCCATTTTTGAACATTTAGATTGGGACGGAGGGAGTATTACTTTCGATTCGAAATGAATAACCCAAAAATAATACTACATTTTTTTTTCCAAAAAAAATGAGCATTATTTCCTTCAGCCCAATGAATATTTTAAAAAATAATACTACTTCATTCGCCTCTGCAATTAATATTTGTAATGTTAGTGTCTTCGTCTCAAAATATTACATTAATTTTTTAGAAGAATAAAGTAGTATTATTTTTTAAAATGTTCATTGAGACGAAAGAAGCAATGTTCATTTTTTTTGGACATATAAAAAAATTCTACTTTTTAACAAAAAAAATTTCTTCAATTCAAAAATGAATATTACTTTCATCCCATAATTAATACTACTTTCTATATCAAAAAAAAAAAAAATGCTTCCTTTGCCTCAATGAATTTACTTGGCTCAAAAATTAATATTTATTTTTTGACACTAAGACACGAACATTATAAACATTAATTTTTACAAAATAATACTACTTCGGGTAAAAAAATAAATTACTATATTCGTCCCAAGGAATATTTTATAAAATATTACTTAATATGTGTAAAAACTTAATGTCAAATTTTGAGGCGAATGAAGCAGTACTAATATTCATATTAGTAAAATTATGATTATTATTATCATCATTTATAATAAAAAAATATACTTCACACTTAATTAATTTTCACAAAAAAGATATTGAAAAATTAAAAAGAAAAATAAAGAAAGGATAATTAAGAAATTTATATTTAAAAAAGAGTGTTTTTTTTTGTGTCCAAATTAAATGAAATTAGTCTCTAAGAGGGAAAAAATTATGAATTTTGGTGTAAAAATTTTTAATTTTTTTTTTATAAAATAATTGAGGTCGAAAAAAGGGGATGAAAAATAAAAATCTGAAAATAAACCGACCAATCAAAGCTCATCACGTGTCTCATTTAAAACAAACAAAAAAACATATGCGTACACACGCGCCTTTGTCGGTGCGTGTAACGCACGCGCCAAAGGATACACCAATCAGTGCCAGCCACGTCATCCTAGGTTCCTATATCTACAATTTTACCACCGTGTGAAGTTACGAAAATGCCCTTCGTTTTGGGGGGAAACCTTGGTTTTCTGTTATTATATATAGATAGATTTCCTTAGTTTAGTTGTCATTTAGATTTCATTTTAGTCTATTTTTAGTTTCTTTTTCATATATATTAGATTTTACGCTTTTGGTGTATATTATACATTTAGACAGGTTTTTGGAGTCTATTTTTATGATTAAAGGATGCTTGGACATCTTGTGCAAAGACATGGAAGATCAACAAGCAAATCAAGCACACAAGCCAAAATCCAGGCAGCGGCTTACGCAACTATCGCCAGAGCGACTGCACTCGCGGCCGCGACAGGCCATTTTTGGCCCCAAAATGAAGAACGGTCGTGCCTTGGAAATTGCTTGGTCGTGCTACCTTCAGAGCGGCCGTGCAGCAAAAGTGGAGCGGCCGTGCAAGTTGCCCAAATTCAAATCCAAAACTGGCGCCAAGGAGGCACGGCCGTGCAACTCCCTTGACTCGGCCGTGCAAATGGTGTCTGCAGATTTAAAAGGCACCTTTAGAAGGCACCTTCTTGAAGAGCCTCCTCCCCATTATAAACATACCTCTTGTAATCAGTCTAATATATCGAAAATTCATCAGAAATTGATAGAGATTAGTATAGCAAAAGTTACAAGTACTTTATACATTGATTTTCAAAGATCTTTGAAGATTCAAGTCCATTTTTGTTCTTGAAGTTCCTTTGAAAAAGAAGCAATAAACGTTAAAGTATTATTCCACCCATTCGTCTCTCAATAATCATAAGTCTTTCTTACTCTATCTTTTATATTATTGCTTATTTACTTTTACATGGCTAGCGAGTAATCCCCCTTGTTCTTGGGGTTGGAAACTCAAAGCATAAATCGTTCATCATCTTAAAATATGAAAGTCTTGTCTTCTATCTTCATCTAAACAATTTTTTTATATCAATCTCAAAATGACTTACATTTTGGAGACGTCCAACTTGTATGATTCAGTCGATCGAGAGAAGTACCTAGCGGAGAATCTCGATTGACGGAACCATATAGAGAAACTAGGTTCCATTGATCACAAAAGTAGTTCAACGGCCTAGGGATGTTCCTTTAATGGAAAGTATGTTGACTCTCGTTCTTATTGGATTCTTACTAATTATGGTCAGCTAGAGATAAGCCAGAATGCCCGTTTGTGACAGGGCGGGAGTACCATAAACGGAAATCTCAAATAGTTAGGACATAATTAGTGAAGGATACAACGCTACTGTCTTGACCGTGAGAAGTAGTGTAAGCCTAACGTACCATCCTTGATTTTTATGAAAACCTATATTTTCTAAGACAATGACTATTTTATGAACAAATTATGTATATGATTTCCAATCCCGAGAATGCTTCGTTATATAAGAGTTTTATTTAAAGTATTTCCCGCGTATGCTTCATTCTCTTCCCAAATCAATTTTTACTTCCCCCAATCTCTTTTGCAATATTAGTAAAAACAATTTCATTCCAAAGTAAACTCTGTCTCTGTGGGATCGACCCGTACTTGCACCCGCTATATTTCAATAGCCCGTGCGCTTGCGAATGTTAAATAAACCGTTAGATTTTGATCGAACAGGACGCCGGAGTCGAATGAGAAGAGGTCGACACCGACAAGAGGGAAGGAATGGAGGGATCTCACAAAGAGAGAGTGTGTGTTTGCATTTTTAGAGAGAGAGAGAGAAAAAAAAAAGAGAAAATGAAGTTGAAGAGAGGGAGGGAAGTGAGGGAAGAGAGGGGGTTAGACTTATATATACTTATTTGAAATATTGATCTGGATAAATCTTAATAATTGATATGTCATGTCTCAAGTCCTTATATATCTTAACGGAATTAACCCAAAAAAGAAAGAGAATTATTATATAGGTACGTAAAATTGTTTAGTAAACCCGTAAGTTTAAAAACTTCAAATTTGCCATCGAGTGAAATCTACTATCCCTAAATTCATACACCAATTTCTATATACTTTTTCGCTTAAATCCATTGTTAAACTCATTCCTATATACTTCTTCATTTTCGAATCATATAAATGTGCTAAATTGTTGTATTAAACATTTTTGTTTTCGTGGCAAAAATTCGGCCAGAGTTGGATGATATTTTGCCGAGGATCGACGACACTCGTCTAAAAATAAGGGGAGTTCGGTCACACCGGACCGAAAAACAAAAAAATTCGGCCACACCTGACCGAAAAACAAAAAAAGTTCGGCCAGACCCAGCCGAACCATTAATAAAATCCGGCAGCTACTAGCCGATTTTTGGGAATGGTTCGGCCAGTACCGACTAAACTTTTGTAATTTAGGTAAAAAATAAATAAAAATTATTTTGGCATAACATTGTTTTTAACATGAGTTTTACAAAAAAAAATAAAAAATCAATAATTACCCTTAGTAGGAGTTTCGGCATGTAGTGGCCGAACAGTTTCAAGGTTTTCAGATGAGAATAATTGTGAACAACATATAACTAACATAATCGGATGAGAATAATTGTTCAAACATAATACAAACATCAAACATAATCAGATGAGAATAATTGTTCAAGAAATATTCTAAAAATATTCTAAAAATTCGGTCAGCAGTGGATGATATATTCAAGAAATTCGGTGGGGTGTGGATGACATTTTGAGAATTTTCGGCCACTAATGGCCGACCAGATTTCGAAATTTGGCCACAATCGGTCGAACCATCCTAAGTCCAGATTTGAACAAATTAAACCTTAAAAATTTTCAAATTAAAAATATAACAACAAATATTTAATAAAACAAAATTCCAAAAATTAAATTTCTGTCTTTCTCTCTCTTTCTAGTCCGTAGTCAAAGAGTGTTGGTGGGTGTGGGTATGAATGAGCCGGTGAGAATTAATGGTTAATGCTGTGGATGGGTGAGTGAAAATTAATGAATAAATGAGTTAAGGGGTATAAAGAGTAATGGATGAATTTGTTTTAATTTTTGGGAATGGATTTAATAATATGGTTTTGCTCAACAATTTTACTGGGTTATATAACGATTCTTAAAAAAAAAAAAAAAACGCAACCTGCAGCACGGCCCCCGGTTCAGGCTAACCAAGCGCGCGCGCGCGAAAGGAAGAACGATCCTAATAAAATTTTCTCGGCAGCCAAACACCCCTTCTTCACTCCCTCCCTCTCCAACAAAATCAATCGATTACCATTCTTGACAAATTCACAATGAATCCATCCAATCAAAGCCAACAACAAATTCTTCCCAACATTCATAACCCTCTTCAGTTCACCATCCTTCTTCCCAACTCAAACCCTAACCCCAATTCCACTCCTAACCCTAACCCTAATTCCAACATCATTCCAAATTCACTGCCAAACCCCAATGCAAATCACATACTCCCCTTTTCTGTACCTAGAAAGAGAAGACGGGGAAGATCACGTAACACTACGCTGTCCTCACTACCCACCAATCAGGTATATGATTTACCCTCTATTCCGGGTCATTTTAGTTATGCAAATCATAATTCTTTAACACAGACTGCTCCTGATATATCTGATGAGATAATTGTAATAAATAAAGAAGCTACATCTGAAGCTTTGACTGCCTTGACTTCCGGGTTTCCGGCCGATATACTTACTGTGGAAGAGATAGATGCTGGGGTTGTTTCTGTTGTGGGTGGGATTCAACAGGTTAATTATATATTGATTAGGAACCATATTATAACTAAATGGCGTGAAAATGTGTCTAATTGGGTTACGAAAGAGATGTTTCTTGATGTTATACCTCCACATTGTCATACCCTTTTGGATTCTGCTTATAAGTATTTGGTGTCATATGGATATATAAATTTTGGTGTTGCACCGATGATTAAAGAGAAGGTTCATGCTGAACATACCAAGGGGAAGGTAATTGTGATTGGGGCTGGACTTGCGGGGTTGGCTGCAGCAAGGCAGTTGATGATATTTGGGTATAAAGTGACTGTTTTGGAGGGTAGGAAGCGAGCTGGAGGACGCGTTTTTACGATGAAAATGGAAGGAGGGAATAAGAATGCTGATGCGGATTTAGGCGGGAGTGTGTTGACTGGTACACATGGGAATCCCCTTGGGATTATGGCTAGGCAGCTATTTTACACACTTCATAAGGTAAGGGATAAATGTCCGATTTATAAATTGGATGGGAAGCCGGTTGATCCTGACGTTGATACTAAGGTTGAGATTTCTTTTAACCAGCTTCTAGACAAGGCAAGCAGGCTTAGGCAGTTGATGGGTGAGGTCTCACAGGATGTTTCCCTCGGGTCAGCATTGGAGACTTTTTGGCAAGTTGATGGGGATGCTGAAAATCCTGATGAGACGAGCTTGTTTAATTGGCATCTGGCTAATTTGGAATATGCAAATGCGGGTTTGCTTTCTAAGCTTTCACTGGCCTTCTGGGACCAGGATGACCCATTTGACATGGGAGGCGACCATTGCTTTTTGCCTGGAGGGAATGGAAAGTTGGTTCTAGCATTGGCAGAGAATGTTCCTATCCTCTATGAAAAAACTGTTAGTGCTATCCGCTATGGTAGTGATGGGGTGCAAGTTGTTGCCGGGGGACAGGTTTTTGAGGGTGATATTGCCTTGTGTACCGTCCCACTTGGGGTACTTAAGAGTGGCTCTATTAAGTTCAATCCAGAATTGCCTCAAAAGAAACTTGATGGGATAAAGAGGTTAGGATTCGGTTTGTTAAACAAGGTCGCGATGCTTTTCCCTCATGTATTTTGGGGGACTGATCTTGATACATTTGGGCATCTTACTGATGATCCTAGTCGTCGTGGCGAGTTCTTTTTGTTCTATAGTTATGCAACTGTGGCTGGTGGACCTGTCCTAATTGCTCTAGTAGCAGGAGAAGCTGCTCATAGTTTTGAGAGCATGCCCCCTCCTGATGCTGTTGAGCGAGTTCTTCAGATTCTGCGAGGTACAAACTTGTACATTTTTCAATAGGTGTCTCCTTTACATTAAGCTGAAATGTCCCTTTGGATGATGTTTCTGTTAATAATGAACCATGTTTCTTCTCCCTATTGTATCTGCATACTTTTTATGATTTTTATGTTCTATTTTGGGGGTATTTTGAAATGTTTTGTTGCTTCTAACTAGGAAGCTTCTAAATTAACTTACAAGTTTGTTCGCGAGATATGGCCACGAGCCGCTGAAATCTTGTGTCTATGCAAACCTTATCCAACAAATTTTATGAAATATTCATTTAGTTTATTGAAGGGATAAAGTTTCTTAAATCAATCAACTTTTTAACCAAAATTTCCTCATTGATACATGGACCATATGACATAGTACTAGTAATATCATCGTTTTTGTCATTGGTGCAAAGCTAGGTTATGAATATATCTGTTGTAGAATATTTACTTATTTTTGTAGACTTTCCTATCTTTTCCATTATGAACTAATAATTGCAGCGACCCAATTTATGCAGGTATATATGAACCTCAAGGGATTGACGTACCAGAGCCTATTCAGGCTGTCTGTACAAGATGGGGAAGTGATCCTTTCAGCTTGGGCTCATACTCAAATGTTGCTGTGGGGGCATCAGGGGATGACTATGATATTTTAGCAGAAAGCGTGGGAGACGGAAGACTTTTCTTTGCCGGCGAGGCCACTATGAGGCGCTATCCTGCAACTATGCATGGAGCTTTTTTAAGCGGGTTAAGAGAAGCTGCCCACATCGCTCACTATGCTAGTAATAAGGCTTTGAGGACAAAAGCAGAGAGAAATCCATCAAAGAATGCGCATTATTGTGCTTCCATTCTTGTTGATTTATTTAGAGAGCCCGAGTTGGAATTTGGATGCTTTTCAGTAATTTTTGCCAGGAAAAATACTGATCCGAATTCAAATGCAATTTTAAGGGTGACATTTAGTGGGCCGCGAAAGAAGACTGATGAAGGTTCTAGGCCAGATCAGCAGCATTCTAACAAGTTACTTTTTCAGCAGCTTCAGTCCCATTTCAATCAGCAGCAGGAGCTTCATGTTTACACATTGTTATCCAGGCAACAAGCAATGGAGCTGAGAGAGGTTAGGGGTGGTGATGAGATGAGATTGAATTACCTCTGTGAAAAGCTCGGAGTGAAGTTGGTTGGGAGAAAGGGTCTGGGGCCTTCGGCAGATTATGTGATTGCATCCGTAAAGGCTGAGAGGGGCAAGCGCAAGCCTGCTTCAACTAACATGGCTCTTAAATCTGGTATTTATTTAAGTGAACTATTTTTATGTTTGCTTGTTTTCGTAGATTATGACATTAGTCCGTGATAAAGTTGAAATTAATAATTTCTTGTCTTTTTTTTTCTTCTGGGAAAAGGATCCTCCAAACCCAAGGGAGCATTGAAGCAAAAGCTGGTTAGGTAAGACATATGCACTTGAAAATCTTTTCTAATGTCACATGTATTCCTTTATCTCATATATTTTCTGATTTGATTGGTTTCAGAAAAGCTAAGATAGTGCGCAAGAACAATGGCTCTTACCCAGCTCAGGATAAAAATGTGGGTGGTGATGTGGTTGGCATTAACCTTGTTTCAACTACTACCCCTCCTCCAAATAGAGAAGTGGAAGTTAAAAGCGGCTTCAATGGCTCTCCAAGTTTAAGTGCAAGGGTTGAATCTATGGATAATGCAAATGGCTCTACCCCAGCTCCAATTTTGATGATGAGCAATATCAACTGTTCTGCTCCTCCAAATATACACGAGGAAAGTGTTCTTGATTGGACGGATTCTCCTACTTCAAGTGTAGCTCACAGTAAACCGAACGAGGAAATTCATTAGGCAATAAATGAAAATTCTTCGGCTCATCCTTGTGGTAATTTTGACCCTAAATTTTTGGTGAAGCAATCTTCTTTGCCTGTCATAGCTGTTCCTAATTCATGGATAAGTAGAATTTAAAAACCAATGGCTCAAGTCTTTGGAGCATGGCAGGAGAGCCTGGACACGATTTGGTTTCTTAGCAAGCTGTATCTACTGCGCTTGAATGATGGCTTGGGATGAGGTCTCATTTACCTGGAGTTGGATGAAGGGCAATCATCCTTTGGCTGATTTTAGTATGGAATTGTTTTTACATCATTCCTATACATGGTTCTCATGTGTTGAGAGCAATTCATATGAACCAGGACCTGAGAATTTGGATATAATGGTGTCAAGGTAATATTTTCATGGATTTCATCCCTGAGAATTTGCAGCAAGATCTGAAAGTTCAAAACTGTAGATGGTTGCAATTAATATTATTAGACCGCATGGTCTGAAATGGCTTTTAGGCAAACAACTTTGGACTGCCTGGATTGTAATAACAGTGCTGCTGCTAGTCTGGAGCTTTTTGGCTCTAAATTTGACAAAGGAGGCGGAATTCTGATCTGATGGATGATAAGGCTTCAGAACTGGCTGCATAATTCTTGTCAGAAAGCTGTATTTGGTGCCAGATTATTGCTCCTTTTTGTGTCTGCTGATCTGCACTAAGAAACCAAATCGTGTACAGAGATTATGAAGCTTAATTCTAGACAGAAAAAACTTGTCCCTGTTTGTACATCTATGTTCTATTATAATTTAAGAATATAAATGCATAAAACAAAAATATTACAATTTGTCACTACAAATTTATAGTTTCATTTAACATTTTATCGGGATCATTATAGTTTTCGACGCCTCAAGATTGGTCAGTTTTCAGCACTTCCATATCAGTTTATATTGCGTGTTGCCTAATCTGATTATCGCTCCCTCCTAACCATTCTTCCAGTTTTGCTTCTTTTTCAGCCCGGATCTCATCAAAACTTTCAGACATAGCAAGTAATTTATCACTCGACAAGCTTTTCTTCACTTGCATTTCTTCTCCTTCTTCTTCTTGAATCTTATCAGCAGTTGCACTTGATAATGGCAATTCATCACTTTCAGTCCCCATTGCAGTTTCAGAGCTGCTCGCAGATGAGACTTCTAATGGCTGTTTATCAACTTGTGCCCATGTAGTAAAATTGCTTGCTTTCTTTAAAACACTTGAGAAATAAGTACTCGTCTTTTCACCATCATTGTTGTTGCGACCCCACGAGCTTGGGGCCCACGAGGTAGTAGTATTTCCCATTTGAAAACCAAAACTCCGGCTGCTGCTGCTGCTGCTGCTAATCAAACCCTTTTTTTGTTGCTTTGTTGATATAATTGCTAGAGATTTATTAATGTCATTGATCATCTCAGAAGTAATGGGGACCCCACATTCTTTCATTGACCTCACTGTTAAGATAGAATCCTCTGAATCTTCCGTATGTAGTGACATTTCACGAGATTTTTCTGCAACTTTGTTGTTGAGATTGATGAGGTTGGGTACCGCATTTTGAGTGTGCTGTTGGACGTAGAAAAGCCCCACCGAGGGCTCGTTTGCCAAGTATTTTATCATCTCTGCTAAGCTTTCAGTTATCTCCACAAAGCCATCGACGGTGGAAAATTCGCGCATGCTTTGAAAGGTGAATGGAGCTTCATCATCACTGGTTTCAAAAGAAAGAAAAAAAAGGAAATGCATTTTAAAGGATGTAAACATTTTGAGAGGGGGAAAAGGTAAAAAAAAAAAAAAGAGAGAGAGAGAGAATGAAGCCTCCCCCCCCACCCACCCACCCACATACACATACTCGATATCCATATCCATGCAACGGAAGGCCATTTTGTCAGTGAGAGATTGAAGGCCATTTTGTCAGTGAGAGATTTCAATCACATTACGAGATAGTGTGTTAAATTACAATATTCATAACACAAATCATTTTTACTCGTTAAGGCAAGAAAAAGCACAATTGTAAGACCGCCCAATGCGAGTTAGAGGTCAAGGACTCATGGTTTCTAAAGTAAAGGGTGTACTATGTTTATCTCCTTATTTAGAAACGCGACATTTATTTTGGGACGGGTTAAAAAGGAAAGTGGGACATTTATTATGAGACGGGAGGGAGAAATATAAGGTGGAGTACAATAGATTCAGCTGTGCCAGAGCACTCTACACTACAGCCTTTCTGTCATCACTCATTAGCCTAATTTTCTTGTTATCAACATATACAAAACTTTGGGAAATTCTTGTCATGGATAGATAATAGATTATACTTGACTAGAAGGTTTGGGATCTCTCCCACTGGATCGATGGAACCAAGAAGCGTTGGCTGTTAAGAGTAAACCCAAGGACCATGAAGATATGTTGCTTTGAAAATTTATCCGGTTATGGAAAAGCTCTCAACCCAAGAAGCTAGGACAAAGACTTAGTTGAGTGGGGTTGGGCGAAACTGAAACATAGTCAGATTCTTTGTTGACTTAGCAATTGCGCTATAAGATCAAGAAAGTCAAACCTTCAAGCTATATTTTGACACCAAAATTCTGTAAACCCGCATATATGTCAAACAAATATTCAATTTTTAGGGTTTTTATACAATCGCCAAATAACAAACTCCGAACCAAACCAAATAAACTTTTGCCAAATCGTAATAGTTCACGGTGGTTGCTCCACATTAAGCATTTACATTTTACATAGCATAGCACTCAATATGAGCATAACTTCATCAACAACCTATAACAATTGCTCAAAATTCATTCATAGTAATGGCGAAAAAAGTAGGAAGATCATTTCGGAACGGAGGGAGTATCAAATAGCTCAGAATAAGTTTAAGGTGATCTTACCCAAACATAGATCATGAGCTCACCAACAAAGTCACTTGTGACAATCTTAGCATATATCACCTGCTTAACAACGAGAACAAGATTTAATTCAGCATCAAAGACCATAACAGTAACACATATGGTTGATAATTTTCATTCAATCTGTAACCCGAACACGTTGAAACTCAACTAGGACAACAGAAACAGTTATTTACAAAGAAATTCCAGTAAATCGATCATTTCACTTGTACCCAACATCGAATTACACACATTAAAAAGCTATGATGCTCGGACTCTTTGGTTTACCCCGCTAGACCCTTCTCAACAAGACTTAAATCCGACACGGGTCGGTGGGTAAACAAAAGAGTTCGAGCAGCTGTGAACGAAAAATCAAACTTCATCTTGTCAATTCCTTGAAATTAGCTACAATCATAATCTCCCCAAACAATGTTTAAACATTCAGGCTTCACACCTAGATCAAAAATTGAAATTTTGAATGAAAAAGGAGTGCCTTCACCCGCTAAGTTCTTGTCTATTTACCTGCCAGCTACTGATTTCTATCAAACATAAATCAAATAATAAGCAAAAACCAGGCAAGTAAACGAATACCAAGAATCAATTGAGAAAAAAAAAAACCCAATTTGTGAATTGATTGATTCAGTTCACAGCTTCACCTTTAAGGTATTTCGTGTAAGAATCAAATAATTCTCGAGAATTCAGATGAAACTCAATAAATTGCATAAGCATATGAATGATCGCCCCAAGCTACAATCTTGGCTGATGATTCTTCAAACCCTTTTTCGATTTCGAATAGTTGTTGGTGGGATTGGATTATGGAAATTTCTGTTCCTTAGAATACAAGGGTTCGAGTGAGACGAAGGAGTAATATCTTAGTTGACTTTTTTGCCCTTTAAGTTTGGCCTATTTATTTTCCCCAATTTTAGCCCTTGACAAATCAACTTTTTATGGTCTGACTTTTTATCAATTTTAAATAAAATCTTATGAAAATCATTTTTTATTATGCCAAAATCTTGTAAGAAATCAATTTTTCCTAAGATTTTTGAAAAAACGTATTTTTTAATTGTGCATTTGTATTTTTGTAAATAATCAAAACTTAGTAAAAGACGCTATCACTTTTCAACTCCAACACTCTTTTTAGCATTATCACCGACACTTTTTAAAAATGCGTAGTGACTTTTTTGTAAACTCGCAACTTATTAAAAGATGTTGCATTTTTCAACACTAACACTGATATTTTACAACACGAGCACTAACACATTTTATACTATCATTGTCACTCGTTTTAGTACTGACACTTTTAAATATTATCACTAGCACTCTTTAAAGATACACACCGACACTTTTAAGGCATACACTAACACATTTAAGGCATATACTGAGTCACTGACAATATTAATATTACAAAGTGTCAATGTCAATGTTACAAAGTGTGAATTCTTCAAACTGACACCGACATTTTTTGATACTAAAAAAAATATTTTCCATAAGATCAAACCTTAGTAATATGCTTTTTTATGATTTTAAAAATACTCATCGTTGGTTATAATTGTCAATTTTACTAAATGATTATTCTAAGTTTACAACAGTGGACAAGTTGTTAAATACTAAGTTTTACGGTTATAACCGTTCATTTTAGTTAAAATTGTCATATTTGTCAGTAATTTTAGAGACGAATTGTTTATTTACATTGAATATCCCACGAGATTTGTGTGGAAATCAATTAGCCGTGAATGGTTGCCGAGGAAACAAGGATATTCTATCAGGCTTATATTTTATGTTTTTCATGAGAGTGGTGATTTTTATTACTTGCGTTGCCTCATTAACCAACTAAGAGGTGATACGCCCTATGCTATGCTGATTTACGTAAAGTGAATGAGAAGCAACATGACTCATATCGTAACGCCTGTTATGACTTGGGTCTGATGAATGATGATAAAGAGTTCATTGATGGCATCGCCGATGCAAGTCATTTCACTAGCGGACACGCTTTGAGGATTTTGTTCGTGTCTCTCTTGGTATCATCGTCAATTAGTCGATAGGAAGTCGTATGGGATTCGTGTACTGGCCTCATCTTTCTAAAGATATTCTTTACATACAACGTAATTTTCTTAATTATCCAAGTAAATATATTTCTTTTATTTAAATTTATTTTCCCTTCCTTCATAACTATTACATTTTTTAATTGTTTATTTAAGTTATTTTTTCCTTTTATTAATTTCAGACTTGATCTTAACCGAAAAACAATTCAAGAGCATCTATTAAGGACACGTGGAAGAAGTTTAAGGAAGTTTAATACGTTTCCATATACTTCTCAAGAATACTTTCAGAGTACATACAACTGTCTTATATTTGATGAGCTGCATTATGATCGAGATGTTTTGAGTCGAGAGCACGATCATTTAATTTCAAATTTGAATTTGGTGCAAATAAATGCATATGAGAAGATACTTGATTCCTCCATGGTTATAATAGAAACTTAACATTTCAAAAAAGAGATACTATATGATAATTGAAACCGTAAGGTGAGACTTTCATATTATATTAACCAATGCTTTATAGTATGAGCAAGTTTTGGGAGAAACTAGTTTCTTCATAAATTATAAAAAGTCCACTTTTTTTCTACTTGCAAGCAAGTAGTTAGTGAATATTTAGGAACAGTTTATAAAACAGGACTTTCTATAACTTAAGGAGAAACTAGTTTTCCCCAAAATCTTGTGTTATAGTATACTCACACTTTTTCATAATAAACATATTTGTTGCAAAATTAAAAATATTATATATGTCTCTAAATGAATATGAATGACATAAAAAATTGCGACATTTAAATATAAAAAAGTAATTCATTTATTTTAGAACGAGGAGGAGGAGAGAGTATTTTGTTATCAATCATTCTTAATTTTTTGATTGGCGCTCATACTCTCGTACTAGATTTGGTAACTCAAGAGTATCAAATATATTCAATGTCTTCTTATCACAATAAATATCAATCAAATAATAATTGATGGAAACTAAATACAAATTTAATGATAAACGGAAATAATCAAATGTTAATATTAGTAAAAATAATTACAAATAAATAAAATAAAGATGATTGATGAGGAATATAAAAAGTCACAAATTAATTATTGGTGGAAACTAAATCTATACTATACTATTTTAAAGTAGACTAAATTGCATCTGGTGATAACACATAAGATCCGAATGAATTTATCTAATTTCTCATGCTTCCATGTCATGTGACTTTTCATTCGTATGCAATTTTTCACATTCTTACAATTAGATAATAAATTAATAGATAACTTATATCTATGCAAATAGATAATATGTAATAAAGATATAGTATAAGTTATAAGAAGCACATATTAAGATATAATCTAAATAGTTACTAACTAAATACAATTAATCTAAATGTTTACTTAAGTAAAACATTATTCATAATAAATTGGCCAACGGGCCCTATAGCCCCTATAGAGAGATTCAATCCCAATTTAAGAAATGATCTTTTACTAATTTCTCACACACCCTCGCTATTAAAAGGCGATAATGCCCTTGGAATAAAAAACGTATGTAACTTCTGATTTTCTCAGGTATTTAGCTTCTGATTTCGCCACGTGCCTCGTCAACCTCCCACTTTCGCCGCTTCAACTTCAGGCGACACAAAATTGTTAGTCAAATATATGTTTAGATTTAGAATTGCTTAACCCCAATCATTATAAGCATTAATGAGGGCCCCTAATTTTAATTAGACCAAATATAATTTTTCTATGTATTATAGGTCCCCTTAGTGCTGGTGCCAGTTTTTTTAATATGTAATTTTCTCAAGACTTGAAGACCTGAAGATTTTCCCATCAGTTTGTGAGTTTACTTGGTAAAGAAGCTCCTTCAAATCGGTTGACCACTCAACCGGTCAGAGGCCCCTAACCGATCAGCCAGAGCCCTATCTTACCGGTCATGGCCCTTAGCTTGTCCAATCGGCCAAGCTTATCCAACAAGCTTCCTTCAGCAGCTAACCGAAACATTAATTGTCCCCAACTACCCAACCATCAACTTTAGCTGAAGTTGGTAAAGCAGCATGCTGAAAAGACGTCTCTGCAACATGTCAGTACCTCTTTGTGGAATGTCAAAGTAACCAGTACTCACATCCCCTCAACCACTCAATGGAAATCCTCTCTATCCAATCTCAGGCATTAAATGCAAAGATACTCCCATTTAATGCCTGCCAGTCCAAGTCATCATTACAACCTCTTCAAAGACAACGACTCCTTTTGAAGCTCACTATAAATAGCTTCCCCGGAGCATTGAAGATGGTTGGTGCATTTAAGATCCTTGAGAGTGAGCTGCCAAGAACTACCAACCTGCAAATTCTCTAGTTCAAGGCATTCAATACAAGTCCCCACTTTCACTAGACATCTCTGTAGGACATACACTGAGCACCTTCAATCAATTCTGTTGTGTTCCTCAACAAGACTACATATGGAACACATTGATTGAATCACACACACCCTAGAGAAATCAGCTCAACTTGTGAGCACATCTCTAGAAAACACCAGGTCTATATTGTAGCACGATCCATTAGTGGTCACTTTACTTTTAGCAACCTTCAATCATTGGGCTTGCAACTTGTAATAGTTAGGAACCATTAATAGCAGTGCACTTTCACAAATCCAAGTTCTGACCAAACTTGGTAGAGGACGTAGCAGTTATTTAACACTGTGAACCTCTTCAAACAATGTGTCATTTCTTTGTGTGTTTGTTTATTTCTTGTGTAGTTGTAACTGGTTGACAATCTCTCAACTAGTCACAACCTATTGACTCTTACTACTGCTTATTGTTTGACTTACTGAAATGAGTATTTACCATTGTTGCATGAAATTTTAACTTACCTTTTGAAACTCCTTACCTTACCGTTTTAAGTACCTGTCTAACCGATATTTTCTTTCCGCTGTGCAAACTTATCTCACCGGTTAGCAAGTGTGACTTAACATTTTCAAAGATTAAAAGAGTTTTAGAAAAAGTTTTAACAGGCTATTCAACCCCCCTCTAGCCTGATTCCTACCAGTTGGGCATAACAAACCCTCATTTTCTCAAACCATTTTCTCTCTCTAAATCCAGGTGAAATTCGGGTGATTTTCGTGAAACTCAGGCGAAACTCCGTTGCAGTAAAGAACGTAGTGATTTAAACTCATAAAAAGTAAATTTCTGAAAAATTTCATCGAAATCAACATATATGATGAATTTTTACTTCATTTCATTGTTTTTATAGGTTTTGTTCATCGTTTTCATGATTTAAACAATATTTTTTTTTGTAAAATTTCATAGAGATAAACAATTTTTTGAAAACATTTAATACTAGTTTTTCAACATTTTGGTTCTAATAAACATTTATTCATCATTTTCACGAATTAAACAGTGTTTTTTGCTTTACTATTTTCTATGAAATTATTTGATAATTTTTTTTTTTTGCATTAATGTGAAAATTATTTGTTTTGTTTTCTATTTTTTTTTTTTTTTGCATTATTGTGGTAACTTTTACTTTTACAAAATTTAATATTATTTTTTCAACATTTATGTCTTATATATCAGACATAAGATCTAAAGGTTTCTTAAAACTATGTTGTGATGAGAATTGTTATCTCTCACACAGTTACATTCAAAATTACACGTAGTTCATCTACTAATGATGATATAGACCGGTGATGGTCCTACATATCTAGGTGTGAATTTGTGTGATTTTGATTCAACTGTGTGTGAATGATTTCTGAGTTCACACAGATGACATTGTAAGGTCTCAGGTCTTATGAAAGAAAAATAAGAATAAAAATAATCTGAAAATAAGTTTTATAACATTTGAATAAGACCTATAATATATAAGCATTGTACCTATATATATTATTTATTGTTTTGGATAAGAGTTAATAATTTATGAACTCATAAATTTTAGGTCTTATGTCAAAGTTATAAGACCTAAACCTTTAGGTTTTATGACCGAATAACAAGGCATAAAAAGGAATCTCATGTCTTATAATTACATTAAAAGAACTTTTTATATGTTTCAACTTTATTCATAAGACATATAATTGTCTTTTAGTTAAGGTATACAACTAACTAAAGAGACATCCTATAAGGTATTATGATTGATTATTAAGGTAATGTATAAGTATTATATCATAAATATAAGACCTTTTGTATGTGCTTGCAATTTGATACACTTCTTATATAAGTCTTATAGTTAATATATGAGACCTATCTGAATTATGAAATCATAAATTGTAGGTTTTATGACAAAGTTATAACACCTAGACCTTTAGGTATTATGACAGCGGAACAATGCATACAAAATGGATCTCATGTCTTATAATCATATCATAAGAACTTTTTATATGTTTCAACTTTATTTATAAGACCTATTATTGTCTTTTAGTTAAGGTATACAACATATATAGACATCTTATAAGGTCTTATGATTGATTATTAATGTATTGTATAAGTCTTATATCATAAACATAAGACTTTTTCTGTATGCTTGCAATTTGATATTCTTCTTATGTAAGTGTTATAATTAATATATGCGACCTATCTGAATGATTTATGAACTCATAAATTTTAGGTATTATGACAAAGTTATAAGACCTACACCTTTAGGTCTTATGACAGAAGAATGAGGCATACAAAGGAAATCCCAGTCTTATATCCACACTATAAGAACTTTTTATATGTTTCAACTTTATTTATAAGACCTATAATTGTCTTTTAGCTAAGGAATACAACCTAAAAATACATTTTATAAGGTCTTATGCTTGATTATTAAGGTATTGTATAAGTCTTATATCATAAACATAAGACTTTTTGTACGTGCTTGCAATTTGACACTTCTTATATAAGTTATATAATTAATAAACGAGACCTATCTGAAAATTGTTTAAGAGGTCTTATACTTGTAATATAAGACTTTTAATTCAGTCTAACTATATCATCTTGTATTTGTAGATGGGAAAGAAGTAGGGAGTGAAGTATAAACTCTTTGGTAAATATTCTAAAACTCCATCAACATCTTTTGTGTCCTCAGAAAGAACACCAACTACTTCACCTCCTTCTGTTAAAGAACAAAATATCTATTGTCCTGAGGTCAATGAAACTCCGAAAAAACAAATACCAACAACTTCACCTCATAAATCCCATGAACCACAATCAAATGTAAATACACCTATAACAAGATCAAAAATGAAGGAGATTGAATCCTCTGAACCACAACTAAAGGTAAATACACCTGTAACCAGGTTAAAGAGGAAGGATATTCAATCCCTTGAATCACAACAACGATCTCTAACTAGTTTAAAAACTAAGAAGGCTGCACCTGTAGCTAGAAGAAAAAAAAAAGAAAACTGAACCTTCACCATCTAAAAAACCTAAAAGCCAAATCACCAAAACCCAAGAAGAAATTACCCGCAGTTAACAGAATACTAAATCCAAAGGGGTTTCAAAAGCTTCAAGAGCAGCCAAAGATTTGTCGTGGATCCCAAATTATCGTTCAAATGTTCACGTTATTTGGTCGATAATGAAGGAGACACCTCTCAAGCCAACTCATTTGATAAAGTTGAAGAAAACACCTTTCTACAACATTTTCAATACAATTTTTTTTTTCAAATCTGGATGTTACATCGAAAGATGGATTCAACAATATAGGAGATAATAATGTGTTATGATTCGAATGAAGAGAAATTCAAGATTGGAGAGGATTTTTTTGATGTAACACCTGGAGATTTAACAACAATTTTTGGAGTAGTTGGTGGGAAGGAGGAAATGGATCTGAAGAAGTTAAGGAGAGATTTTCTTTCATTTGATTTGGTGAAGAGGCACTTTCCAAACTGTCCTAGTGTAGTGACTATGAAGTTAGTAAAAGAAGCGTTGAGAGGAATTGTCCTGAGTAATGAAGAAGCAGGTGTTAAAAGATGTTGCAAAACTGTTTGTTCTAAAAGCAATTGGATCATTATTTTTTGCATCAAAGGGAGAACACATATCATCAGTTTTTTTTTTATTATGTTGATGATTTCAAAAAGATGAAGACATATGATTGGTTAAAAGCAATTGTTGAGAATCTCAAGCAATCGTTAAAAGAAAAGCATTCAACACTGATTCTTGTTATACGTTGTGTATCGCTTTTACCTGTGTAAGTACGGTTTTTATTTATTATAAGTTCTTTTATTAAATATATATATAATTATACAATTTTTAATGATTTTTTTTGACCAATAAGTTTTTTAATCAAATGAATTCTATTTTTAATAACTGACATTTTCAAATCTCGCCAATAAGTCTCTGGACCATTTTGCCCATGTCACTCTATTTTTCACAGTTATTGGATTTCACAGTTGTGTGATTTCACGTTTGTATGATTTCATAGTGATTTCACAATTTTAATAAATTGATTTTTCCTCAAAGTTTTAAAATGCAATATCTTAAAATTTAGAAATCGAAAAAATAATCTGAAATCACCTTATTAATCGCATCGTCAAAAATGAATCAAACAAGTATATTCAAGATATGATTCAAATTTTAAAAATAAAAATTTCATTTTTCACTTGCAAAAGATTAAAAAAATTGTTTTTCATTTCCTAATGATTTCACAGTTATATAATTACACAATTGTGTCATTTTTCGTTTTTGACTTGTAAAGTCATTTTTTAATTAATTTCACAGTTGTATGATTAAACATTTGTTTGATTTCACAGTTGTATGATTACACAATTGTGTGATTTCACAGTTGTGTCATTTTTCATTTTCCACTTGTCAAATAGTTTCTCAATTGATTTCACAGTTGTATCATTTTTCACTTGTAAAATCATTACTCAATCTATTTCACAGTTGTGTGATTTCACAGTTTTGTAAAACTGGGATATTTATTTATCAATTTTTCATACCTCTAGTTAGTTTGATTATCTACTTTTGAAGACAGGTAATCAGTCTTAATTAATTAAGTTCCCATTTTTTATGGTTGAATTTTCAAAGTCAACCGTATAAACTTACCTGGGTCGTTGACTCCAGAATTGGTAGTGGAATTAGGGTTAAGGGGGAATTGAACCTTTGAGAAGGAATACTGAGATGTTCTTAGGAGGTGCTTTTGGCCCTCCTTTATCTGTATAATTTACATGCAGCCTCGGAAACATTGGTCCATCATCTTTCCCTCTCTTCATCCTCTCTCTCTCTCTCTCTCTCAAAGTTGAAAAGAAATTACTATGGTTACTTTGAGAATTTCCATACATCATTTTGTCTTCCTTCTCTCTTATTTCCTACCAAACCAAGAGTTCCTATTGCTCTGTAAATCTAGTTCCATCATTTTCTTAGCAACCCTTTCAGCAATAGTAGAAGAGATGGGAATGGAGTTGGAGGCTGTGGTTGAATACACGATGTTTGGTACATGATCAAAATCCTCATTTCCCGTAATCACAATCTCATTTTTCAGTCTCCTCCAATTCAATCGTCTCACAGAAGCTTTAAAAGAGACGCCAGTACGAAGAACATTAGAAACCCTAATTTCGTTATCGGAAAACCCCAATTTGGGATCGAAGTTGTTGAGGATCAAGGAAGTGCCATTGAGCTGGGGTTTATCAAGGGAGCCGAACAACGACCGACCAATGTCACCGGAGAAGAAATCGTCGTCGAGGGTTCCGACCCGGGTTAGTCGCAGAAATGGACGACGGCGGCGCTGACGAAGGAGGTGGTGAGATGATGAAGATGGTTTTGTGGCGCTGGTGGTAGTGGTTCCGAAGGCGTGGAGACGGGTGAGGATGGATTTCAAAGAAGGGTCGCGGTCGATGAAGGAGGTGAGGAAGTGAGTGTCGTTCTCTAGGGGCAATTTGGCCATTTTTGATTTATTATAAAAAGGTTCAGAACTCTACGGTCGTTTTAATTTCAACCCAAGAATTCTAAGGCAGAATTCGAAATATGTTGTTTTTATTGGTAAATTACATCATATCTCAAGTACTTATTGATAAATAACCCTTAATTTTAAATGACAAACTGATATTTTTAATGGTAAAATTAATAGTTTTAAAACCCTAATAAACCTTTTTTTCTAGTGTTAGAAAAATAACTAGTGAGTAACCCGTCGAAATTCAACGGGCATAGTGAGGCTAATTATTCAAGGCAGTTTTCTTTGTCCTTTCATTCGAGATACGGTGAGCCAAATCTTGCGGTTCACTTTCCGGCGTGCAGAGTTACCTTTCATTCTTGGCCTGCCATTGTCCCTCACTTACACAAATTTTTTATCAAAATTCAATCAAGTTAATAAATAAATAATATGCAACATTTATATTGAATTAAAATGTATACTTGATTTACGCAATTTCAATAAATTTCTAGTGGATTAACCCAAAATCAGGGACATAAATTTCTCAAAAAGACAATAGAAGATCCAACGCAAAGTTAAGAAACCCAAAATCAGGTAAAATGAAGCTAAAAAGACATTGAGATCTCGAACCCTTTTCCTCTTTTCTGGCTTCATAAAAAATGAAGATTCCTCTTCATTGGCCAGGTCAACTAAAAACAGGTAGATGACCTGCAAAGATTTTGAAAATGAAAATTATATTTTCTAGTAAAAAAAAAAACTCAAGTTATTAGTTTTAAACATACATACCAAAAATATTCATTGAATCAAAAAGTCTTGGGTCCATCATAATTGTCAATATCAAACTTGAATCATCTGAATTAATTAAATTGACCACACACAACACAAGCATCAAAAAAGTCAACTAACTCTGAGGGGTACAATTATACATAGCAGTATAGTACAAATTAAAATAAGGGTATAGTAACACCTAACATATAATACCCAAAATCATATTTTAAAAAAAAAAAAATTATCAAGAAATAGAGAAGATCCAACTCACACCAGCAACAAAAATGTCTTATCCCCAATCTCAGATAGCACAGTCATTGCAAGTGACTTGCTAAACCCTAAAATCAAAATCCACCAAAAAAGAACAAAAATTTCAGTATAACCACATGTAAAGATTAGTTTTTTTCTCTCCAAATATTCATAAAATCTGCATAATAATGCAGAAAACATACTTGTACAATTGATAAACACATTGTTGATGAGCCCAGGGAGAGATAAATATTTAGGTTTCGTAAATCTGAGTGGGAAAATCAGCTGAATAGCAGCTCGATGGTTGCCGAATCTTAGGCCCAGGTTGATGAGAAATTGGGGGTGGGAAATAAAACAAAGAGAGGAGGGGAATATGAATTTTGGGAATGGGGAATTATAACAGATGGCTGAAAAGTCACTCTTCCACGGTACAATACTTTTTCACATTACAATGACTTACAATCAGAATTTTATAATCTTAGCTATTACTTGCAAGAGATATTATAACTACTTGTGTTTATGCTACTATGTCAGTTTCTCAAAGAATTTATCAGCCAAGCAAATCCTTGCAGTTCCCACCGATAGATGATAAAGTAAATATACCATAATATAATGTAAACAATATACCAGTAAACACAAAAATTAAAACTTGGATCCTTTTGGTACTAAATGATCTATTTGTTGTAGGGGAATTAGGGTCTTTGATACTAATGGTGCTTCCGGATATATGATTGAATCGTGTATAATCCACTTTCCGAATAAAGTATTTCGACCCTTATTGCCTGGGTTACACGAAATCCTTATTGGGATAAGACAATCACGCAATTTGTTTTCTAGGCAAAGAGAACAAATCAAAACCTTGAGAATTGATTGCTTTCGTTATATTGTTGTAATTCACTCTTGTGTTTTTCATCTATCTACAACTGAGATCAATCATCTGTATTTATACAGATGGAGAGGTATGAGTTAAAAGGTACAACCAAAAGACATGATTTTAGCCAAGAGATATGACTTTTCAGTTTGAACTGGCACCTGTTCAGGAACTGCTCGGCCGAGTCAAGGGACTCGCTCGGCCGAGCACACATGTCCATTTGAATTTAGCCAAGCTGCACGGCCGTGTCTTATGAACTGCACGGCCGTGTTGTTCATACTGCTCGGCCGAGCAAGGCACTTGCCTCGGCCGAGCATGACACCTGCCGTAAACTTGGCCACCCGCTAAGCTTTCTGCCGGCCGAGTCAAGGACTCTGCTCGGCCGAGCACATCGGCAAATGTGCTACCCTTTAACTTTTACTTCTTTATCGAGGTTGACTTCGTTTTAGCTCAAACGAGTGTGTACTCCACACTTTTCCTTACTCGTATCCGAGTCTAATACGAATCACATTGATCTCTTAGTAAATCACCATTACAATAAAATAAGTTGATGATATAAAATCACCAACAAATCCCCTCCATTTTAATGTAATCCTTTGATTTACTAACCTTTTATAAATAACGAAACAAACGAATGCATAAATGAAAATGTCTTGCGATTGAATTTTCATCTTAGTATAATACACATTTCAAATACTCGAGAATCGGGGTGTCGTAACGATTGAACCCTGGTCAACTCATATGAATACCTGAAGATACTATACACATAAGTTCAAGGTACAATTCTCTTTGTTTAATCTTGACACTTTACAAGCCATGTGTCCATATCCGTTGGTGAACATATAGGAAGCCAAGTCCTAGCTTCTTGAAGCGGCAAAACTTCATGTTCATTAAGGTAGTTCCTTTAGTCTTGCACTGCATTTGCAATTTTTCAAAGGAACTATTAAGAAGATATTCTTCAACCTAGGTTTACTTGCAGTCCGAACACATACCTTGGGAAAGATAATAACATGTGTTCCAATCTCCAACTGCGAGCTTTCCACATTGAATTCAAGCTTCTAACGTTGTATTAGAAGGGAATTGGGTATCTCACAATTAGAGGATTAAATGGACTTTAATCCCATTCCCATTGCAGACTTATTTACCAAGTCTCCGGCTAACCCCTTCGTCAAGTGGTCGGCCAAATTTTGTTGCGACCGAACAAACTCAACCGATATCACACCATTCATGATTAACTCCCGAATCATACTATGCCTAACACCGTGTCCTAGACTTGCCATTATAAATTTGACTATAGGCCCTAGCCAAAGTGGGCAAGACTATCACAATGGATAGACATTGGTGATATCGGTTTTGGCCATAATGGAATCTCATATATCAAGTTAGAAGCCACTCCGCTTCTTTTCCAGCAGCCCAATGCTACAAACTCGATTCCATTGTAGAATGTGTAATACATGTCTGCTTTTTAGAAGCCCAAGAAATGGCACCTCCTCCAAGCAAGAACACCCAACCACTAGTAGAAGATGAATCTTCTTGGTTGATCCAACTAGCATCGGTATAACCTTCTAATACAGAAGGATGTCCACTATAACACAAACCATAGTCCATAGTACCTTTTAAGTACTTGAACACCCTTGTTATAGCATGCCAATGCTGTCTACTAGGATTACTAGTGAACCTGCTCAATCTTCCAACTGCATAAGCAATATCAGGTCGAGTGCCTGTCATAGCATACATCAAACTGCCAATGGCTTTTGAGTATTCGAGCTGTGACACAGGTTTACCAGTATTTGATACAAGTTTCTCAGTTGGATCCATGGGAGTACTAATCTTAGAACAATCTTCACAATTAAACCTCTTGAGAATTTTCTCAATATAATGAGATTGTGAAATTGCGATTCCCTTGTTCATCCGTTTAATCTTTATACCAATAATAACATCGGCTTCTCCCATGTCCTTCATAGAAAACTTTGATGATAAAAACTTCTTAGTTTTATCAACTACTTTTTGGTCAGTGCCAAAAATCAGCATGTCATCAACATATAGGCAAATGATTACACCATTACCGGTTTCATCAAATCTGCTATATACACATTTGTTTGATCGATTTAATACAAAACCATTCGACAAAACAACCTCATCAAACTTTTGATGCCACCGCTTAGGTGCTTGCTTCACCCCATACAATGACTTAATTAACTTACATACCTTACGCCATTACCTGGCATAACAAAACCTTCTGGTTGTTTCATATACACTTCTTCTTCTAAATCACCATTTAGAAATGCTGTTTTGACATCCATTTGATGGATCAATAGATTACGAATAGCCGCCAAAGCTATCGAAATCTAATAGTAGTGATACGAGCAACCGGTGCATAGGTATCGAAGTAATCGATCCCTTCCTTTGCTTCAAAGCCTGGGATTACCAATCGAGCTTTAAACTTGTCAATTGTTCCATCGACTTTCATCTTCTTTTTGAAGATCCATTTGCACCCCAAAGGTTTACACTGGTGGTAAATCGACAAGACCCATGTATTATTTTCCATAATAGAACCAATCTCATCATCGATTGCTTCTTTCCAAAACCAAAGATCTCGAGATTGTATTGCTTCATCATAAGTTCTTGGATCCTCCTCTATACTATAACGGTAAGAGTATTGAGATTCAACTCGATCTCTTGATCCCTCAACTAAATATAGTTGAAAATCGTAACCATATGATTTAGCTTTCCTCGTTCTTTTACTTTTACGAGGTTTGGGTGTCTCACTTGGTACCTCAATCAAATGATCATTCATTTGAGATTCAAATAAATACTTATCAATTCTTAACTTAATGGTGAATAAATATTCAACCAAAGCAAGTAGATCCGCATACTCACAACACATTATTAAATGCGTGGCTATGCATTCAACAAACTCACAACGCATCAAATGATGGCGGCTATGTTCAAAATGGGATAATCTTACATTAAGAATTGAAAGCCTTTCGAAATATTACATTTTCCACCGAGCATGACATTATGAAGAATTGATAATAACGAAGTCATATAAACGTAACTAGAGTTAACCGGAATTTTATTCAAATTCAACATAAACATCCCATTGTTATAATAACCAAATCCTACAAATACACCCGACTTCGATAAGATATACTTATCGGATTCATAAACTTGTTTATAACCACACTTGTTCAAGACAGGACTGTAAATTAAATTCTTACGAAGTTTAGGTACATACAAAACATTAAACAAAGAAATAGTTTTTCCCGAACTAAATTCCAACACCACACTTCCTCTTCCTTGAATAGGAGCGGAACGGTCATCACCCATGTAAAGGATCGATCCGTCTTCCATTGGGTTCGTATGTCTTAAACCAACAACGATCCTTACAAACATGAGTTGTGGCACCGGAATCAATCCACCACGCAATAGCATCATCCCGCACATAAAATGCCTCGTAAATTGTTGAAATGTAATTTTTAATAAAACTGCTCCAACTATGTATTAAATTCTGACCTTGGTTTTGAGAATGGTCCTTAGGCCCTTTTCCCGAACCACTTGTGCTTGCGCCGTTCTTGTTGTTTCCAACACGACAATCCTTCTTAAAGTGACCATATTTGCCACACTTCCAACAAGCCAATTTAGGCTTCTTGTTGGAACCAGAACCATTGTCATTGAAACTACGTTTCTTTCCTTTGTTCTTGTTTCTACCATCATCAATCATATCGACCGACGGTCCACCAACTTCCTTTCCTTTGCCTTTGTCATTCTCTTCGCGCCCTTAGAGATTCCTCTACGCGCAAGTGACTACCAAGTTGAACCAAAGATAGATCATCTTTACCATGTTTCAAAGTGTGTTTGAAATCCTTCCGTGAGGGAGGCAACTTATCAATCACACTTGAAACCGATATTGACTCATCCATCTTTAACCCATGCTGAGTATATTGTCCAAGGATTCTAAGGAGTTCATTGAATTGTTCCATGACAGTCTAGAATCGACCATCTTGTAATTGTTAAAATTACTCACAAGGAACTTCTTACTAGAAGCATCCTCTCACATGTACTGGATTCAAGAGAATCCCATAACTCTTTAGCAGACTCCTCATTTTGATAAATGTCAAATAAAGGATCGACATACCGTTCAATATGTGTCCTCCGCAGATGTAGTCATCGTTCTCCCACTTCGATCTACGTCTTACGGCCTCCAGGTTATCCTCTTCAAGCAATTCTCGAATTGGAGTAGATAGAACATACACCACCTTTAATGTTGTCAAAAGGAAGTGCATCTTCTTTTGCCAACGTCCGAAATCTTGCCCTTCAAACTTGTCTAGCTTTCCAAACTTTGTTGTCATCTCCTTCACAAGAGCTACGAGTATCACCAAATACTTTATTCGTTTGTAGGGAATTAGGGTCTTTGATACTAATGGTGCTTCCTGGATATATGATTGAATCGTGTATAATCCACTTTCCGAATAAAGTATTTCGACCCTTATTGCTCCGGGTTACACGAAATCCTTATTGGGATAAGACAATCACGCAATTTGTTTTCTAGGCAAAGAGAACAAATCAAAACCTTCGAGAATTGATTGCTTTCGTTATATTGTTGTAATTCACTCTTGTGTTTTTCATCTATCTACAATCGAGATCAATCATCTCGTATTTATACGACGGAGAGGTATGAGTTAAAAGGTACAACCAAAAGACATGATTTTAGCCAAGAGATATGACTTTTCGCCAACCGCACTGCTCAGAACCGCCGCCGAGTCAAGTGGACTCGCTCGGCCGAGCACACATGTCCATTTGAATTTAGCCAAGCCGCACGGCCGTGTCTTATGAACCGCACGGCCGTGTTGTACCGCTCGCCGAGCAAGGCACTGCCTCGCCGAGCATGACACCTTAAACTGCCAATCTGCTAAGCTCGCTCGCCGAGTCAAGGACTCTGCTCGACCGAGCACATCAGCAAAATGTGCTACCCTTTAACTTTTACTTCTTTATCGAGGTTGACTTCGTTTTAGCTCAAACGAGTGTGTACTCCACACTTTTCCTTACTCGTATCCGAGTCTAATACGAATCACATTGATCTCTTAGTAAATCACCATTACAATAAAATAAGTTGATGATATAAAATCACCAACATTTGTGGATCAGCTTTAGGAACCTGCTTATCATATGTGCACACTACCCTTATGAATCCTCTATATAGTTGGTTGCTATCAATCCATTTTGCATTTTTCTTTACTTTCCATTCAAGTTAATATCCTGGCTACCCCAATTTCATGTTGCATTTATACTTTATAACCAATTGATTAATGATTCAAAAAGAAAAATCGAAATTTGTTTAGGGTAATCAACTTGCAATAGAAACAAATAGGAAAGAAGAAGATGAACAAAGAGAATCAAATAGACATGGAGATTGATTGAACTTAGAATAATACCTCATTGATAAAATTGAGTACGATTCCTGCACATTTGAAATAAGGAAGTACAAATTACCCATCCGCCGGAACTGACAATATAAGCAAAAAGATATGTCAAGAAAACAAATGAATGATACGTACAAGCATATGTTAATTGTACTTCACTTATTTTCTAGTATAAATGTTACAATTACCTCACAATCGGTGGAAAACTTCCTTATAGACCACATTGGTTGTCGTGTCGTGCGTTTGGCCATCTAATTCACAAATAAATATTTTGAGCCCCTTCTTGCTAGTAACTCTTTATATTGCCACATACAATTGACTATATGACTGAATACAGGCCTGGGAAGGTAGAGTCCAACGTGCGAAAGCGACTGCCCTTGGCTCTTATTTATGGTCAAAGCAAAGCAGACGACTAATAGGAACTGCCTACGTTGGAACTTGATTGGGAACTTTGTCAAATCTGATGGACACATAATCATTCTAGGCACAAACACCTTCAAGCCAACATTCTTTCCAGAAAGCATTCTTGCTTCAACCACATGTTTTCCTATATTCGTGACGATCATTCTCGTTCCATTGCATAACTCTGATGCTTGATCGATGTTCCTAAGTAGCATTACCATATATCCAACCTTCATACGAATAGTATGATTCGGCAATCTCGAGCATTTAATCGTATTAAGAAACTCAACAGAGAATATATCCTCGTGGCCAGCACTATCTCCGTGCTCCTTGCTGATGCTACCTGTAGTCATATACTTCACCTCTTTACCGGGCAACAATGACATCACATAGTCATTGATACTATCTACTATTTCATTCGTCGGTACCAAAACAGCTCTATTCTGAAAGAATCCATCAACAAACATGTTCTGTAATATGTTAGGATAAGTATATTCGACGATAGTTGCAATAGGATCAACTGCATATCTTATCAGAATGTCACCCGGTAGCTCAATATCAACTTCCCCACAGGCATCCCCACCTCCGACCCTTAATATCCATTCAGCAAATTACTTGGTCTTCAAATAATCGGAAGAAAGATGATCCGACCTGCATATAGACAATGATTGATATAAAATATTCAATGACTGAAATAGGGAAACGTAGACTATTGAGAGTTTAATATTAGAAGATTTACCTGTAATCTCATGTTTTTTGTCAATTACCTCACACGAATTCCAAATGTTAGAAGAACTAATGGTATCATGTCGACTTCCTTTGGGAACAACCGGCAATATTTGCCTGAACCTCCAAACACAACAACTAATCCACCGAAGGGCTTATCAGAGAATCGGTCGTCAGACGTACGCATAAAGTCCCTCAAGCTCCTGTCAAGAGCCTCAAAGCAGTGATTGTGGGTCATTGTAGCCTAATCCCAAATTATGAGCTTTGTTTTCTTTAGAAGACCACATACTTCAGAACCCGGTTTAATCTTGCTGCAAGTTGAGCTTTCATCGACCTGGATGGGTATACCGAATCTGGAGTAAGCAGTTCTACCCCTCGGAAGAAGCAATATCGCTAGAAGCCACGGAAAGAACTATATCCCTCCTACTTCGTAAGGCAGAGCACAATATCTTCCGTATGAAAGTATTTCCCGTACCTCCATACCCATACAAAAAGAACACTCCACCATTGCCACTATCAACTGCAGACAAATCTTATCATAAATCATCTTTTGTTCTTCCGTCAAACATGCATATAATCTATAGTGCTCGGCCTTCATCTCATCTACGTCATATGACATTTCATCTAATATTAGCATATTCTCTGCATCACATATGATAGAAGTGCTAGGTTTAGGCATATCTTTAAAATTCAGGAGACTGCTACAATTTGCTGCTAATAATTTATCAATTTCAGTCAATGCAAAATTTTTAACTTGCTCGTCACTGAGTGTTAGAGCCCTGTATATAAGAAACTGATTCACATTAAGAAGAAAATGCTCAAAAAATGATTAATAACTTGAGTTTAAAAAAAATAATATATGCAATGTGATTCAAACATTATCCTCAAATAGTAGATATCTCCTGAATTCATCGGAACATGGTAAATCCGTCCTATTGTTGTGCCTTTCTTTCTAGGACGTCATTCTCGCTTTGGCTTATCCCAAACAAAATGATGCGGAAATTCATAGTACTTGTACTGTCAAGCATCTGAATTCTCACGATTGGTCTTCATCCATTGTAAAAATTGTGATTGGCTAACAGTATGCTTACCCACAACATCCGAAAGATAATCGCCATCTTTGAAATGAATGCTTTGGTCTCCTTCTAAATGAAAAGATAAGCGCTCTACAGAAGGTGTCCAATAATGAATATCAAATCCAAATATTCTCCACACTTCACGCATGCGAGAACCGTATCGGCGATCGACATTTACTTTTCAGCCGTCCATGAAAACCTTACCCCTGATTACGTGCCAGCTTCCGCCGATATACTTGAATAAATACTTTATTGACTTCATTTGATTACAATATTCAACGTTGATGTGGGCCTGATATTTCAATAATAGGTACATTGTACTTTATAATGCAGTGCTAATGTAGAAAAAGGTGGAGTTTTGCTTGATAATAGGTATATTGTACCTTATAATGCAGTGTTATTTATTCAAATGAAGTCAATAGAGTATTTATACAAGTATATCAGTAAGGGAAGCGACATAATTGGGGTAAGGTTTTGCGTGGATGAAGAAGTGAAAAGGTATGTTGATTGCCGATATGTTTCTGCATGTGTAGCGATGTGGAGAAATTTGGATTTGATATTCATTACGGGACACCTTTCTGTAGAGCGCTTATCTTTCCATTTAGAAGAAGACCAAAACATTCATTTCAAAGATGGCGATTATCTTTCGGATGTTGTGGGTAAGCCTACTGTTAGCCAATCACAATTTTTACAATGGATGAAGACCAATCGTGAGAATCCAGATTCTCGACAGTACAAGTACCATGAATTTCCGCATTATTTTGTTTGGGATAAGCCAAAGCGAGAATGACGTCCTCGAAAGAAAGGCACAACAATAGGACGGATTTACCATGTCCCGATGAATTCAGGAGATATCTTCTATTTGAGCATAATGTTAGAATCATATTGCTGGTGCTACATGTCATAATGATTTGAAAACTGTAAATGACACAGTGTACGATAATTACAAAGCAGCATGTTATGCTCTAAGATTGTTAGATGATGATAAAGAATATGTTGATAGAATAAAAAAAGCAAATGAATGGGGATCTTCGGATTACTTAAGAAGACTATTTGCGATGCTACTACTATCTAATAGTATGTCGAGGCTAGAAGGCGTCTGGAATAAAACTTGGAAACTTTTGTCGGATGATATCATCTACAAGCATCAAAATAATTTTAACAATCCTGGTAAATGTTTTAATATGTTAGAATTTAATTTTTTTTTTGTGAAATATATATCACATTGCATATATTATTTTTTTTAACTCAAGTTTATTAATCATTTTTTTAATATTTTCTTCTTAATGTGAATCAATTTCTTATATACAGGTCTAACACTCGGTGAGTGACGAGCAAGTTAAAATTTTGCATTAGCTGAAATTGATAAGTTATTGGCAGCAAATCGCAGCAGTCTACTGAATTTTAAAGATATGCCTAAACCTATCACTTCTGTTATATGTGACGCGGAGAATATGCTAATATTAGATGAAATGTCATACGACGTAGATGAGATGAAGGCTGAGTACTATAGATTATATGCATGTTTGACCGAAGAACAAAAGATGGTTTATGATAAGATTATGACTGCAGTTGATAGTGACAATGGTGGAGTGTTCTTTCTGTATGGGTACGGAGGTACGGGAAAGACTTTCATATGGAAGACATTGTGCTCTGCCTTACGAAGTAGGAGGGATATAGTTCTTCCTGTGGCTTCTAGATTTATTGCTTCTTTGCTTCTTCCGAGGGGTAGAACTGCTCACTCCAGATTCGGTATACCCATCCAGGTCGATGAAAGCTCAACTTGCAGCAAGATTAAACCAGGTTCTGAAGTGTGTGGTCTTCTAAAGAAAACAAAGCTCATAATTTGGGATGAGTCTCCAATGACCCACAAACACTGCTTTGAGGCTCTTGACAGGAGCTTGAGGGACATTATGCGTACGTCTGATTCTCTGATAAGCCCTTCGGTGGATTAGTTGTTGTGTTTGGAGGAGATTTCAGGCAAATATTGTCGGTTGTTCCCAAAGGAAGCCGACATGATATTGTGCATGCTACCATTCGTTCATCTAAACTTTGGAATTCGTGTGAGGTCCTTAAATCGACAAAAAACATGAGATTACAGGTAAACTCATCTAAACTCATCTGATATTGAACTCTCAATATACTACGTTTCCCTATTTCATTTATTGAATATTTTATATCAATCATTGTCTATATGCAGGTCGGATCATTTTCTTTCGATTATTTGGAGACCAAGGGATTTGCTGAATGGATATTACAGGTTGGAGATGGGGATGCAAGTGGAGAAAATGATGGAGAAGATGATATTAAGCTACCGAATGACATTCTGATAAGAGATGCAGTTTATCCTATTGCAACTATCGTCGAATATACTTATCCTAACATATTATAGAACATGTTTGTCGATGAATTCTCTCGGAATAGAGTTGTTTTGGCACCAACGAATGAAATAGTAGATAGTATCAATGATTATGTGATGTCATTGTTACCCGGTGAAGAGGTGGAGTATATGAGTTCAGATATCATCAGCAAGGAGGGCGGAGATATTGCTGGCCACGAGGATATAATATCTGTTGAGTTTCTTAATACGATTAAATGCTAGGAATTGTCGAACCATACTATTCGTCTGAAGGTTGGATGCATGGTAATGCTACTTAGGAACATCGATCAAGAATCAGAGCTATGCAATGGAACGAGAATGATCGTTACGAATCTAGGAAACATGTGGATGAAGCAAAAATGCTTTTCTGGAAAGAATGTTGGCATGAAGGTGTTTGTGCCTAGAATGATTATGGGTCCATCAAATTTGACAAAATTCCCTGTCAAGTTCCAACGTAGGCAGTTCCCATTAGTCGTCTGCTTTCATGGCGACCATAAATAAAGAGCCGAGGGCGATCGCTTTCGCATGTTGGACACTACCTTCCCATGCCTGTATTCGGCCATGGTCAATTGTATGTGGCAATCTCCAGAGTTACTAGCAAGAAGGGGCTCAAAATATTGATTTGTGAAAAAGATGATCAAACGCACGACACGACCACCAATGTAGTCTATAAGGAAGTTTTTCACAAATTGTGAGGTAATCATAACATTATAAACTTTTATACTAGAAAATACGTGAAGTACAACATGGCAAAAATATGAAATGTGTTATGTATCGAGGATCAAGGAAGTGCCATTTGAGCTGGGGTTTATCAAGGGAGCCGAACAGCAACCGACCGATGTCATCTCTGCCGGAGAAGAAATCGTCGTCGAGGGTTTCGACCCGGGTTAGTTGCAGAAATGGACAACGGCGGAGCCGACAAAGGAGGTGGTGAGATGATGAAGATGGCTTTGTGGTGATGGTGGTGGTTTCGGAGACGTGGAGACGGGTGAGGATGGATTTCAAAGAAGGGTTGTGGTCGATGAAGGAGGTGAGGAAGTGAGTGTTGTTCTCTAGAGGCAATTTGGCCATTTTGATTTATTATAAAAAGGTTCAGAACTCTGCGGTCGTTTTAACTTCAATCCAAGGATTCTAAGGCAGGTAGAATTCGAAATATGTTGTTTTTAATGATAAATTACATCATATCTCAAGTACTTATTGATAAATAACCCTTAATTTTATATGACAAACTGATATTTTTAATGGTAAAATTAATAGTTTTAAAACCCTAATAAAACCTTTTTTTTTCTCGTGTTAGAAAAATAATTAAATTTCTTATAAAGCTTGCTCTTTTTAAAATTATATTATGATATTCTCTTTCTATTCTTAGAAAAAGGAAAATCTCTCGTAAAACTAAACAAACCCAACAGAAAAGCGACAATAAGCTATCTTCCTTCATGTCATATGTACTAATAGGGCTGTTACACGAAACGAGCCGGCTTGGGCTCGGCTCGTAAAAGCTTGAGTTCGAGTGGGCTCGAGCCTCGAGGTGAACTCGAGCTCGAACCGATTTTCAAGCTCGTTTTTTTTTTCGAGCCGGCTCGTGTTCGGCTCGTATGTTCGACAAGCTCTGATCGAGATCGACTCGTTTGAGCTCGGCTCGTTAAGCTCGTTAAAAAACTCGAATGAATTTTGTCCGCGAATGACTTGTTTAGGCTCGTTTAAGCTCGAGATCGATTACAACTTGAATTAGTGATTGATAAAGCTCGTTTGATTTCAGATTTTTTCAAAAAATAAATCTGAGAGCTCGACTCGTTACTACTCGAGTTCGAGCAGCTCGCGAAAAGCTCGAAACTCGATTCGATCCAAGCTCAAACAGTCATACTGGGCTCGAGCTCGAGAAAAGCTCGATAACTTTTATACGAGCTCGAGCTCGACACTTCAAAGGTCTACTCGGCTCGTTTACGGCCCTATCGGTACTAATATATGCAGTACACTAACTTACATTATCCTACAAGAACTAACTTCCCGTTCCGAAAAGTTTATCACACTATACTTTGACTTTCATAGTAAACTCAATCGAACTTTGACCATAATCTTATGAAAACCTAATTATTCCTATGCAATTTAAAAAATTGTTATTGATAAAATTTATAATGATGAATTAATAACAATTTCTAGAACGACATAAAAATAGCTAGATTTTCGTAAAGTTGTGGCCAAAGTTTTATTGAGTTGTCGCGCTTTGAGAAGGTGCGTGAGGGGAGGTTTTTTCTTCTTTTCCACAGCTCCCATTGTCATTCTTATCTACATACAAACAGATACAGAATAAAAGAAATCAAGTATAACAAAAAAATATGAATTCTTGTTTAGAACACTTCAAACAGTAGACAAAATTAGTCAATAGTGCTCAATAAAATAGATGGTCCACAAACAACATAAGTTGAGCTTATAAAAATTACTCCCTCCCGCCTCTGTCCCAGAATGAATGACCAAAAATTTTCAAGTTTTGCTCGTAATCGAGAGCAAATTTTGGTATTTTATTTCGGGACGGACGGAGGTAGTTTCAAACTTGATTGGATTGATAATCATTCCACATGTTGGGTGCAATGAAGGAAACTTAGCAGTATATATACACATAATTACGCTTCATAGCCACATAATAGCCTTCCAAGTGCACATTGGATATCCAAGTAATTAAAGCAAAAGAAATGTACTAAATCTACTCCCCCCCTTCCAAAATGATCTTGCCATTTTTTTTGTCGTTAACACGAAGGTACTTTGAGCAATAATTTTAGGTTGATTTAACTATCCTAATCAAAATTTAAAACTTGTTATCGATAAATCATTATAAATACTATCAATAACATTTTTTAGATGTGCAATCGGATAGATAAATCAACCTAAAATTATTGCTCAAAGTACATTCGTGTTAACGACAAAAAGAGTAGGAAGATCATTTCGGGACGGAGGGAGTATTAGACAATTGGCAATCATTTTGACAGAACGAAAAGCTCTTAAAAAGCAACATCTTTGTTCTCATAATTATTAAAACCAACAGAAAAAAAATGCATCTTTTTCATGAAAGCATCCAATATTAAGAAAAACTGCATCAGATAGAAGCTTAATTGCAGGGAGTAAGGTTTTTCAATTAGGGGCCCAAATATCAAAATAGGTGAAACAATGGTTTAGGAAAAACTCCTAAACATCAAGAACAATAAACACAGTAAATGTAATACAAATTCAGAGTTTGCATAAAACGGCATACCTTTTATGGATTCCCTACTGCAGCGAGATTGCTCAGGACTCCATCGGGTGATTGTCCGTTCCTCAACAGTGTAACTCTCTAAACATGTGGGAGAATCGGCACCCCTACCGTTCCGATAAATGTACAGAACTAGCAATGTCTTTACCACACCCCCACAAAGCCGAAGGGTGCACTCGTAATCGGACCAAACTCTTAGCCGATCATTTGCTTCACCATTACCATCCGACGATAAAACAAGCACCGCATAATCAGAGTGGACCAGAGATGGATGATGACGATACGCAACAAAGTCAACTCCGTATTGGGCCCCACTCCTCACCACCCAATTCTTGTTTCTTAAATGAGAATACGCCTTGAAGGTTTCCGGAAACTTCTCTTCTCTTGATATCATTTGCTTCCATAATTTCTCGTCGCTTTGAGTGCAACTGTCTTCTTCGCCTACTACTATTTTGAGACATTTTAAGGAAAAACGTAGATAAAAAGCTTCCTCCATGCTTAGTTGAAGCCATTGTTTATCTTTCTCAAATGAGATAATGGACCGACCAAAATGAGCTTTATTGAAGAGGTCAATTTGTTGTGTATCCGCAGCAATGAGTATGTTCCGGCCTGTGAGTATTCCCTGACAATCTGACAGTATTAAACAAGACTGGAGTATAGAAACGATCGTCGACATGGGATCTGCAAGTGCTTTGGCTTGTGCTCCCTTTCCTTTCCATCTCGGACCCATTAAATCCTTCGCAAGAGAAAAGAAACAGCCTCTAGGATCAAATTAAAGGCTTCATATGTGAAGAGTGTTATGGTAATGGAAATGTTTCACAGGATAGAAAAATGACTAGCAAGATCTCTCTCTCTCTCTTTTCAAATACACGCAAAATAGCAGGAACTCTTACGGAGTACTACTACCAAATAACTCACCCCAATTTATAAAGACAATTGATAGAGCAATTTTTTTTTAAAAAAAAAAAACCTTAACAATGACAATTTTGCTCTTGATCAAGAGCAAATTTTAAAAATATATGGTCATTCATTTTGGGACAGAGGTAGTAAATATTAATCCAAAGAAATTTCCACCATCTCCCAAAATGACTGCTTTTATCGTGAAACAGGCATCTTTTACTAACTCTATTAGACAATTGACAATCATTTGGGACAAAATTTTCTTTAACGTGCATATTTATTTCGGGATCGAGGGAGTAGTTCTTTTAGTTGTGTTCTGAAATCAACATCATAAAATCAGTCTGCCCATAAAGAACGAAAAGCTCTTATCAGAAAAAGCAACATCTTTGATCTCCTCATAGTTATCAAAACCAACAGAAAAAACATCTTCTATGTTGTACACCCACTTCCACTAGTCAATCAAAATTTGATCTTTCATCATCCATTTATGCAAGACACATTTTGGTTATCGGACTCTATAAAAAACCATTGTTGTCCTTAATCACGCCATATCACTTGCTGAGATCCTCTTTTAGGGAATTTCAGTCGATTCTTTAAATGAGACTTCTTAATGTCAAACAATTGATGTTTTCCACGCAATTCTTGTTGCTGCAAGCCTTGCTTGTAAATATCCCATATTTCCTATGTCCTTTATGGTCTTGTGGCAGCATAGCTTCAATAAACAAATGATCCATGTAAGCGTTCCAAACATAATTTTCCTCCTTTTCCCCAACCTAATTTTTTTCCTCGTCAAACCACGATTTCATCTGTCCCAAAATGATTCTTTTTTTTTTTTTTTTTTTGATTTTCCAGGGAAAATAAGGAAATTAACTTTTAACAATTTTAGCAATATGTACACATAATTACGCTTCATATTCACATTATAGCATTCATGGTGAACATAGGACATCCATGTAGTCAAAGGAGATTTGGTAATTCTATTAGTCAATTGACATGTTGGGACAAAATTTTCTTTATAATGTGCATTCATTTTGAGATCGAGGGAGTAAATCTTTTAGTTGTTCTGATATCAACATCATAAAATCAGTCAAGCCCAAAAAGAATGGAGAGCTCTTATCACAAAAAGGAACATCTTCGATCTCCTCACAGTTATCAAAACAAACAAAAAACAAACATCTTATACGATCCTTCACCACCCATTAACGCAAACTTCACCTAAAATAAACACGATCCTTAAACACTGCCCATATCCAACAGCTCAACTGATTAACACTCAAGAACGTATGAACCCAACTATAAAAACCTCAATACTCCAAATCCGTTTCAACAACACCACTGTTAGGTGATAAGAAAAACAGCATAACACCAACTCAATCATGATTAAAGCTAGATAAAAATTCCAACTTTTGCTCCATACTGATGCATCAATGCATAATTGATCATGTACGAAACTACCTAATTGTCATTTTTACACATCAGTTGATAGTCAAAATTGTCGCCGGTCATTCGCCGGTCAGAAAAAGGTTTTATTGGTTTTTCTGTAAATACTTTCAAACAACAAACATTCAACACATAGAAAATTAAAAAAAAAAACCATCTTGGGTTGAAATATTCATACCCACATACATAGATTGCAGAAAAACACAGACACAATTGCACACATACAAAAAGAGAGAGAAAAGGTACCTGGAATTGCTGAGGGAAAGTCGGCTGGTTTGTCTGAATTTTGTTTCAAAATCGGCTGGTTGTAGCCGAATTTTGTATCAAAATCGGCGAACCAGTGCCGAAATACATGGAAAGAGAAAAAAAAGAAGGTGAAGATGGTCGGGTATGAGAAAGACAGCCGAAGGACGCCGCAGAAAGAAACAGATGCGATCGAAATGGTGGATGCAACGCTATGAACGTAGATAAAGGGTTGCTTGGTCGGAGAATCTGGAAAAGACGTCTACCGGCTGGGGGATAAGTGTGGCGCCGGCGCGCCGCAATAATGAAGGGTTTACTCAACTCTTTATTATAGAGCTTCAAGGGTTAAATAGGAGTTAAAGTACCTATTTAGTCGTTGGCGAGTTTGGCCATTTTTACGATTTCGTCCTATCGTAAGTTGTTAAGTTCTAGATCCTAATAATAAATTTTAAAGTTACAAAACACTATTTTTTTTATTATTATTATTATTATTATTATTATTATTATTATTATTATTTTATTATTATTATTATTATTTTATTATTATGTAAATTGATTTATGTTTTAAAATAATAATAATAATAAATATTAATAAAATAATAATATTAACAAAACTAACTTACATTCTCTTCGCCATCCCTCTCAAACCGGCAACCACCATCACCCCATTATCACGGCCATAAACCACCACACTCACCATCCTCTCCAACCTGCAACCACAACCTTCATCAACACTGTCACAAACCTTCACCAATTTAAAACCCACCTCTCCCTTTCTCTGTATATCGACGAAGAGATGAAACGATGAGTCACCGAAAAAAATGGAGGTTCGTCGACGGTGGTGTTTAAGGAAGTGAGAAAAGATTTCGGCTATCTTGAATCCGGGGGAGCATCAGCGAGGTATTGAGGGGGTATTCCATGGGTGGGCGTGTTTTATTTGAAAAAAATATATTTTAACCCTTTTATTATTATTATTATTTTATTATTATTAATATTTTTTTATTATTATTACTATTTTATTATTATTATTATTATTTTATTATTATTATTATTATTATTATTATTATTATTATTATTATTATTATTATTATTATTTTATTATTATTATTATTATTTTATTATTATTATTATTATTTTATTATTATTATTATTATTAATATTTTTTTTATTATTATTATTTTATTATTTTTATTTTTATTTTTATTTTTATTATTATTTTATTATTGTTATTTTATCATTATTATTATTTTATTATTATTATTATTTTATTATTATATAAACTGATTTAGGTTTTAAAGGAAGAGAGGGGGTGTATTGTAACTTTAAAATTTATTTTTTAGGGTCTAGAGTTTAACATTTTACGGTTTCAACTCCCATTACTGTCACCTCAGCAAAGTTAACGGAGAAATTGACGAAAATTGGACGGAAGAATTAACTGGAAAATTATATAGGTAAGTAAAGGACGAAAACGTTCACAAAAATACGATAGGGACGAAATCGTAAAAAATGCTAAACGTCAGGACTAAATAAATAGGTACTTAACTCAATTAAATAGGAAAAAGAAAAAGGTGAGTGTACTTAGTAAAAATTGGTGGGAGTGTGAATAGCGCCACTCAAACAAAGAAATACGGAGTAGGATAAAGAAGAGAGAGAAAGAGAGAGGAGAGAGAGAGAGAGAGAGTTGTCAATCATCCATGGCTGCTTCTACACTCGCAGCTGTTCAGAGGTTTGGGTCTGCTTTCTCCCCAAAAATTCAATTGAAATCAAACCCATTTGGATTATCAAAGGTTTCAACAGTTTCAACTCCTCAATCTACTCTCCTTTTGAAGCTCAATCACCTCCCCAAATCAACTTCTGATGGTATCCAATTTTGTACTTTTATGTCTTTATATTTCTTAGAATATAGGAGTATATTAAAGTTATAATATTCTTGTGATACACAAGAAATTATCATATTTTGATCATGTTTTTTTTTTTTTTTTGATAATAATCCTAATATTTTAGCTCAATTTTTGAAAGTGTATGTCCAATATAGAAAACAAAGAGTATAAAATCTGCTTGTTTCTACCCTCAACTGGGAAAATAAAATAAATAAAAAGTGAATGAAAATATGGAATTTCATTCTAGCTGGAGTTTTAGAGCAATGTAACAGCACAAATAAATCCCAATACTGTAGTCATAAACTTATGGATTGGAGTAATTGATTGGTGTTCTTGTTACTTGATGGTCGGGCTTATAGATTATGTGGCCAAACAATCAACTAAGATTTTGTGAGCATTTTATTGCGACTTTTTTGTACGTGTATCATTATTGACTGTGAACCAGTTTGTCCGTTCAGCGGGTTCTTGTTTTTTTTTTATCTATACCATGTCATAAAAGGGAACATCTGCGGAACTTATTTGATACCAGAAGTTCTTTATCGTATATTTGTTGTTTCTCTTCCGTTTGATTGTTTTTGGAACACCTTTTATTACTTATTTTATTCTTATTCTTATTCTCGTAATGGTGGTTGTATAAATTATCCACCCCATCTTCATATTATAGGAGTTCCTACCGAGTTGATTGAAGATTCAAAGTTTGTTCCCTTGAATCCTGAAGACCCAACATATGGTCCACCTGTAAGTCCTGGTTAGTTCTTTATCATTCTTCGTTATGTTTCCGACCGCTTCCATTTCTAGTTTCATTACTTGAAATTCTCTGTCTCTTACCTGCATGATACTTTCGAGTTTTAACTATCAAATACTTATATAATTTAGAAGAATATATAAGCTGGAATGCAGTTTAATGATGTGCTCAAAGTAGACCACTTTCTCTTGCTGCTACCATATAGCCATTCCCAGTTCTGTAAGAAGTCCCGTTGGATATATTATTGATTTTCTCTATAAGTGGTACTCCAAAAACTGAGTCATCTCCAATCGTATTCGACATGTTACAGAACACTCTTTCTTGGAAAATGGCGTGAAGTGATGTGGAGTCCTAAAGTTTCACATATACCCAATTCTGACCGAAATGATACACTAGGAGATTTGTTTCGATTTCATTCCAATCCTGAAAGGATATTATTTTGGACTCAAAAGAACGTGATGTGGTATTTCAATCATATGATATCTGATATGCATATTTTTTGTCTGCAGGCTATGTTGTTGTTGGGCTTCGAAGTAGAGGAGTTTGTGAAGGTAATATCTTGTGCTTTATGCCAATGCCTATATATACAATATGACTCGATTAATTTTATAGATTGTAAACTAAAATGGTTACTTACTGTTGATGATATGCTTGTGTTCCATTGCACAGGTAGCCTTTGATTCCTTGTCAATAACGGTGACATTAATTTTTTTTTTTTTTTATGGTAATTTTAAAGTAAAACAGTTATATATGTTGGGATCAATGATTTATTTGTGCATAAGATGTTTTCTTGAAATTATTTTACATTTCCATTAAAGGATATGCTCCCACGCTCATTGCTCTTCCATTAAGTCCAAGTTTTGTCGTCGCTCTCAGATTATACACCCAGCGGGTCGATAATGGATTTAAATGACTATTACCCTAGTCAAGAAAATGTTCACTTGAAACATAGCAAATGATTATGGTTGTCTAAATATCACTAACAAAAAGACATCGTAAGAGAAATGGTTCCCTAACCACACTAATTATTGGACTCTTTTTTTTTTTTTGGCAGATACAGCGGCTACTAAAGGAGATGGGAGGTGAATTCTTAGAGGTAAATTATCATATTTAGATTTCCTGTACTCAAGAATTTCTCCGTCCTGTTTTTGTAGATATTTAAAGACCATGAGGTGCTGAAGAAGTGAAGTCAAAATGTGCCTTGATCAAATACTTGTGAATTTAATTCCAACAAGATTGATAGTGTCTTAGTTTAGCAGTTTCTCTATTGATTATTCATTGCAGATTATCTTCTGTACCGAGGATATGATTAATCGCTCGCTCTGGGAAGCAATGAATACACGTCAACCCAATTTGGAAGCTGCAAAGGTTGCGTTTCTTACTCCCTCTGTCCCAAAATGAATGTCCAAAAAATTGTCATCTGATGTAACTCACATTATTTGTTTGGCAGATTGCAAAGTCAGTGCCACGAATTTGCTTCTTGTCTGGTCTGACAGGGGAGGAGACAATAATGTTCATCGATGCATTTCCAGAATCCGGTAACAATTAATCTTGCTGTTTTTTCTGTTCTTACGTAGGAAGGATACGATTAAATTTGCTCCAACTTCGAAAAATCAAATGAATTAAACATGAATAATCAAGAACGGAATGCAGGACTTGCACCAGCTGTATTTGCAGCCCTTGTTCCCAACAGTGCTGATAAGCCAGTAGCAGAGTTGATCGAAGAGATTATGGGAGACCACGAAATGATGGTAAATATTTTCACTAATATTTTTTTTCGTGTATTACATTCGTGCCCCTATTCTTGCTCATTCAAAATTTGTTCACTTTTGATGCAGACTTCCAGAGAATCGGGAGAATCGGGCTAGAGATCAGCGAGCAGATTGTACGCATGCATGAAAGTGGATACGAGAAGAAATTGTTAGTGCATTTTCACCTTACTATGCATTTGTAGGACTTTCAAAAAACTTATCGACAGATTGTATGCATGAAATTCAATAATTTTATTACTTTCACATTTTTAACTATTCTATGCACAAAAAATAAACAAGCAAATACATCAACTACATAAGATTTATACTCCTTTTACACCAAACCTGGAAACAAAGAAAATTCCACCACCATACATCATATAGAAGAAACCAAGTTTTCGGACTCGGGTTTGGGTTCTGAAAGTGAACCATGTGTCCACCTCTTTAGCATCTCAAGTGCAGCTTTTGGTTGATCCATAGGAACCATGTGCCCAGCATCATGTACCTGTCACCCGTAACAAAACCCCAAGTCAACAACATCCTTGTATCTTTCCCCAATGGCAAAGCCAAGAATTATCTAAAAGGGGGTCAAATTATGATATAGTGGCATTTTTTCCTATATTTAAGGGGGTAAAAATGGCATAACTCCAAAATTAAGGGGGTCAACTGACCCCATTAGCTTCAAATGGCTTCGCCATTGTCTTCGACATTCATTTTTCTTCCCCAATTTATGATAACGTACGTGCATGTTTGAGAAATAGCCCAAACAAGACTGGGAAAACGATAAAAGAAAAAATACCTTGAGAAAACTGAGAGGACCGTGGCTTTTTAGCTGGCCAGCTTGAGAACCATCAACTTTGAAAGGAATTTCAGGGGATGTTCCAAAATCCTTTTGACCACTCCATTCCATTGCATGAACCCATCTTGAGTTACCTATAATAAGATCAAGTTTATAATATATAATACTCCCTCTACTCCCTCTGTCCCATTATAAATGTTGCACTTTCCTTTTTGGTCCATCCCAAAATACATGTCGCATTTCTAAACAATGTTGTACTCCCTCTCCCCCTGTCCCGGAATAAATGTCACATTTTCCATTTGGTTCATTCCAAAATTAATGTTGCATTTCTAAATAAGGAAAGTAACATAGTGCAATTTTAGCATTATTGTACATACTAGTAAAACACCATCTTAAAAAATGTTGACTAGTCAACTGCGACATTTATTCTCGAACGGAGGGAGTAACATTACTTATTTGGGTTGAGCTATAATTTGAAAGAGGAGCCAGAAAAGCTAACCGAGCCAATTGCAGATAAGGTCATATTCTCCGGCATACACAAGAAGCTTGATCCCATCCTCAAGAAGAGGAGGAATGCCAACTTCAAGATTCCTCATCCAGTCAACCAGCAATGCTTGATACACAGTAGGGCTACACGAAACAAAATCTATGTCTCCAACTCCAAGAGAATCCCTTATAGATCTCTTGTTTAGGAGCTTCTCTAAGTTTGAGAAATCGTAGCAGAGGCTGCCCTCACACTTCTTTCTAACGTCATAGTACTGCAGTCAAAGAAAATTGTGTATGCTTTTCTTATTCACGATGGCAATTTATTTGTAACGATAGCTAGGGACTAATTACTTCTACAATCCTACACCTAAGCAGTGGCGGAGCTATGTTTGCATCATTTTCACCAGATTTCAGTCATTATCAAATATAAATGCCTAAGAAATTAACATCTTGTCTGTCATATGCTTGGCAGAAAAATAATCACCAGTAAATCATCATCTAAAGTCGTGTAAAGATTTTACAAGATGTTCACAATCACCTGTGATTTATCATATGAAGTTGTATATAGGCTTTAGAAGATGCCTACTGAATAAAAAGTAGGATATGGAGCTTACATTAATATCACCGATACGCTTCATGATACCATTAAATATGGTATTGCAAACAACATAGGAGGCCATACAAGCGAGTGTCCCATCAGTGCCTAGAAGAGTTTACGAAATCAGGCAGCACTCACAGAAATTAATGCAGCTTATACATTAAAATGATTGAAGGGAACACAACTAAAATTCTATGTTCTTTAACCACGATAGAGTCTTTAGGAAGAGGAATCAGAGGACCGATAATAAAAGGGTATAGCTTTACACAGAGAGAGAGAGAGAGAGAGAGAGAGAGAGAGAACCGCAGAGCTTTATTGCAGTTTCACACGCTGGAAGAATCAAGTTGATTTGTTTGTAATCAGCCTCCTTGATTAGCCCCATGTCCAATGCGTAGTCGGTGTAAGCTTTGTATTGGATTTCTGGATTCGTAAGTCCATTTCCAATGGCAAATCCCTGTACAATACGCAAGTTAAATTCATCGACACAAAAAAAGCCCAATATCACAGTAAAATGTTTATCGCCATAAGGAGAGACCTTCAGTTTTATATGAATTCCTTCATTAGCTTTGTTTCCTTTGTGGACTCGTGAAGCAAAAGCAGGGATATAATGTCCAGCATAAGACTCTCCAGTTATATAAAAATCATTCTTTGCAAACTCCGGATGCTCAGTAAAGAAGGCCTGAATCATTAACATTGATCAGTAGTCATAAACCGCTTAATAAGAGCATACAGTATATATATGCCAAAAACTCGAATCTCGGGGCATCCCCTGCCTGCTCTTAATGCACACACACACACACGCGCGTGAGATCATAATACCATGATTCTCATCAACCAAAGCTTTCTTTACTGTTACCTGGCCAATGCTGTTCTGGCAGAATTTCAAGCATATTTCTGTTATCGCTTCTTGATACCTATTTTGAATTGTATTTTGCAAAATTACAAAATGAATATGCCCTACCACCTTAGAAAAACTCTCTCTCTCTCTCTCCCTTACCTAAGAGGAACATTCTCAACAACGAAAATATTTCTTCATGCATAAAGTGTACACACTTCTCTCTAAACGAAATACATTTAGTGAGTAATAATCCAAACAAACAAGGCCCAAATTCATTCCCTATGCAAAAAGTGAATCTACAACAAAAAAAAAAGAAAAAAGAAAACAGACAATGGACATCAATCTTACTATTCTATATCATTAGATCAGTTCTGGCACTCAGAAATTCACGCATCAATATTGTGACAGAATCATGAATCAGAAGCTTTGAGGATTACAGTAATCACCAATTACTTATGCTCATTAAAACATGCACATGATAAAGGCAAGCAAAGAGACAGACCTGTAAGAAGTCATACAAGTCATCACTAACACCCTTTTCATCGTGACGAATGTCCTCTTTATCAGAGCTGTAACTGAAGCCAGTCCCAATTGGTTGGTCAACAAATAGTATGTTGGACACCTGAAAATGCCAAAGCAAATCATGAACTCATAAACACTGAAAATTATGGAAAAGGAAGTAAATGCACACAGCAAAATAACTGTTACTCAAACAACAAATACAGAGGTGAAGAAAATACAAATTCAAATGCATGCGATGAAGCAGTAATAATCATATTAATTTCCATGATTAAAGTGCAATAAGAAAATGTCACCTGGTCCCATCCGTACTCATTCCACACAAGAGAGAGATTCTGTGCAATGGTGAAAGGTCCATTTTCATAGAAAAGAGCCATCTCACTGCTACACCCTGGCCCTCCAGTTAACCAGATAACAACAGGGTCTTTCTTGTTGTGGCGTGACTCAAAGAAAAAATAGAACATCCTACAAGAAACAATCAAACCTTTATTAAAAAATCCAAATATATCATACAGTATAGAACAAAAGAAATCTCGATCAGACACCAGCCAACAAGAAAAAATAAATCAATGCCAAGCATCATGAAGAAATTTTTATCATCCCAAGAAAAAGAAAGTCAATTTTTAACGTTCAAAGATTTTTTTTGGTTTTAGATGAATACAGGAGATGGATTTACTTGTTTTTTCAAGAGAATATAAGTTAACGTTCATTATACTTTCTATGTATTCCCTCCTTTCCAACCAAAAAGCTCATGTTTGAAAAGCCTATGACTAGGAGATTTATGAGTATCCTTGAGGTTGTTCATAAATCATAACTTCAAAAGTGTATTGCGTGTGCTCAAGATGCATAAAAGCTACTCTATTTTACTTTTTAGCGGTTATAGATCTTGTATACATCAAAAATTGTACTCTTTCTCATGTTTTACCATCTTGATGCGATATTGAAAAATAGGATTGGGCCCAACGGGGCAAGTGGGCCCAACCTCCCTTAATGGGCCTAGTAAGTAAAGATAGGGGCTCGAGGGCGGGAACACATAACGCGAGATAAGACCATCCCGCCTGGCGACATGAGAGAGTAAGTAAGATGAGATCGGCACCCTGTAGAAGTGGATGAGTGACGAAAACCCTGTGGCGGGAAGCCGCGCGGCTTACATAGCTAAGGTAGGTCGCGTTGTAGATGTGGCCGCTTGGTTGACAATTGTCGGCCGCAGCCTTTGTCACCCTTAATCCCGCCCCGATACAAAACAGCTAACTGTATCTTGATTTGACAAGCCAAACAGTGAAATTTCACTAATTTGAGGGTGGTTGAGGACCCTTGTTAGATGATTGACAAGTGTCCTCCATGTGCAAGGCACATGGGGGCTTGGAAGTATAAAACTAGAGAATGGGTTCATTTGCATGTAGGTCTTTCTCTCTCCTCTCTAAGCTTTATCTCTCTAGGGTTTCCATTTGTTATCATCCTTGTGCATCTGATCTTACTCTCGCGCCGGAGGGGTTACGCTGGAGCCACCCCCGGCCTAGTTAACGTTCTTGCATGTGTGTAGGAGGACAGCCAGAAGAAGGAGGCAGCCGAAGCATTCCTGCCAGCTAGATTCAGTTCCTGTGCATCCATTTTTCATGGTAGTATCACATCTCTCCACTTTTTCATTGTTTTCTCACATCTCGTTGACAAGTCTAGGACATTTCATGTTAGCCAACCCCAAATCATTTTGGGGCTAAGGCTTTATACATTAACGGAGAGTAAATCATAACAGCTACTCCCTGCAATCAAACATTCATAGAGGCATACTACCAAAATCGCAATAATGGATGTCTACATAACAGTAACACATCTCCAATAACTCTAAGATAGAGAGACCATACCACCATTCTACGATGCAAAACCACTATTGTCAAAGCAAGAAGTAGCGGAAAATCATCAAAATCGTACATATTACCAATTATACAAAACATAATTAAAACCATATAACTTAAATGAAGGAAATATACTGTATATAGTAAAATGTATGAAAAAAGGTGCAAGATTACTAATTTCGAAGAAAGTAGTAGTAGAACATCACGAACATCGTACTAATTACCATTTCCACAACAAATTATCAAAATCAGCCAACTCAAATCACGAAAAAAAAATTAAAAAAAAATTGAAAGCGGTTAAGTTTCACAATTTGGGGAAAATGGAAAATTACCGAGCGGCATGGGAGTGTTGAATCTGGTAATAACCGGCGTGATGACCTAGGTCTTCAACAGAGACGCCTCTAGGATCGACCAAATCGGGGAATTTGAACAACTTCTCGACGATCCTCGGCCTAACAATCGAGTCTGATAATAAGCTAGCTTCATCGTCGACGACATTGACGGACTCCTTGGGGAACAAATTGAGCTGCCGGATGAGTCTCTCAGCTTGAGTGGTCGGAAAAGTGGGGTTGGTTAGTGTGAGCTTGGTGGCGGAAGCGGGGGAGAGAGAAAGTGGAGATAGAAAGAGAAAGAGGAGAGAGAAACATATCGTCATCGTCGTTAAGTTTTTCATCTTGTTAAGAGTGAGAAAGAGGGTAGGGGTATATATAGAGGAGAGGGAAATGGATGGGTCGTATAAGGAGTGAGGTGGCGACGATAACGGAAGTGACGGAAAGAGAGTGGGTTGTTGTTGGTTGTGACGTGTTGCTTTGCTTTCTGTTGCTTTGCTTGTTTGGTTTCTTTGCTTTTTCAGGCGGGAACTTAACGGATTAAATATCTTTTTTCGGACTTTTGCACCCAATATAGTCACGTGACTTCTAGTTTAATACTCCTCCGTTCCAAAATGGTGAATTTTATTTGCAAGACACCAAATGTGTAAGATATTTTGAAATGATCACAATGCCCTTGTATATATAACAACAAAAAAAAATTACAATTTCATTTCAAACATTTCAAACGTCGGTCTCTTCCTCCCCATCTCCATTTCCGACGATACCCAACGCCAACCACCACCGTTTCTTCGCCGGAAAACTCAATTCTTCTACAATGGTTCGGATGAAAATTCCCAATGTCGCCAAGTCTACCACTGGGACCTCGTCTACCGCCGGTGTCTTCGCCGGAAAACAGGTAAATTTGAATTTGAAGCCCTAATAGATTTAATGCCTAAAATTGAATGTTACAATGCGTAATTGTAGTATAAATTTGAGTCGGAAATTGTTGTAACATCAATTTACAACCTAGCTTTCAATTTCAATGTCAATTTCAAAGGATACGTAACTGGGTTTGCAAAAAAATTCGTACTGGTTGGGTGTTTCGTGTGTCTATACACGAAATGTTTTTGTGCATTTCGTGTTTAGTAACACGAAATGTTCCAATGTAAATTGTGTATAGGCACACGAAATGAGACTCAAAATCTTACCTATGTGTTTCGTGTGCCTATACGAAATAGACTTGATTTCAACTTCGTACTAATTTACACGATGTGATTCACTAAATTTCGTGTATATTCATACGAAAACTAAAGGAAAATTTCTCCTTTAGATTACGTGTGATTATACACGAAATGTTGAATGGCATTTCGTGTTAATTCATACGAAATATTTCTTAAAATTTCGTGTATATTCATACGAAATCTAAAGGAAAATTTCTCCTTTGGATTTCGTGTGAATATACACGAAATGTTGAGAACCATTTCGTATCATTTTACACGAAATGTTATTCAACATTTCGTAATATATTTACGAAATAGTTCAGGCCCAGGCTAGGCCCCAGGCTGGAACTTTAAGCGTGACTAATTTATTGTCTCTTATTTGAATTTTTGTAGGGACGTCAACACATGGCCAGCTTCGATAGAAGAGAAAGGCCGAGACGGCGGTTAAGAAAGATAAACGCGCCAAACAAAAACATGATAAAAATGATGAGCACGAGGCGCTGATTGAGCCGGAGCACATTGAGAGTGAGCATACGAGATGATGAGGCGGCCTCTGCTGGTCACGAGGATGTTCTTTGAGTCATGTTCAATCTTCATCTTCGATTACGATCTTTGCTTGAGTCATCTTCGACTGCGAGGAGGAGGAGGAGGAGGAGGAGGAGCGAGAGGCGGAGATACGTGATGTTAGACGTTGAGGCATGGGAGGAGGAGGGGGTCGGGGATGTGGCTAGAGGCGGGGACGGGAGGAGGAGGCGGGGGTGCGGGTGAGGAGGAGCCACCGTCATGGCGGTGTGAGCGACCCGGGTGGCGGCCACGAGGTTTGTGATTTGTTATACGGGTTCGGTCGTCACCAGAGCAGAGATTGGGGCAACTGACCCAGCTGCTTGATCGGTGGTGAAGTTCCGTACCGGGCATCGGCATCTCGATAGGTAAGCTATTTGTTTACAAAAATAAACTTTGACGAAACATTGGTTTTAATGTAATCATTATTGTGAAATTCTAAAAATTGTTATTGATAAATCTTTAAACGGGTTCTCGCGTGATAGGCGGCCGAGGATGATCGAGCATGGTTATTGCGATCGATGCTACGAGGTATCCATCACTGCATGATACCACCATTCGCTAGGACTAGCTCGGCGGCTGGCGGCGGCATTTGTGGAACGGTGGTCTCACGAGACTAACACGTTTCACGTAATGGAGTGGGGGAGATGGCGATTACGATGCATGGCGTCGCTCATATTCTAGGTATATTGTTTGTTATATTTTTCATTTTCAATATATAGAGCTTTGGTTATTGCATTTGACATATTCTTCATTTACAATTTATAGGTGTAAGTTTGTATGGGTTTTCTGTTAGGACGGCGGATCGAGCACGACTACTGCGAGATCAGGAGACACCTCGTCGGCGTCGAGGGGCACGTCCTACACATTACGTGAGCTCCGTCTTGCCTTTGAGGCCCGTTGAGACATGTCGGATGACAGGCGTGCATCCGGTAACATCTCCTGTTCCTCTTGGGTTGCACGTTGTTTGTGGACGAGAGTCGATAAGATACTGCGGCTTATCTTTCCTGTGCATGTATCTTGGAGATTTGGGCGTCTCGCACAGGGATCAACGCTTTGGCGTCACATCTATCGCAAGATTGGGGAAGATGTCCGGATCGGATGCGCTCGGATGGGAGGCATTTGTTCGACTCTCACAGAGGTAATATTTAATATTTATTTAATACTCCTTTTTTTTTCCTAACGAGATGTCTTTTTTGACATATTTCTAAAATACTTTTCGGGCTGGATATACGAGTACTTCGGGACTTCAGCGCGACTTTTGAGCCCCGGAGCCGGATTGGCGGGAGGGAGCGCAGCTAGCCGAAACCGGACTAGTCCATGGTCACGAGGCTAATAATAGAAGTACAGCGGGGAGATGGAGCATCTACGCTTCGTGTTTTTGTACGATGCATTTGGGATGGACTGAACTCTTTGAAGTGGAGCGTACGCTCCTAAGTCGCTTGCACCACTGAACCCACACGATCATAGCCACACTATGCTCGTCTCCTACGTTTGCTCGGACGCACCCGATCGAGAGTTCTTTGACTCGTGGGAGCAACACACGGGGAGTCCTACGGGTCAGGGCGGGGCGGATTGGCTCGGCTCAGCGAGGTCGTGGGAGAGGGCAGGGAAATGGACAAGAGTCAGAAGGACTTACGCTGGTCCCGTTTATTGACGGGGTCGGAGTCGAGGGGGTGATGGGCGTGTGGCTATTGTGGCATTAAAGCTGTGAATATACGGAAATGAAGACAGAGTCAAGTCGCTCAGTCTACAATACTTCTGGTATACTTTGTCATTAATGCCTTATCATAGAGTCCCATTTATTGAGCCAAGGCATCGCCGAGATGTCGGGCCCGAAGAGGGTGACTGGGTAAGACTAATTGTGGCTATTGGCTAGTAGGCTGAGATATACGGGAGGATGAGGGCATGTGGCCTCGAAGTCATGTGATTGTTGCCTTGGTGCATGTGGTCGGCCTTGAGAGCTTTATCGCGAGTTATATCTTGAACCAAGTATGGAGCCGAGCTCTGATCGCATTGCTTACTATTCTCTCTGCTCTGCGGCTCCGGTATTATTATATGATATGATCCTCCCAGAGCTAGGACACATCATTGCCACGAGGTATAATGTGGTGTTCATCTCCAAATGCAGCGCTAACCGGTGGCTTAGCATGCCTTCGGTGGCCCCGTACCACAAGGAGTAGGACCAGACTTGTGCTTGGACACATTGGAAACCATTTTATATTGCTGCACATGTTAGATATTGATTACCCAATGCCATCGCTAGCGATATATTGGGAGGCTCATCGTGATGCAAGCGCAAGTAACTTGGTCATGCCATACAGAGCTCGGATAGAGACATTCAACCGACTCTCAATTGCGTCGAACGAAGAAAGAGTTTCAAGAAATAGGCCATAGTATGAGTGTATCATTTGACTTATTGAGCCTTTTTTATTTGTATGTATGAATCATGAAGTTTTTATTGAGCCTTGTTAAAAACTGTTTGGAAGTTTGGATGTGTGATGTGAAATATGGCAAAGTATACCATTTTTTATGATTTTTTTTCAAGAAAGTTGTATTGGTCTTTGAATTTTCCAGTTTTTATGTTTGGAAGTATGAATTATGCAGACTGTTTATTTCGTGTGAATATACACGAATTTTTCAGGTAATTTTCGTATTAAAATACATGAAATAATTGTTAATATTTCGTGTAAATCTACACGAAATAACTCAATACATTTCGTGTATTTTCATACGAAACATATCTGACAACGTCGTGTGTAATCACACGAAACGTTCACGTACGGGTGAGGACAGTTTTGTCAATTGTCCGTGCCTTGCAAATAACATGCCTTGCAAATAACCACGCCCTTCCAAAATGTACAAATTTATTTACTAGAAAATTGTCGCAAATTAAAGTCTCTTTTCTTTTTTTAAAGAAAAATAAATGTTTCTAATATATTTTTTTTACAATAGAAAAACACAATTCATTATATACTTTTCAAAACTAATATTTAAAAAGTATATAACGAAAATATTTATCAATTTTTTACATTTTGTTTATTCTTTAAAAAACATAGATTTTCAATTTTTCTATTCCCTACGCCCCATCTCAAACCGGACTAACTTTTACGATGACCAAGAAAAAGTGAGGTACAAGAGAGGTGGTGTGATTATGAAAGATAATGAGTGAGACGAATGGTAAAAAAAATTTGTCATTGTGGATAATTCGATTTGAGGTAAGACAGATCAAAAAGGAGATAAATTTGATTTGAAATAAGCAAGGTTCTAAAAAGCGCTAGGCGGATGCTAGGCGGCAGAGTCGGGCCTAGCACCCAGGCGGAGACTAGTCGGGATTTGTCGGGATTAGTCGGGACCTAGGCGGGGCTTAGAACTAGGCGTTGGAGAGGGGTCTAGCCCTAGGCGGGGCCTAAGCGCCCTTAGGCGGGGTCTTTTAGAACACTGAAAATAAGACGAAGGAAGACCATAGGATAAAAAACAAATCAAGGAATCAGATTATAAATTACTTGGATAAAAGCGGTGACATTTTTGCAATTAGTATGATAGACAAGGATAAAGCTGTAAAATGTCATTTGACTTTGCAAATTCAAAACCTGTCACATCATTATCCATATTTTTCTCAAATTTCAAAATTAAATATCTCAATATCTATAAATTGAAAAAAATTCCTAGAATAATGTTTTCTCGCATCGGCGAGAAGAATCAAACTAAATTCCTAGGTTTTGAAAAAAAAATGTTGAACAACAATGAAATTCTTAAAATACACTTGAATTCATTAGCTTATTGTGTATTTTTAACATTAAACTTGGATTTATTAGCTAATTAGCTACTGAATTCATATGTATTTTGAACATTGCATTCAGTAACTAGTTAGCTATTGAATCAATGTGTATTTTGAATATTGCACATGAATTCTGTAGCTAGTTAGCTACTGAATCCATAAATAATTTGAATATTACACTTCGATTCAGTAGCTAGTTAATTATTAAATCTATGTGTATTTCGATCATTACACATGGATTCATTAGCTAGTTAGCTATTAAATCTATATGTATTTTTTAACATTGCACATGAATTCAGTGGCTAGTTAGCTAATGAATACATGTGTATTTTTGATCATTCTACTTTGAATCAGTAGGTAGTTAGCTACTGATTACATGTTTATTTTAAACTTTACAATTGGATTCATTAGCTACTTAATTACTGAATTCATGTGTATTTTTGATGAATTCAAGTGTAATATTCAAAATACACTTCTATTCATTAGCTATTTAGCTATTGAATCAAATTATATTTTGAAAATTTCATTGTTGTTCAATTTTTTTTTTCAAAACCCTATCTTCAGGATGTAGTTTGATTTGCCTCGTCGATACGAGAAAATCAGTGTTGATACGAGAAAATCAGTGTTCTCAGAATTTTTTTTAAACTTATAGATTTTGAAATTTGAGGAAAATTTAAATGATTACGTGACAAATTTTGAAAAGTGATGGTCAAATTACATTCTTTCTCCCAACTTTCACATAAACTACAAAAATGCGACCATTTTTTTTTTATAAAAGTACATTTAATCTAAACCATTAATTTATTTTAACTCAATGGTTGTGGTTAGTTGTCATGGTTAAAATTTTAAATAGGTTCTCATCGTAAGACCCTCTTGTGTATATATATATATATATATATATATATATATATATATATATATATATATATATATATATATATCAAAATAAGCAAGGATCGATTAAACTATATAAACCTAAACATGAGAATAAAGAAGATAGCAAATATAACGATTCTAAAATATAAGGAATTTAGATGGCTGAGTTGACTTTTTTATTTTAAGGTATGTGGCCATTGTTCTACCCGCCACACTGCATAAATTTTGAATATTATACAGCTGCGATGAGTGATTTAAAACATCATCTCAAAAGTGTTTCCACCTGACGCTGGCTGGTTTCCGATACCGATATACCTTATAAATATAAAAGACTTCTATACTAATGAAAGCATTAATATATCATAAAGAATGGGAAAAGTAATTACAAGAAATACTTACTTTGTATATATTACAGAACTTTCTTTTACAATGGTTAATGGTGGATGGTTGATAGTTACAGTCGATGGTTATGGAGAGAGAGGGATATCTACAAAGAAAAACTGAAAAATAAAACTTGCAAATGAAAACCTACCTCAACAACTGAGGAGGATCCCTTATTTATATGACAAGAAAAGTTATGGATCACGCCACATGTGCGGTGCGCATTTATCCTCCGAAGAGGGATCCACAACTTTTGACTAATATACATAATTACAAAAGAAAAGTAATATCCACTGAGAAAGTGGTTTCAGTGGATTCCTTCTTTTTGAAAATTGAGGGGCTGCTTCACTGTGTGGAGATGCCATCTTTTTGAAATTGAGGGGGCGGCTTCACTGTATGAAGATGCCTTCTGTCCTTGTCTTTTGTTATTTGTCTTCTGGTGGGAATATCTCCACATTGTTTTGTCGAGCAATTGGATCGTTTGTAGCTGTATGCTGGTGTAGTCATCTTTACAGGTCTAGGTCTAGATCCTGTGTTGGTTGGGAGAAAAAGTCATCATTTTGATTGAAGTCCTCTTCTGGCATTGTTGATGATGAGATTCCTTCGTCGCTGAGTTGGCTCATTAATTTTTCAAAGTCTATTTGGTTGGTGCATTGAGCCATTTGTGCCATGATTTGTTGTTTCCTTTGGAGAAATTCTTCATTTTTCTGAATTTGTTTTGGTGGAATATCTTTGCAGAAGCTTGGATTTTGTTTGAAATATTTTATGACTGCAGTCAAATCACAACGAAATATTTCTGTTTTATCCCACCATTTGATCTTATGTTTTCGTATCAAGACGGGAAGAATGATTTTTTGTACACACGCACACAGTTGTTACCCATGGGCACCCATTTGTACACAATCACAAATTTGTTTTTCTTAAAGATCAAATTCTGTCATGAAAATCCAAGGAACTCGGAAATTATGACAGAACAGGGTCCAAAGAGGGGTTTGAGCAATATGCTCAGGATATATGATTTTTATTGCCCAATGGTCAAAGGCCTTTTGTACACACTCTGGAACAATTGTTTTGTCTAAACCAAAGTTTTTCCACCATAGATGGAACCAAAATGGAGTAGGGGAAAGAAAATGGGGGCGATATGTAAAAGAAGTAGGACAGAGAAAAAGATTTATTTTGTTTATGAAAAGCTCGTGACCAGGCTGTAATGTAATCCCAATAGTTAAATCGGGATGAACCATTTTGAAAATGTAAATCTTTAGCCTCATTGGGCTTTTGGGCCCAGTCTGATACTGAGAGAATTTTTAAAATTTGGACCTTACAATATCGGATTTTGGAGGTATCCAAATGGTCAGTTGAGTATTAGAAAGTGGCAGACTTTGTTTGTGTCAAAATTTTCTCATAGTAAAATTGGGATTTCGTAAAATTGTCAGGTAAATAATTGTGTGATTCGGGTAGGAAAAATTCAGAAATTTGGTAAGGGTGCCAATTGGAATTGATTTCAAAGTATTCGGGTTCTATGACACAAATGAATTCTTCGTAAGTTTTGTAGGTGTAAGAAGTGGGTGGTGTTTGTTTTGGGCTTGGGCTAGGAGTTATTTGTTTGATACTTGTCGGAAGAGGCAAATGTGGGCTTGATGGTTGTGGGCTTTCAATTTTTAGTGTGGTTTTGTAGGTTTTTTGTGAGGGAGATGACGTAGAAGGTTTTGTAAGCTGGGGAAAAAGAGGTTTTGTATCAGTAGCTAAAATAGCAAATTGGTTTTCAGTTTTTGGTGTTTTATCAGAGATAAAATTTGGAGCTTTGGTCAATGGTTGCGTAGAGTATAAGGGTTTTTTGTCTTTTCCTTTGGTAATTGAACCTGTAAACATCCTGCAAAATCATTTTTATCCTGTAATGTTACGTAAGAGGATCATATCAAGTTCACAGAGGAGTAGTCTAAGCCTTTGTTTTTTATTCCATATTACATTATTTAATGCAGTTTCTAAATTAGACTATATATATGGATCTCTATTCCTTTCTTCTATTAATTCTTCTTCAAGGATTTTAATTTTGTTAATGAGTTTTTTCTCTTTTCTTCTGATCCTTTTAAAAATTGTCATAAATTGAGTCATTGTAACAGAACCTGTAAGCATAAAATTAGTCTGGTATTAGCATGAGATTTTGTTGTGTACTTCCTATGTAATCATTTTCTATACATTTTATGATTCTTTTTAATGCCGAAATGTCTGCTTCAATGGAGGGTCTAAATTTTTTGGTAAAATTGTATTCTAATAGTTCTTCCAAGTCAAATATATGATACCTTAGTTCTGAGGTTTTACTAATTGGGATTGGAGGAGGAAATTTATCAATTGGTACTGGGGCTTGGAAGTTTTTGCTTTCTTTTAATAATATTTCAGTTTTTTGGAAACAAAATTTCAAGTAATTTATTGTTTAGGTATACATATACTCCATTGATTTGTATAGGCCATTCTTGATAGTTTTTGTCAGAAATATCAGGTTTCTGTTGGGATATTTCAAGAATTAGGGTTTCTTGGTAAAGCTTTTCTCTTGGTGTTAATATTTGTTTTGATTGTGAAGAAGAACCTATTTCTAATTTAGGGTTTTCCATTGTTTCCTTGCAAAAATTCCCTTGTTAGAAAGTCTGGGATAGAATTGTCTTTTCCTGCAATGTGAATTATTTCAAAATCAAAAATTGATAATAGTGCTTGCCATCTGGCAAAGATTTGTTTTGCAGCTAAATTTTTTACGTCTTTTTGTAGAACGTCTTTTGCCGCTTTGCAATCTACTTTAACGGTGAATTTTTGATTTAATAAGTCATCCTGGAACTTTGTTATACATAAAACTATTGAAAGGATTTCCTTTTTTATTGTTGAATATTTAGACTGTGTTTCGTTCCATATTCCTGAATAATATCTAATTATATGAGTTTTTCCATTTATTTCTTGGGTTAATATTCCCCCGTATCCTATTTCTGAAGCATCCGTAGAAATTGTTTTTGGTGCTTTTGGATCACATATTGTTAGACAGGGTAATTGTTTTACATATATCTTAATTTGTTTGATTATATTTGTATGCTCTTTCTTCCATGGTTTTGGGGTTTTTCTCAGTCTATCATAAAGAGGTTTACAGATTTGCCTTATTTTTTGAAGAAAGTCAGCTATATAGTTTAACGATCCTAAGAATCTTTGCAATTGAGTTTTGTCTTTTATTTCATCGGGGAATTTGTCAGCAAAGTCTATAGATCTTTGGATTGGTATTATAGTATTGTTGGTTATTTCGTGTCCTAAAAATTTTATTTTTGTTTGATATAATTTTATTTTGGCTTTGGATAAAACTAAACCATTTTTTATCATTACTTTGTAAAATATATTTAAATGCTTTTTATGTTGTTTTAAATTTTTACTAAAGATTAATACGTCATCTATGTAAACAATAATGAATGTATATGGTGTGAATATTTCATTCATTATCTTTTGGAATTCGCTTGGTGTATTTTTTAATCCAAATGGCATAACATTCCACTCATATTGGCCAAATGGTACTGTAAAAGCGATTTTGTATTTATCTTGTTCTGCTATTTGTATTTGCCAAAATCCTGATTTCATATCAAATTTTGAGAAGATTGATGCATTATGAAGTCTTTTAAATAAGTCTTGTTTATTAGGGATTGGATATCTGATCCATTTGAGTGTTGTGTTTAGAGGTTTATAATTAATTACTAATCTTGGTGCTCCTCTTTCAATTTCAGCATTCTTTGATACATAGAAGGTCGAGCATGATCATGGTGATTTACTTTTCCTAATTAGTTTTTTATCTAATAAATCTTTTATTTATTTTTTGCAATATTCTAATAATTCTTGATTCATTTGTATTGGCCTTGCTTTTGTTGGAATCATTTTTTCATTAAATTCTTTTTCATATGGTAATGTTATGACATGTTTTTTTCTTTCCCAAAAGGCAGTAGGAAGATCAGAACATAGGTTTTTCTCAAATTTTTCTAGTATTTTCTCAACTGTATTCTTATGTTCTCGTAGTTGTAGTTTTTCTTCCAATTTTGTATTATGTAGATCTTCTTTTAAGAATTCAATTTGTTTTTGTAATAAATTTATTTTTGATACATTTGTTCTTTGTAAATTGTTTACATCATGGTTAGAAACGGGATATAAGAATCTAAATATTATTTTTTGTCCTAATATTTTTGTTTCCACTCCTTATTTGGATACCTTAAAGGGATATAACATTTGTAAGAAGGGGTTTCCTAATATTACTTTTGTATTTAAGTCTTTTACAAGTATTAGACTTGTTTTAAAACAAATGTTATTGTTACATATATGTGCTTCTGGTATTTTGTATTTAACTTGTAATTTGGATGAATTTGCCGCATAAATGCTTTGTTTTGTCTTAATAAAATATTTAGAAGGTATTATGCCTTGTTCTATGCAATTTAAGTCTGCTCCGGAGTCTAACATGGCTATTCCTTCGTATTGAAAAGTTCATATTTTCATATTTATGGTGACATACCACTTTTGGAATCTAACTTTGGTTAAAGTGTATACACTTCCTTCTGTATTTTCTTCTGTGGAAGAATCTGTTTCTGTTGCTGTATTTTTTCTAGTATTTATTTTTATGCCTTTGTTCGTTGTTTTTGAAAAAGGGTTTTGGAAATGGTTCTCTAAGTTTGAGTTTTTTGTTTGGGAAGTTTCTCCCTTATATGTCGCACTTATTTGTTTTTTAATTTCGTGTAACGTTATTTTTGCTTCTAATTCTTTTTGCGATTTTTGTAATTCTAGATTATTTTGTTTTAATATTTTTATTTCTTGCTTTATTTCTTTAATTTCTTTTTGTAAGTCTATGGAAGAAATTTGTTTCTTTTTGTTCTGGAACATTTGTATGACATCTTCGTATTGGGATAGCGTTGAGGTTTCTGGTTTTTCTTCGTTTATGATTTTTTCTAATTGTTTTAAGAATTTCCGTTTTATTGTTGGTTCTTTAATGTCTTTAATTTTTTCTAATATTTCATCATATTGTTCTATAGTATTAATTTTGGTGGTGCATAAACATATTCCTTTGCAACCATTTTGACATTCATTATTTTCGTCACTTTCATTAAATGTGTTGTCTGTACTGGGTGAGGGGTCATTTTGACTAAAATATTCATTTTCTGAGGCTGTTACTTCAAGATTATCTATTTTGGATATTATTTGGTCTATTTCTTTTATGTTGAGGCTATTGCAGATTTGTTTTATTTGTCTTCTTGCTGGGCAATTTCTGGCAATATGTCCTTGTTTTTTACATAGAAAATATCTTATTTCTTTATTGTGGGTGTTCGAGTTTTTTGTTATTTCTTTTATATTTTTTGTTATTGTGTTTGTTATTATACTTTTTCTTATGGCCTGATTTTTTATAATACTCAGGGGGTTCTCCTGTATACTTTTTATTTGTTTTTCTATGTTTTCTTCTATAAATACTATTTTTATTATAGGGGTTGTGACTTTTCTTTTTATGGGGTGGTTGTATTCTACCGAATTCAAATTGTTCACACCAATGTCCTAATTCTCTACGTGTTTGTGCGCTTTCCTTCTTTAATTTATTATTTAGTCTTTGATCCTGGCAAAGCCTTAGGCCGGTAATGTTTACGCAAGTAATTAGGTCTCCATAGGTTAATTCATTATAAGAAATTTGTCCAAATTTTTGTTCTATTGTATCTCTAACCTTTTCTGAAAATAATCCTGGTAATCCAGTGATAAATTTTTCTTTCCAGTAAATGTTATTCGGGTCTGCTAAATTGAAAACTCTTTTTAAGAAATTTTCTTTATACCATTTGAATTGTTCTAGTTTTCTACATTTTAGATTTTGTAATATTTCTGAGTTTCTTTCCGTATATAAATCTATGTCTCCTATGAAATGGGTTGTGATATTGAATATTAAGGTTATTAATTGTGCTGGTGCGGGTCGTCCATTTTCATCTACTAAAGGTTGTTCTTGTTCATTTAATCTTACCGCAGATAAAATTTCTTCTTTTATTTCCCTTACTAGTAGTTTATCCCACCAAGTTCGTAATTGTCCTGTGAATCCTAGGATTATGTTTTCTACAGCTTGTCTTTCTGTGATATTTGTTGTTTTGTAAATATTGCCTACGATAATCATTTCTTTTGTTTTATTGATGATTTCCATTTCACTTAATTCATATATGTTTTTTGCGTTGTAAGATTTTTGTTGATTTCCTAGTATTGCCAAATCTTCTACTTCTTTTTTATAATTGGGAAGACTCCTTATGGCTTGTATTCGTATTAATTTGCTTTTATTTCTTTTTTCATCGTTTGTATTTTCGTATTCATTGTCCTCAGAAGTAGGGATAGATTCTGATTCAGATGAGGATTCTTCGTTGTATTCTGTTAGTACACTGATGTTTTTGTCTTTAATTGTACCTGTTTCTTCTTTTATTTGTATATGAGTTTTTATGTTTTCCATTAATTCATTTAAAGGATTATGTAAGTGTTAGTGTAATTTGCAGGTGATATCGTAGATGATTTCCCAAGTGATATCGCAGATGATATCCTGGACTGAAAATTATATAGTTGTATATTTATTGTTTATTATTTAATGGACTAACGTGCTAATATGGTCTGTATAGTCTATGGTTTATGGTTGTATTTCAGGGTGCAATAGCATCAAAGAAGGAGCTAGACACATGTGGAAATTGGAAGAAATGAATTAATACATTTTATGTATTAATTCGTAATTTTGGCATTCAACAACAACATGTATGTGGACTTTGTCAAAGGTTGTTGCTGAATTATAAAAGAGGTACAAGGATGAAAAAGCAAGGGAGTACAAGGCGTGGAAGCATGGCTTGAGGATTCAACAACTCGGTTGCTACAAAATAGGAAGTGGGAGCTAGAATTGTGGAAACAAATTAACCCACTCTCCCTACACTTCCTCCACGTGCAAGACCAGCCCCAAGGCTGTTATTGGAGTAGCCTTCAAGTATTTGAAGACTATAAATAAGCTTGGAAGTTTTATTTGAAGACATGCCAATTATTTCATCACATTCACACCTTCGAAAAGCTTAGAGATAGAGTTCTTTGTTTGGTTCTTTTTAAATCCTTTCTCCCTTGTAATTTCGCACTTGATTACTTTGGTATCAAGGTGTGTGAAGGCTAGAATAGGATTCCGTTCTTTATCTCTTGTTCCATAGAGCTCAAAATAGATATAGCTATAGGGAACTTTCGGCTTTGTAAATTCATTCATAGTGTTTATAAAGTCTTGCCTAAGAGGCACTCTCAAGTTATATTTATATAACTTGAGAAAAACAATTTTGGTGTTTTATTCCATGCAAACTCTTTTACAAAATTGTTTTATTTTCGAAGTGTGTGTGTGTGCCATCCCAAGTGCTATCGTTGGTGCTGTTATCACCTTGGATATCACTTGTGATTCAAGCCGTGACAATTTCAATTGGTATCAGAACCTCTCACTTGACGATACTAAGTGTTTGATCCTCTTTATCATGGCTTTTGATCCTGCAAATCCAAACCAAAAACGTCTTCCTGTTTTAGATGGTTCGAATTATGCATATTGGAAAATTCGCCTTCGCTCGCATATCAAATCAATTGATCTTCGAGCATGGCGATCTATAGTTCATGGGTACTCTCTTCCACTCTTACCTCTGATGAGGATGGTGATGTTGAGTTAAACACGAAGGTGAGTGGACGAATGAAGAGATCACTCTAGCTAACTATAATGAGAAAGCTCTTAATGCTATCTTTGAGTGGGTTGACATGCATATTTTTAAACTTATTCAAAATAGTTCCACAGCTCAAGAAGCTTGGGATATTTTACAAAGGTTTTGTGAAGGTGATTCTAGTGTGCGTGAAAACAAACTTAGAGGTCTTACTGGCAAATTTGAAAGGTTGAGAATGGGTGAAAGTGATACCATTTTCTCTTATTTTGAAAAATTGTTTGACATTGCTAATGAGTGTCAACTTTTAGGTGAACCTTTTACAAACAAACAATTGGTTTCAAAGGCTATTAGAACTCTCCCTGAGCGTTTTAATATTAAGGTTTCATCTATAGAAGAGGCTCATAATCTTTCTACTATGAACATCAATTCCTTAATAAGCATTTTAAAAAATTTTGAGTCAAACCTTGCTGAGCAAAGTGAAGCTTCTAAGGGCAAGAGTGTTGCTTTAAAAGTTCAATCCTCTAGTGGTTCAACTAATGAGGATGACGAAATTTTTGAGGAATTAGGTGAAGATGCCAGTGTTGCCTTACTTACCGGGAAATATAACTCAATGGTGAAAAATTTAACAAAGAAAATGTGCGGTAAAGGCTAAAGAGCAACAAGCCAAGGTGTACAATTCAATGCCCAAGAGGACATTTCCATCTACTCGAAAGGTGGTCCCATAAGGAGAGCATCATCGGATCAATCCAGATCTGATCCAAAATACCTTGAATCAATCCAATGTCATGCTTGCTCTGGATGGGGTCATTATTCAAATGAGTGTGCTAACACTCTAAGGAAGATGGGAAAGAACCTATGGGTTTCTCTCGGTGACAATGAGGATGAGGAGACCAATCAATCGAAGATTCGAGATCAAACGGCAATGGTGGTCACAAGCTGTGACTCGGACTCTGTCGGTGATACCCAGGTGATATCCAAAATGGGATAGCACCCGAGATATCATCCAACAGTATACAGATTTAAATTTGATAAATCTTTGTTTGTTTTGTGGGTTACGTTAACATGGATGCGGAGTTGTTCACAAGATGAAAAGGAGTTCGGCAAGGATGAACTCATTTGTGGTCTTAAGAACCTTTGCAAAGAATTGGTGGATGAATGGAAGAAAGAGAACAAGAAGGTGATCTCTCTGTCCAAAAAGGTTCAAGACCTAACCGATGGCTTGACTAGATTGGAAGTTCAACTCACAAAGAAGGATGTGGAGAGTGGACAAAGTCAAGAGCAAACTTACTCTTGCTTAGAGACAACATTCAAGAAACTCAATACGAGTTCTACTAAGTTAGATGCAATTCTTGGGTTGTCCAAACCACTCAAGGCGGTATGGGTTTTCAAGAGTCTTTAAATGCTATTACATCTACTTTGTCTAATACAGAAGATAAGTTAATTTTTGTTAAAGAAAGAGATCATGTTGAACCAATATCTTGATAAGTCTTCGACAAGGTAAAAATATGTAACTCTTGTTACTCTCTTTGGACATTTGAAAAATAATTGTAAAACTCTCTTAAAGAAACAGATCCAGTTCTGTGTGATACCCGAAGTGCTACCTAGCATGTCGAGATATCACTGTCGATCGAGAAGAAAAATTATCAAAGTAGAAAAGTGTGGAAACCTAAGTCTAATTTGATATGTGATGTTGTATGCATTTGCCTTAAAAACTAATGTTGAAGGTTCATGGTATTTTGATAGTGGTTGTTCTCGTCATATAGTTGGAACAAAAATATTTTTAAAGGAATATGAACCTATTCAAGGTGGTAGTGTAACATATGGTGGTGGTGGCAAGAGTAATATAGTAGGAAAAGGCGTATTAAATGTACCTGGATTTCTGCTTTGAAAAATGTTTTGCATGTTGATGGTGGTAACTAATTTAATTAGTATTAGCCAACTTTGTGATGACAACCTTGAAGTAAAATTCAATAAAAACACTTGTGAAGTTTTTGATTGTACCAATAAGCGTGTTATGGTGGTACTAGGTCAAGTAATAGCTGTTATCTTGTTGAGGATAAACAAGTGTGTCATTCTGTGAGGGTTGATGATGCTACCTTATGGCATCAAAAGTTGGGTCATGTCCATTTTCGTAACATTGTGAAACTCATTAATGCTGAAGCTATAAGAGGTATACCTAGTCTGGACATTAGTACAAAAATCATATGTGAAGATTGTTTAAAAGGTAAACAAACTCGTGCTACCCATAGTGCTACCCAACATAATGAGGAGTATTATGGGACAACGACCTTTTTCAATTAATGCATATGGATTTAATGGGTCCAAGTTGAGGTAGACAGTTTAGGAGGTAAGAAATATACTTTTGTAATAGTTGATGATTTTTCTAGATTTACTTGGGTATATTTTTTAAAAGAAAAATCAGAAACTTTTGAAAAGTTTAAAGTCTTACATGCTAAAATCAAAAACATGTTTTCTGCTCTTATCATGCAAATAAGGTCTGATCATGGAACGGAGTTTGATAATTCATTGTTCTTTACTTTTTGTGAATTAAAAGGAATTAAACATGAGTTTTCTGCTCCTAAAACACCTCAACAAAATGGGGTGGCTGAAAGGAAAAATAGGACCTTACTTGAGATGGCACGTGTGATGTTGTTTTCAAAAAGAATTTCAAAAATTTTTTGGGCCGAGGCCATAAACACGGCTTGTCACACGGCCAATAGGGTTTGTCTAAGACCTGGTACTAGAATGACACCTTATGAAATTTTGAATGGTAGGATACCAAAAGTTCATTATTTTCATACATTTGGGTGTGTGTGTTATGCTCTAAATGATCGGGATTACTTGGCTAAATTTGACTCTAAAAGTGATAAGGCTATATTTCTTGGGTATGCTCGGGACGGAGTCGAGCATATAGGGTTTATAACCTTAGGTTAAAATCCATTCAGGAATCAATTAACGTTGTTTTTGATGATTTAGCAAGTGTTACGGGTGATGGAGTACAGAATCTCCATTAATATTCTTGGAAGAACTGGAGAATCAAAATCAAGTAAGTGATACCCCAGTCTTTGGCCAAAGTGTTGCCACCGATGGGATAGCATCTCGGTATCACCCAAGACCAATCCAAAGAATCGAAAAGGATGAACAGTCAGATGATGATCATGTGCATGAAGACTTGAGAAGGGATCCACCGGCTAGGATCGAAGAGACCATCCTTCCTCTCAAATTATTGGAGAAGCTAGTGAAGGGGTACAAACAAGGAACAAAGGACATTTTAGTGACCGTGAAATGGCAAGGTATGTGTGTATGTCCACCACATACCACAAGGTAAAATATTCTGTTTTGTCTCTCTTTCTTTAGAACCCAAAAATATTTACGAAGCTTTAAAAGATAATTTTTGGATACAAGCCATGCAAGAGGAACTTGACCAATTTGCTCGTAATGAAGTTTGGTGTTTAGTACCACGTCCTAGTAATACAAATGTTATTGGTACTAAATGGATTTTCAAAAACAAATCAGATGAGCAAGGAAATATTGTTAGGAACAAAGCTCGTCTCGTAGCACAAGGTTACACCCAAATTGAAGGTGTTGACTTTGATGAGACCTTTGCTCCCGTTGCTAGAATAGAATCCATAAGACTCCTCTTGGCTATAGCTTGTTTTCTAAAAATTACTTTGTTTCAAATGGATGTTAAAGCCGCCTTTTTAAATGGTTATTTAAAAGAAGAAGTTTTTGTTGAACAACCAAAAGGATTTGAAGATCCTAATCTACCAAACCATGTATATAGACTTGATAAAGCTTTATATGGCTTGAAACAAGCTCCACGTGCATGGTATGGTCGCTTAACCTCTTTCTTACTTGAATATGGATTCACAAGAGGTGAAGCAGATAGGACCTTATTTATCCTAAGGCATGGCAAAGAAATAGTCATTGTTCAAATCTATGTTGATGACATAGTCTATGGCTCTACTTCTCAAACGTGTTTAAAAGATTTTGTAGAGGCCATGACATCAACATTTGAAATGAGCATGATTGGAGAGTTAACATTCTTTCTAGGCTTGCAGGTGAAACAATCAAATGAAGGAATATTCATTTCACAAAACAAGTATGCAAAGAGCCTAGTAAAAAGGTTTGGGTTGGAAGGAGCAAAAAGTTCAAAAATCCCCATGTGTTCTTCTCTCAAACTTGGTAGAGATCAAGTAGGTGAGGATGTTGATCCTACTCTTTATCGTTCAATGATAGGTAGCCTTCTCTATCTCACTTCTAGTCGTCCTGATATCATGTTCAGCGTGTGTGTTTGTGCACGTTATCAAGCCAATCCTAAAGTCTCTCACCTTAATTCTGTCAAAAAGATAATTAAATATGTTTCAGGAACAAGTGAATTAGGGATTTGGTTTAGTAAGGATACTAATACCAATTTGGTTGGCTTTAGTGACTCGGATTGGGCAGGGGATATTGTGAATGTGTGCCCCAAATTTTGTTTATTGGAATTCACGCGAGTTTGAAGACATCCGAGTTATTTGAAAAACGGAGTCGCCACGCCATTTTGATTACCTCAAAACTTTGAAAAAAAGGTTTTTACTTGGGTTCGGAGGTTAAGTTACCCCTTGGGAAGAACGTTTGGCGTTCACCCAAAGTGCCTTGCCGGAGCAAGTCTCCCAAGATTTCATTAATCGTGCTTGCTTGCGTGCTTTCTTTGTGTGCATGTGTTTGAGAGTAAAAGGGGGAATGTCCCAAGTTATCTTCCGGACGTACAAACCATTTGTTGGTTGTCGCTCGGGATTTCTTGGAATTTATGTATTTGGGATTATGATCCCGTCCTCATCTTATGACTTATGATCATCGCATTTTAAACCTCGGGACCCTCGGGACTTGCGTGATCGAGAGAATGACTCTCTTTGTGGTCAAAGATGAGGTTCTTTAGGAAGGAATGTCCTTAGCCCATCAATCCTACGCTTTAAGACGGTTGAGCTCGTATAGATGCTTCATACTCTTTCTTAAGCGATAATTGGAGATATAGGGTTCAAGGTGTACCTTTCTAAAGAGATATGGAACCTTTAATGGAAGGAACGATGCAAAGATGAGAACTTTTACACCGGTCCGTTCCAAGGTTGCTAATGGGGATATGGGGAAATGCATGTAAAAATGATACTTTAGTGAAAAGATGGCATTTTTGGAGTGTAAAGAATGTCTTTTGGTTGCAAGGGATGCCTTTTTGTGCAAAGAAAAGATTTTTATGTAAAGAATGTATTTTTATGTTGGAAAATAGCATTTAATGCACAAATGATGCATGAAAATGGCAAAGAATGATTTATTTTTTTTAATGCAAAGTATGCATTTTGAGCATGAAAATGAGTTTTTAAATGCAAAAGATGCATCTTTAATGTGAAAAGGGGTTTTTTGAGTGCAAAGGATGCACCATTAAAGCAAAGATGTCATTTTGGTGAAAAAGATATCCTTTTAATGCAAATGATCTTTGCTCTGTATGCAAATGTTTTAGTTTAAATGCAGATTGGTGCATTAGAAAAGGAAAACATCGATTGCGGTGAAAAGATAAGAGTGCACAAGCTGGCTATGTATGTCGCGCGACATAGGCTGCCTATGTCGCGTGACATAATAAGCCATTTTGCGAAGCCTAAACAACTGAGATTTGCAGAGGTAACAAGACACCAAAATGGTCAAGTTACTTCACAAACAAATCTCAGAGAGCATGTTTATTGATAATGAACACTTCAAGAGGGTGTGGATATGAGGGATCCACACTCATCTTGAGTGTTCATGCAAAACCAAGTCAAAACAGAGATTTTATTATGAAATGTAATGAAATAAAATGTGGATCTGGGTAATATGAAGCTAAAGCATGCAACTTTAATCAGAATACTACATTGTCAATGCATGTAACACATAGATTTCATATTCAAAGGAAAATAGAGAGTGGAAAAGGGGTAGAAACTCGTTACCCTTGAAGATCCACAACTCCTATATCAAGTTAGATATAGGAGCCTTCTAGCGTCCTCCTCCGGAGACTGAGTTCAGGCCTTGGATCCTTGAGAACCTCGAGTTCTTGATGTATAGGAAGTGTGTGTGTGTGTGGGAAGTGTGTGTGTGATTAGTTTGGTAGGATTGAGGTGATTTGGGGGGTATGTGAGGAGAGAGGAGGCTTCTGGAGCGTATTCCCTATAGAGGGGGCCGAGGGATGGAGGAGGTGTGTTAAAATGAGAGGTGGAGACCTCTATTTATAGTACACTGCATGGGCTTGTTATGTCGCACGACATAACAAGCCATGACTGTATTCCTTCTAGAAACATGCAAGGTGGCATGGTTCTAGAACTTTTCCTGGCTGGTTATGTCGCACGACATAAGGAGCCACATGCAGTTCCTTCTAGAAACATGCAAGGTGGCAGGTTTCTAGAAGGTTTTTATGGCCTATTATGTCGCACGACATAAGTAGCCAGATCTGGATTCTTCTAGAAACGTGCAAGGTGGCAGCCTTCTAGAAGGGTTTTGGGATTAAGAAAAACGTGTTTCTTAATCACCAAGCATTCCCTTCAGCCCTTAAAAGGCTTGAAACAGCTCTCGGAATTGTTCCGGAACTTTAGGAAAATCCGGGGAATTAGGAAAAATTACCGGAATTGCGGGAAAATTAGCAGGAAGGCATGAGCGAGATTTGGGTACTTACGAAGCCCTCGGCAACGTCACTTGCGGGCGAGTGGGGTTGTCGATAGAAAAGGATCCAATCTGGCGAATGCCGAGACGGATTGGGTGACCAAGTTGGTCGAGTGGCTGGACCTTTCATGAAAGGCTACCTACGTATCCCGGAGGAATCAAGCCATAATCGTAGTTCGGAATTCACTGGGGAAAGGGGGTGTCATATGTGACAAATTGGTGAACCTACGAGGAGGCTACCTACGTATCCGGGGGAATCAAGCCAGTCGTAGTTCAAGTTTTGAGCGAATCGAAATGTTATTCCTTCACCTTGGAATAACGGAGATCGAAAGAGGGAGATCGAAATAAAGCGAAAGAAGTCGAAATGTTATTCCGTCATTCGGAAATAACGGAGATCGAAATAAAGCGAAAAAGTCGAAATGTTATTCCGTCATTCGGAAATAACGGAGATCGAAATAAAGCGAAAAAGGTTGAAATATTATTCCGTCATTCGGAAATAACGGAGATCAAAATAAAGCGAAAAAAAGTTGAAATATTATTCCGTCATTCGGAAATAACGGAGATCAAAATAAAGCGAAAAAGGTTGAAATATTATTCCGTCATTCGGAAATAACGGAGATCAAAATAAAGCGAAATGTTATTGCCTTCCGGCAATAACCGAAATTTTAACAAGAAACATTATCCCATTTGGCAATAACGGGGATTTTCGGAGGGAAACGTTATCCCATTTGGCGATAACGGAGGATTTCCGGAGGAAACGTTATCCCATTTGGCGATAACGGAGGATTTCCGGAGGAAAGCGTTATCCCATTTGGCGATAACGGAGGATTTCCGGAGGAAACGTTATCCCATTTGGCGATAACGGAGGATTTCCGGAGGAAACGTTATCCCATTTGGCGATAACGGAGGATTTCCGGAGGAAACGTTATCCCATTTGGCGATAACGGAGGATTTCCCGGAGAAACGTTATCCCATTTGGCGATAACGGAGGATTTCCGGAGGAAACGTTATCCCATTTGGCGATAACGGAGGATTTCCGGAGAAACGTTATCCCATTTGGCGATAACGGAGGATTTTCCGGAGGAAACGTTATCCCATCTGGCGATAACGGAGGATTTCCCGGAGGAAACGTCATCCCATCTGGCAATAACGGAGGATTTCCCGGAGGAAACGTTATCCCATTTGGCGATAACGGAGAATTTCCCGGAGGAAACGTTATCCCATTTGGCGATAACGGAGGATTTCCGGAGGAAACGTTATCCCATTCGGCGATAACGGAGGATTTCCTGAGGAAACGTTATCCTATCCGCAATAACAATAACGGAGATTTGCGAAAAAGGTTGGATTTTGTAGAGAAGTTGGAAGGAATCAATAGTTTTTGTAAAGAAAAGTGGGGCCGAATAATTTTTGTAAAGAAAGCTGGGATGTACCCGATTATTTGAAAAATAAAATTGAAAATGCCAAGGGCAAATAAACTGAATCACAGAGGTAAATTTGTAAAATAGGCCTCGGGGGCACTAGAGGAAAAGCTGGATTGAAAGTGATTGAAAATGCCGGGGGCACGAGAGGATAAAACAGCCTACGGGGACAAAATTGTAAAATGGAGCCTTCAGGGGCAAAATTGTAAAAACAAGCCACAGAGGCTTATTATGTCGCACGACATAATAGGCCAGGTGAACAGTTTCTTTAAAAATTCGCACAGTCGTCATTTTGAAAATCAATTGAACTTGAAATTGAGAGGGAGGCGACAGTGAGAGAAAAGAGAGCGACATCAGAGAGGGAGATTTGAAAGAAATCAAGAGAAATCCAACACTTCTCAGTCTGATTCAATTGAAGAATGCCTCCTAGGCTCTATCCCAGGCCAAAGGGGTTCTCAACACGCCAATTTAGCTACTCGGAGAAAGGGGGTGCAAAGGAATCAACGGCCATTTCTTAGGAAGCATCAAGGAGATTTTTACCCAAAGCTCGATGAGCATACTTCGGATGTCACGAAGAAGGAAGAGGTAAGAAACCTAGGGTTTCTTGAAAAATTTTTCAATTTGTGCGAAATTGATTTGAAGCCGAGTTTTCTTGATTTGCATTTGAACTTCATATGGATTGGCCTGTGAACATGAATGAATCTAGGAAATGTAATGCGTAAATGCATGCCATTCATTGATCCATTTTGACCTACTTTTTGCTTGAGATGATTTCAAGAAATAGCACGAAATATTGATACTTGTGCCATGTTTTCTTGCAGAAATTACGCACCCGTGGCTTCCTCCGGAGGCGATTGGCAAGTGCTATGGCAGAGCTTGCCGGGTAGCCGGAGACCGGATACATTCGCCTAAGGGCATGATTTATCTTTGTCGGGCTAGGACGATTTTTCGAGATGGCGAGGGCCTACTGGAGACACTCAGAGGAGTGTAGACTTGGTGAGGGCCTTCGAGAGTATTGGTGGGAGACCACACATTCGTTTCACTTCTCTTGGGGTGAGACGACGATCACTCCGCTAGATTTTGCGATCATTACGGGGCGCCCTTCACGGATGAGCCGCTCTACCTAGAGGAGCTGCACAGGGAGCCGAGCCCCAGGACGATTGGCGATGCCGATTTTATGGGCTTACTTGGCCGTTCCCCACAATAAGAAGGGAATGGATATGAGTTAGGCGAGTTGCATGGCTTGATCGAGGGCGGAGCGGGGACTACATTGTGGTAGATGATCCCGTTGAGAGCCTGAGAGCCGAGAGATTGGCTAGGGCTTTCTTATGGGTGGGCTTTTCCGACATGTTGTTCATTAACGGCGCCTCTCTGCCTTGGTTTCACTATTGGAGCTTTTGAGAGCATGGGATACGTCGGGAATCTATCTGGGGAGCGAGGCTTAGCCGAGATGTATTTGGCCCTAGATGACGTCGATCGAGGGAAGGCGAAGTACTTCACCTGCTTTCATCCGGCTTTCGAGGTATTCTCTCACCTTGATCTCTTTTCCTTAGCGCATTTCATTATATTCCTTGTTTTCCCTGTTTTGACTTTTCTTCTCCTTTTCGTGGCTTGGGCATACGAGTACTTTAGGCCGTTATGAGTGGCGGAGATCAAAGATGAGTTTCCTGCCACCACTTTTCCTGCTCTTCGTCGGTGGACGAAGGATGCCGAGAAGCAGGGCCCGGGACGCCGAGGAGGGCTCGAGGTGCGGATTACCGCTTCTTATCATGATACGTTGACATGCACGAGAGGGATTCCACAGAGGATGAGCTTGTTCCCCCGGTGGCCGTTATGGTGACTGGATTTGGATCACGCCGCGCACTTCACGAGTGTCGCAAGCTGCCGGTGGGCTTGTCCTGAGATGCCTTGTACTTAGGAGAGAGGGTGTATAGACGGCATGGGCCGAATAAGCACGCTCGGATCCCCGATGATCCTCCGCCTAGGATGTGGTTGCCTCGCCATTGGCGAATGTAGATGCTACGATTGTAGGCATGGCGGCACATCTCTACACACGGGAGGGGGACTATACTTTGTACGTGGCTAGACATCTTCAAATCCCAGACCCGGGGTTGGTTATGGCGCTCATAGCGCGGGGCCTTCGGCCGGCTACGTAGCTAGACCTCCTTTGCCCCGACTTTCATTGATTATCGGGGTGGCGGTCGCATGAGGCGAGCTCACATTGATATGTCCCGAACTCATCCTCATCTGGTGCTTCCGCGAGGTTCTAGATCTGTAAGTACTGTTCCTTATGCCTCTTTGGATTGCTTGCATCTCTTTTTGTTATCAAGAAGCGCATTCGACGCTTTTTATATGTCTCGCTTGACGAGTTTCTGCTCGAGCTTACAGACATTTGACCAGGGCATATACCGGCTGGCCGTAGGGCATGATTGGCAAGCTCCGAAAGGTATGAGTTTCGGAAGAATCGGTGCCGGTCGCGGTGGTTCGATTGATATCTCTCCACCCGGCCAACCGAGAAGGAAGAAGAGCGCTCGATGGCGTGGGCACAGGCGGGGAGCACTAGAGGACCGACGCCTCGGACAAAGACTCGCAAATGTGCCTCTTCTGCACCCATTGAGATTGACGATGATGATGAGGATGAGGATGAGGATGGTGGAGAGCCGAGAGCGGCCATTACGAGCTTGACTCTGTCGTCATCACGGAGCTTGACGACTACTATCGCGCGGGGACCATAGCCTATGAGGCACCTTCGGACGATCCCGACGATGAGCCGAGGAGGCCGAGGATGACGACGAGGATGGAGATGAGGAGGGTGATGGGGATGGAGATGATTGAGTAGCCCCTTTTTCCCTAGACATTTGTGGCTTTTTGGTTATTGTACCCCTTTGGGGAAAACACATGTTATTATTTTTTTATGCACAACTTTTGGACTTGATCTACTTTGTATGTAAAAATGGTTTGAATGGATGACTTGGATGAATTTTTAGCTTGTAAATGAATGCATGAGTGTATATGGGGTAAATGAACCCTTCCTTATGCATTTGAGAGGTGGATGGGTGGTATTTACTGACCATTGACAAGTCGGGGATTGCCACAGGGAGAACAGGAAGTCGCTTGATGTCGATGTACGATGTGGCTTGTTATGTCGCACGACATAGCCAACTTGCTAGGTTTGTCGCGTGACATAAGTAGGCCCGAATCGAATTTTTTCATGCCCTTTGGCCCCCGGAATGGAATCGCCGACACGAGGTTGGAATTGGGTGACCAAAAGAGGTCACCTACCCGGCCTCCTTGGGACAATGGCAAAAAGATATTAGTCCCTCCCTATAAGGATGGAAACGGGGTGACTGGGAGGTCAAACAACCAATCCTTCATGGAATGTTCCAAATCAAAAGGGTGACCAATGTGGTCGAAAATTGGACTCTCATGAAAGGCTTACCCACCATTGGAGAGTGGAGGAAGAAAAAGGTGACCAAAGTGGTCGGATGGCTGGACCTTTATGAAAGGCTACCTACGTATCCGGAGGAATCAAGCCTTGATCGTAGTTCAAACTTTACCTAGACGGTTAGGAATGATGTCTAGGATTTTCGACGTTTTGACAATTAGGAAGCTGTCGCCTAGAGTTATCTCGAAGGCACTTTTGGGAGAAAATGTTATCATTAGCAATTGGCACGTTACTTGAGCCTAGGGGTGATTTTTGGAAACATGGTAGGGGCGGGTTTGGATATACATATGGAATGTATTTGGGAATTGTTTGAGACGGGTTTCAAACGGGTGGGGTTGTATCCCTTGGGTGCGGGACCGAAGCTATTCTTTGTTGTCAACGTGGACGAGAATTCCTTCTTGAGGCCCAGGTTTAAACCTCGGGTCTTGACTAAGGTCCTTTTCTTAAACTACGGCGCTTGAAGGCGATGCGACAGGCTTTTACAACCAAAGCGAGATGTTGGAGTGACCAAACCTTTCTTCTAGGGATGGATATGACTTATCGGAGCTCGGTCGGAGGAAAAACTTTTACGCAAAACCCCATGTCTTACTAAAGCCGGGAAAGATCCTTTCATTTGGCAAAGCCCCGGTTGAATGAGTGAGCAAGCGAAGTGACTTAGCGAAGCCCGGTCACAGTGACCTAAAAAATCCCAATCGATTGGTATTGCGAACGTGATTACGAAATTGATCGACCAAGGCCGAATCCATCTAGGGACCTAGTGAAGAACCCGATATGAACCCTAAACATGGCTAAAGAAGCCCCGGTTTAAAGGAATGACTTGGCAAAGCCCCGGTGGAAGAGTTTCGAGCGGTCCTAATGCGGAATTGTAGCGAGAAGAGGGAAAACCTATCCTTTTTCTTTTTTTTTTATTTCTATTTTTTTAGTCAACGATCAACCTTAAGGAGACGCGAGACAAAGAGAAGAATTTTAGGAAGATATGTACATGCAGGGGCATATTTTTCAAAAGGTGGGAATAATCCCGATTTTGTGTTATTTTGATGGCCTTATTCGATGTAGGCACAAAACTCGCTTTGGGTTTGACTCTTTTGAGAGAGTATAAGCGTAGAAAGGTTGGTAAAAGTGTATGGAAGCCCCTGCTGACAGAAAATCAGTGTTTAGCGCTATCTTTCCTAAGATGTAGAAAAGGAAGACTTGTCAAGACATCTGAAAACTTGTTTTATTTACAATGATCACAAGATTGCTTAAAACCCTTTATTAATGTTCGGGTTATTCAACCACTAATCTCGATATGAACAAACATTCTTATTAATCATGAGGAGAAAGTCAACCAATGTCGCGGATCAAGGTTGGCTGGGTGTGAAAGAAAGGTTTGTGTATAAGGAGGTCATTGATGAGACCGGGTTTTCTGGGATTTGACTGTGTCCATGGGAGAGGTCATTTGATGAGACCAGGTTTTCGGTAATTTGGATATGCTTATGACCGGACCATTGCTGGTTGCCTACGTTCCCCTCATTGTGAGGAGCTCAGGTCGCCGTAGTTCGGCCTTGGCCGGACTGTGTTTGGCTTTGGGAAATGGGATTTGTGGTTCCTTTAGTGAAAAGGCTAGGATGAGAAGACTGGATGATGAGGCATGGGCCTCGGGATGATTCCTTGACCAAGTCATTCTTGGACGGCTGCTTCACTAGCTTTCTGATTCTCGTCTTTCATTGGGGGAGAAAGGACTTGCATATGCCTAAAGGCTTATGAAATGCTTCTGCTTTTGCTTTGACCTCCCCATTGTTATCGACAACTTTGTTCTTCGAGCTTTGACTTTGCTTGTCCGTCAAGCTTTTGATTGGCGGTGCTGGGTCCTTGGCCTCATTTTTTTATGTGCAACCCTGTTTTTTGCCTAGGCGCCCTTTTTTGGGATTTTCGGCCTAGGGCATTACTCTTTTTGCACCAAGATTTCTTTTTTTTTTTTTATATATGTGCAACCCCGTTTTTGCCTTGCCCTTTTTGGGATTTTCGCCTAGTTGGGATTACTCTTTTTGGTACTACACACATTTTTTTTTTTTTTTTTTATTTTTTTTCTAGAAGCACCCGAGGACCAAGGCGAGCCTGGCAGAACATTCTTGATACCCTTGAAGAAGCCAAGCCCCTTAGGTTGTTGTCGACACGGGGTCAATCTTTCAGAAGGCGAGCGGCCTTTGTTGTCCTTTGTTGCCGCCGTCGTTGACTTGGTCAAGGTGATGGTGAGGACATGGTTTGGGAAAGTGTATGGCTTTGATGAAGGCCTTTTGTGGGGTAAGGAAAGTGTATGGCTTGATGGCATTAGTTGACTTTCTCACAGCGATTAATCGGAACGTGAATTATTTCGAGAGATTGTTTGTTGAGCAATGCAAGTGATCATATAAAATAAAACCATTTCATTAAATGTAGGTGTGCAAATAATGTCTTAAGTCTAGCAAGAAAAGAAGAAGACTCTTTTATAGAAAATTGAAGACTAGTTACAATGTCAGGAGGACTTGATTGAAAGAGAAAAGTACTAGAACCTACGAAGGTTGAGCGAGAGACTATATTCTCCTTTTTTTTTTTTTTTTAAATCTTACTCAAGGATAAGTAGACCCTAATCTAGCTACTCTTCGCCGGTTGGGTGCCCGGGGAGCTTGAGCTTTCCTTCGTAGATCGGCCAGTGAATTTCCTTCTTGAGATCCACACACTTGCGTCACATGACCATAATGCTTGTGATACTCGCAGAACTTGGTCTTGTCAACTCTACTTGAGTTTCTTGGCTTATAGCTCTCGAGAGGTGTGAGAAGGCCTCGTTTAACCAAATCGTCGAAAACTTTGCTCATGGGCATCCCAAAATCATCGGGCGACGTTTCGACCTTGTATCTCTGAATCGACCTCTTATCATAACTTTCTATTTTTGGCCAATGAAGATTCTCGAGCTTCCGTCTTTTATCAACTTACGGATCTCATGACTCAAATAGGTGCAATCATCCGTGTTGTGCCCATGGTATCGATGGAAAAGACAATGCTTGGACTCATCCAACCGAACATGGGGATTCACGGGTTTCCAATTCTCCGGTGGCTTTATCGGCTTTTCTTTCATCGGCTTTTCCGACATCTTGCTTAAAGACATCTCCATGTTGTCAAAATGAAAGGAGCGGAGTTTTTGGAGACCTTGTTGTTCTCGAAACCCGGATTTCCATTGTCCAAGCTGGTTCCATTGTTGGATTTGGGTGAAGGAGGCTACGACACTCTTTCCTTTGTGAAGAAGCTGGTCTTGAGCCGGGTATGGTGGCTGCTTGGTGTTGGTGGCATTGGATTATGCTTGGTGGAGTCATCTCCTTGCACAGTTCGACATCTTGGGTCAAGGGAGTATTGACGCTCATCATGAGGTCAAGCTTCTCCTGCATTTGTTTCATTTGCTCCATCAACATCGCCACATGGGGGTCAACGGGGATTCTCGGGTTACCGGAATTCGCAAAGGACTCTTATCGGCGAGAGGGAACCACGGTAGCAAACCCGACGGCTGAATTCATTAAGTCCAGGTAGGTGGCTAGCTGAAAACTTGGATCGTCCTTTGGCAACTCATGATCGCATTCGGAGGTGGGTATAGGGGCTTGAGAACATAGCCACATATCTCAAGCGATTATGCGAAGGCTGGAGCATAAGCGCGAATATTCTTTGGCGAGAGACGAGGCGGGGTGAAGCCCAATCCGTTACGAGGAGGCGAGGGCGATGGAGCCCCAATGAGTGGGATGTTGGAAAGGATTGAGGAGGAGTGGTCCTTGGCAAGGGATCGTATGTGGATGGAGGAAAGTATTGGTTGTAAATTTGCAGAGAAGAGATGGCTACTTACGGAGTCTCATCTTCGACCACTACCGGAAGAGAACCGTTGGACTCAATTGTTACTTGGATTCCATTGCGGCGAAGAGCACCGATGAGCAATGACGGTGCTCTTCATGATCCTTGGGCATTTTCCAAAGCCGGGACTAACTCTTCCTTCCTAATCATCGATTTCCCATTACCCTCATTTTTCTGTCAAAATCCGTCGCCATTCGACTCTACGGGCGATGGTATGCGGCCCGAAAAGCCGGCGGACCCAGTACTCTCGCTCACTTCTTTTCGGCTGCGGGAAAGGGATAGGCAAGGTTTAGACTCGGGGATAGGTAAGGTTTAGACTCGAAGGTAAGTGTTTAGAATTTGAAGGCTCAAGTAACATGCCCTTATCGCTTTAACTTTTGCTCGAAACGCATTTTCTCCTAATCCTAATTGATCGGAAAAGATGAGACCTTGAAAGGTCAAGATTGGAAGTAGAGATCGGACCGAAGGGGTCACGATTAAGGATTTGACCATGAAAGGTCGAGTCGGGAAATCGGAGATCGGACCGAGGAGGTCTCGATTAGAGATTGACCATGAAAGGTAGGGATAAGGAAAATCAAAAATCGGACCGAAGAGGTCTCGATTAGGGTTTGACCATGAAAGGTAGGGATAAGGAAACGGAGATCGGACCGAAAAGATCTCGATTAGGGATTTGACCATGAAAGGTCGGGATGAGGAAAACGGAGATCGGACCGAAAAGGTCTCGATTAGGGATTTCGAGAGATAGGAACATGCAATTATGATTACACTAATTGTTCAAGTTTACTTAAAACAATGTCTTTTATTAATCTCTAATTGGTTGGAAAAGGGGTTACGCCCTTCTTTTCACAACTACTCTAGATCTGGATCGAGTGGGTTCCGTCACTACGTCTATAAGCCCCTCGTATTCCACGTATTTCGACCTCCCGGGGTGGACGGCCCGGGCGAGGGTCCTATAGGGCACGCGGATCCCACCGGCCGAAGTAAGAACGCTCCTATCGGGTCTAGCGGGTCATAGGACCTTTCAACGCACGAGCGATGCGGATTATAGTCAAGGCAATACGGGGAAAGTCTCGTCTCTTTGCCTTAACGGAGTTTTAGCGAGTTTCGCTTGAGCGAATGACGTTTTGACTTTCGGTAATGTCCGAGAGAATAATAGGCATGGGTCGGGCGGTAAAAGCCGGATGACACGGTGTCATATTGAACTTCGTTGCATACGCGATGCGTGAGTCGAGAATCGAAGTCAATGCCCGGTCAAGATCTTGCCAATTTTTCCTCGTCGGAATTTTGGCGAGCTTCGCTTGAGCGAAAGATCTTTTGATTTTTGGCAAAGACTAGGTCTTGACTCTTACGCATTCCGTGCGGGTCAAAGTCAAAGTTAATGTCGGAGTCAAGATTCCACCGATTCTTTCCTTGTCGGAATTTCGGCGGGAATCTCGCTTGAGCGAGAAATCTTGGCTTCCGTTATGAACTAAGGCTTGACCTTTACGTGGAGTATGCAAGCTGGGCTATATGACACGGACTAGACCAAAAACCAACCAAAAGTCACGGTTTTTGAAATGTGTGACACGGGTGTGCATTGGTCGACAATTTGCGCCATGGGGAGGTTGGGATGATTCCGTGCGCGCAGGAGCATCGTAAGAGCTGTCCGTGGCTGCCAGTGGAACCACCTCGGGTTTGAAGGACGTGCGTGCAAAAGTGTACGGGATATATCGGGTGCGCGTAGTGTGCGGTCTCCTAAAAATGTTCCTTTTGAGTTAAAACAGAGATTTTCATAAAATGTGTTTTAAAGGAATGATTTTCGGGACGGGGAAAATGCAACACATAAGCACGTAAATTTTAAGGAGCCCCGGGATCATGTCGTGGGTGAATAGCCCCAAGCTGCTAGGGTGCCAGTTAACCATGATTTTTCTGGTGGAATTGCCATCGAGGTCGCCCGAGTCGAGAATCCGAGGAGGATTGGGCCGCACTGCGTGCATGGATCAATTTTCCAGTTCCACTCCTTTTGCTATTTTTCGGGTTGTTTCCCGTTCAAAGTATGCGAGATTTCAAGATGCAAATGATGCAATGCATGGTAAAAGAAAGCAAGCATGATTAATGAAATCGGCGATGGGAGTCTAACCCGCTCGAAAGGGAAAAGCTTTCTTTTATTTTTTCAAAATTGTTTTTCGAAAAGGGATGCGAGTACGTGGATTGTTAAACCACCGGTTATCCCAACTCCACATCGTCGGGGAGTGTACGGGAAGGGTAAGTGGTTTCCACCTATATCTTAGAGTATCGATTTTTGTTTTGAAAATAAAAGCTCTTCTCCTTTGGGATATCCCCAGCGGAGTCGCCAAACTGTGAATGTGTGCCCCAAATTTTGTTTATTGGAATTCACGCGAGTTTGAAGACATCCGAGTTATTTGAAAAACGGAGTCGCCACGCCATTTTGATTACCTCAAAACTTTGAAAAAAAAGGTTTTTACTTGGGTTCGGAGGTTAAGTTACCCCTTGGGAAGAACGTTTGGCGTTCACCCAAAGTGCCTTGCCGGAGCAAGTCTCCCAAGATTTCATTAATCGTGCTTGCTTGCGTGCTTTCTTTGTGTGCATGTGTTTGAGAGTAAAAGGGGGAAATGTCCCAAGTTATCTTCCGGACGTACAAACCATTTGTTGGTTGTCGCTCGGGATTCCTTGGAATTTATGTATTTGGGATTATGATCCCGTCCTCATCTTGTGACTTGTGATCATCGCATTTTAACCTCGGGACCCTCGGGACTTGCGTGATCGAGAGAATGACTCTCTTTTGGTCAAAGATGAGGTTCTTTAGGAAGGAATGTCCTTAGCCCATCAATCCTACGCTTTAAGACGGTCGAGCTCGTATAGAGGCTTCATACTCATTCTTAAGCGATAATCGGAGATATAGGGTTCAAGGTGTCCCTTTCTAAAGAGATATGGAACCTTTAATGGAAGGAACGATGCAAAGATGAGAACTTTTACACCGGTCCGTTCCAAGGTTGCTAATGGGGACATGGGGGAATGCATGTAAAAATGATACTTTAGTGAAAAGATGGCATTTTTGGAGTGTAAAGAATGTCTTTTGGTTGCAAGGGATGCCTTTTTGTGCAAAGAAAAGATTTTTATGTAAAGAATGTATTTTTATGTTGGAAAATAGCATTTAATGCACAAATGATGCATGAAAATGGCAAAGAATGATTTTTTAATGCAAAGTATGCATTTTGAGTATGAAAATGAGTTTTTAAATGCAAAAGATGCATCTTTAATGTGAAAAGGGGTTTTTTTGAGTGCAAAGGATGCACCATTAAAGCAAAGATGTCATTTTGGTGAAAAAAAATATCCTTTTAATGCAAATGATGCTGCTCTGTATGCAAATGTTTTAGTTTAAATGCAGATTGGTGCATTAGAAAAGGAAAACATCAGTTGCGGTGAAAAGATAAGGAGTACGCAAGCGGCTATGTATGTCGCGCGACATAGGCTGCCTATGTCGCGTGACATAATAAGCCATTTTGCGAAGCCTAAACAAGCCGAGATTTCTTGAGAGAGGTAACAAGGCACCAAAATGGTCAAGTTACTTCACAAACAAATCTCGAGAGCATGTTTATTGATAATGAACACTTCAAGAGGGTGTGGATATGAGGGATCCACACTCATCTTGAGTGTTCATGCAAAACCAAGTCAAAACAGAGATTTTATATGAAATGTAATGAAATAAAATGTGGATCTGGGTAATATGAAGCTAAAGCATGCAACTTTAATCAGAATACTACATTATCAATGCATGTAACACATAGATTTCATATTCAAAGGAAAATAGAGAGTGGAAAAGGGGTAGAAACTCGTTACCCTTGAAGATCCACAACTCCTATATCAAGTTAGATATAGGAGCCTTCTAGCGTCCTCCTCCAGGAGGCGAGTTCGAGCCTTGGATCCTTGAGAACCTCGAGTTCTTGATGTATAGGAAGTGTGTGTGTGTGTGGGAAGTGTGTGTGTGATTAGTTTGGTAGGATTGAGGTGATTTGGGGGGTATGTGAGGAGAGAGGAGGCTTCTGGAGCGTATTCCCTATAGAGGGGGACTGAGGGATGGAGGAGGTGTGTTAAAATGAGAGGTGGAGACCTCTATTTATAGGCTGCCTGCATGGGCTTGTTATGTCGCACGACATAACAAGCCATATCGTATTCCTTCTAGAAACATGCAAGGTGGCATGGTTCTAGAACTTTTCTGGCTGGTTATGTCGCACGACATAAGGAGCCACATGCGATTCCTTCTAGAAACATGCAAGGTGGCAGGTTTCTAGCAGTTTTTTATGGCCTATTATGTCGCACGACATAAGTAGCCAGATCTGGATTCTTCTAGAAACGTGCAAGGTGGCAGCCTTCTAGAAGGGTTTTGGGATTAAGAAAAACGTGTTTCTTAATCACCAAGCATTCCCTTCAGCCCTTAAAAGGCTTGAAACAGCTCCGGAATTGTTCCGGAACTTTAGGAAAATCCGGGGAATTACCGGAAAAATTACCGAAATTGCCGGGAAAATTAACCGGAAGGCATGAGCCAGATTTGGGTACTTACAAATACTGATGGAGCTTCTATAAATATTGGATTCTTAACGGGTGAAAGTTGGATATGACAAATCAACTTTAACATCTATAATTTATTGGATTCCTGACTCTTGACAAATAATGGAGATGAGTTGAAATTAAAGCTGACCGTGACAAATCATACACTACGGATGTGAACTTGCTCAGAGTTTTTCCATTTATGGTATACTAGTATCCACACATGCTTATCTTTAAAAGGTTTGCTTTCATGATTTTCATACAGTTGTTTAGCCTCACGTCAAACGTCTTGTTCATTGTATCCACTCCTCTTTCATCTAGTTACTTCATCGTACATCACAACAAACAAGTTTACTGATTTCGCCATCCTACCCCATCGAGCTCGAAGCATAGATAAAGTCATTTTACCAATTTCTGATGGCTTTTGTTGTTGCGCCGTATCGTACCTTGCCTTTACAGTACCCCACAACTTCTCATACTTTTGGTTGGTACCTATTATTGCATCAGTGATTTCATGTAATCACTGATGAGAGCTTCATCTTCTGCGAATTTCCAGCCAACGGTTTCTTTTTTCTTTTTTGGAGCTCCTTTTCGCCTTTCTGGTACAACCTCTTCTTCTTCGCCTCCTTCATCTTCCTCTTATGTCTATGGAAAAAAATCAGTGTTCAGCGACTCAGGAGTGAAGCTTTGGAATGGCATTGAGACATAAGATGTTTGAGTGTTTAGTTGAGAATTAAAATCACGGGGTGAGTTTTGGGAGAAGTTGATAGGATTTGAGATTTGGGAGCAGTTTTGGAAGTTGTTTTGACGGTAATTGTTTGTGAAATTTGGATCAGTAACCAACATATCTTCAATCCAAGCTTGATTAGAATAATATCCGAAATTATTTCCGTAATTATCCATAATCAAAAACTCAAAAGTTTTTTTTTAACTTAAGCTTAAAGAGATAAAGTAGGGAAGAAGAGGTGTGAACAAGCTATACAATATTAGGCTCTATTTATAGGCGTAAAAAAATTATGAACTTTTTTGATTTATTGCATAAACGACGTCGTTTAGGGTAAATCAAAATTAAAAAAATAAACTTTTAATCCGTTTGGGTTCGCACACACTTTCGCTCACGTTTTCGCTCAAACTTTGAGCGAAACAGTTTCGCTCAGGGGCCTGAGCGAAAATTCGCTCACCATTGCACATGGTCTTATATGTTTAGAAGCATCAAATCTCAAACTGCTGGAGCTCAGGATGAGAAGAGTGGAGAATATCTCATGTCCTTTGACACGTACTTCAACGTCTGGATGTGACATCACCTAAATTATTGACTTCAAACAATTAGATAACATATAAATAATAATAATAAAAAAAAAGAATGATCGGGGCGAAGTAAACTACTCCCTTTGTCCTGAAATGATCTTCCTACTTTTTTTGTTGTCGATATGAATGTACTTAGAGTAGTAAATTTAGGCTAATTTAATGATCATAATGAACATCTAAAAAGTGTTATTGATAGTATATATAATGGTGTATCAATAACAAATTTTAAATTTCATTAGGATAATTAAATCAACCTAATTTCATTGCTAAAGTATCTTCATATTAAAAAAAGAAAAAGTGGGAAGATCATTTCGTAATAGAATAGAGGGAGTATAAGAATCATAGGGGAATCTCACATGTGAATTTGTAGGTACATGTGCTAGAGAAAACTTATGTGCAAGAATAAATAGTGATCCTATTGTTGCTCTATCAACAATTCCTAAAGATGGCATCTTTTCTAGTGTTCTCGCCATCATATCAAAAAGGGCACGTGCATCAGCAATCTAAAAGAAGGCAAACAAAATTTCAAGTAAATTAAAAACCCTAGTTAAAAGAAAATTTATAGAATTATCAACAAATGCTTAGTTACCCCCTTGGCTGTTTCTAGTAGGCGGTCTTCAATTAATCTTTGAAGTGATATATTCAAGTTTAACTCGTGTTCTCCAAAAGATTCAACTGTTGCCTGAAACAGATTCAACTATTGCTTGAAGGCTTTTCCTCAAATGCCTGCACACGGGTCGCTGACAAATCCAATATCGTTAAAATGGTCCCGGACCTAATTTGCCGAGCAAGAGCGGTGGTAGTACGAATGACATGCGATTTAATTTCAGGATCACACGAAACATTTTTTTTTGTGCAAATGGCGAACAACAGCAACTAAAATCAACTGTGGGTTTCCTGAGATACAGATGAATAAGCATTAGAAGATCATTGCAAACTACTTTCATTTATGAATAAACATTAGGAAATCATTGTAAACCAGTAAATTACTCAGGGAAAGATGTTATCAGCACATATGGGACTAAAAAACATGAAATCAGCCACTACTGAAAAGGAATATGTGATGATACCAGTAGAGAAAGAAAAAAGTTATCTTCACATCTACAAAATTAGGGCATTAATAAACTATACTTTCTCAAACCGCAGTTTGAATCAAAACTGGCCCTAATTAGTACCCTTCCACAAGAGGCGTGGACGTCCTAAAGAGCATCCAACCGCCACCGCGCAGTTCCACCGCCGCATTTGAAATCACAAAGAAATTCTTTTTCTTTACACACGTAATGATATATGGTTAACTATATGACCATTGATGATCGTTTAGTATCATTAGTGTCGTTATGTAGTAGGAGTCAGTTTACTCTAGTCCGAGTTAGTAGATAGCCGGTTTATTAATTTCGGTTCAATTGTTTGCGATGTTAAAAGAAGGGGTGAATGGTGTGAGAAACTATTAATGAAAAATATTATCAAGCTCCCCCAAATTTTTGCTCTGTCCTTACCCAAATTCTTTTATCTCTCAACTCAATTCTTCTTCTGCTTCTCAACCTAAATTCTTTTCTCTCTTCTATATTATAATTCTTCTATTTGTTCATTAATTCTGTTAGATTACTAGCAAGTTCATAATAATTGGTATCAGAGCCTTCTCGATCTGTGGATAGCTTGGATGAAGATGATGGAGTATGAGGCCTTCGATGGTAGTTGTTTTCTGCTTGGAGTCAATCCGCAAATCCTACTATAGTGTCCAAAAGATAAGAACAAGTTAGAAATGTGTGCTTCTGCATTCCTTGAGCGTATTGTCCAGATAGATTCATTCGAGGAGTACTTTGATGAATTTCAGATTGTTCAATCTCAGTTGGAGACTATAGCCTCACATATGTGTGAAGAACTGACTGAAGGGTTCTTCCTTGACCATTTCATTGCTGGACTGGAAGATGAATACAAGTCTTTATTCAAACGGCTTGCACCTTCTTCAGTTTATCGGGCTGGAGTTTATGTGAAGCATGCCAATGCTCAAGGAAATCAATTCACAAAGGACTATCAAGAGCAAAAAGATGGAGAAAGGAATGACCAATTTGCACAGGATAAACAGAGTGCAATGGGGCACACCAAGTGTTTGATAGAATGCCCAGAAGAAGTAATTGTGGAATTGTTTGATTCAGGTAATGATCACTCACACCTTAAACTAATAAGTCCTTGTGCCCAGCTGATGAATGTTTCTTTTAGAGACTTCGATTGTAATTATATTCCTGAAATGGACTTGAATTAAAGGAGTTCGAGAAAGATATAATGGATGATAGGAATGGTATAATAGCTGAAATGGAAGGATCTAAACCTTTATTTTTTCTAAGGTTGGAATATGCTATATTTGATCCGGGATTATTATGTGAGTTTTTATGGGATCCCGAAAGATTCAAGCCTTTCGAAATTACAGCAACAAAAGTTGTTAGGCTGCGAATGATTGATGAGGTAGCTGTATCGGATGTTCATGTTTCTGCAGATGAGAAGGTTGAAGGTGATAAATCGTTCAATGAAGATGAAGACTCGGCTGTTCATATGAGTTCGTTGATGAGGTAATTTCTGATCCTGTCGATAGTTCTGTTAATGATGTTGCTTATTGTTGTAAAATGAGTTCGACTACGAATGAATTTATGGTCCAAGTTAAGGAAAATGGGGTGGATGTTGATTGTGGCATGGGGGAAAATGATTCTCAGATTGAGATTGGGGATAATTTCATCTTGGGAGCTAGAATATACTCATGTGGAGATTTTATTAACGGAAAATTATGTTGCCTCGATGATGCACACAACATGTTTGATAATATGTCTAACAAAATCATATTCACATGGAACTCTATTAATTGTGCATTAGCTGATGTGGGGGTTTCAGATAAACCTTGGAGTGTTTTTGAATTGTTACCCATGACTGATCAGTGTTCAGGGATTTCAATGGTATCGTGTTGTGCTCAAGTAAGGATGTTCGATAAATCATTGGAGTTCTTGGTTGTTATTTATATAAATGAAATGGAAAAGGATACACCTATTTTTGGTCAAGGATTATTGTTAGAGTTGTTCTGGGAGCCTGGATATTTCCTAAACATTGATGATATTGGGGCTGATCTAGTGGACAAGAAAGAGATGAACATTCGAGAAGTTAACCCTAGAAATGCTACGATGATTGCTGACAAGGTTATAGGTATTTCTGGTATGGGGTTTAATCTCTTTGGCCCTATTGTAGAGTCCTATTGTGCTACCCATGTTGCTTCTATCTCCTCTATTGGGATCCATCATGAGTCTACTTCAGTAGTGAATCCTCTCCGTATAAGTTCCGTTGGAATCCTTGTTTGTTTGTTCTCGACAGACAACTAAACTAGGGAGTATATAATTGATCCATTAATGAGACTCAATAATAACCAGATTATTGCTGAAGGATATCATAATAAATTTTATGGTCTTTGGACTGCTCAAGCGGTCACTCAACAGAATATGAGGGGTATTGCTTTCGTCAAGGTGGCTTGGTGAACGAAAGTGTGCCTCTTATAGATCCACTAGCCACCCTTTTTGGCAATGTCTATGAAAAGCTTCTAGGCGCAGACAGCAAGGGATGCAATGCTCTGCCTACTCTTACTTTAATTATCCAGAGTCTGAGGATCATGTCATACACTATAGAGTGGTTGGGGTCATCGTAAATCTTATCCACTCATTCTCAAACAATAGAAAAGAAGTAATTAATGCCGAAGGTCTTCAACCTGTCATTGAACTGCTCAACAGTTTTAGTTGTTTTAAATTTTGGAGAGAGGCTGTTCTTCTACTTGGACAAGTTACTGCTAGTATAAGAATTGGACTTTTTACCAAAAACTCACTCAAAAACATGCTATTTACAAAAAAAAACATGTAAGTTGTGATTTTACAAAAAACTATTTAGCTAAATATGAATATTACAAAAAACTATTTTGCACACAAAACACACACCCATCTCTCTTTACCCTCTCTATATTTACCCAACCCAACTCCGGTGACAAGCTTCCCTCCGGTGACCACCTTCCCCACCTCCGGCGACCACCTCCGGCGAATACTTTGCAGCAGGCTATTTTATTTGGGCTATGTTGATTGCCAATTTGGCTCGCATTGGATATGAAGAGAAAAACATGTATATGGCTGCATATGATTGGAGGTTGTCGTTTCAGAACACGGAGGTATACTGTGAAACTGATTCCTTTAACATGAACTCCAACTAATTCTCGGGTGCTTTGAATCTTTTGAATCATTGCTTCCCAACAATATTTAACATAAGATCATAATGAACTTACATGTGACGTGTTCGCTTTTACTAATTAATGATGAAATGCAACATTTAATACCTTTTTCCAGAAAAATAGGCATATTTTCGTACTCTTGATATATTCCATGGCGAATTTACACATTGCCAACTACTTGACTCGCATACGAGATCAAACTCTTAGCGAGTGATAAAAAGTAATATTGAACTCACGGTAGCTACAAGCGGGAAAAAAGTGGTTGTAATTCCTCATACAATGGGTGTTTTGTACTTCTTGCATTTTATGAAATGGTCAAGTTTATCGCTTGTTTATCAATTGTTTGTCATGTTTATCACTTGTTTATCATGTTTATCAGCTTGTTTATCATATTTATCAGTTGTTTATCGGTTGTTTATCAGTTGTTTATCATGTTTATCATTTGTTTATCAGTTGTTTATCAGTTGTTTATCATGTTTATCAGTTGTTTATCAGTTGTTTATCAGTTGTTTATCAGTTGTTTATTGGTTGCTTATCAGTTGTTTATCATGTTTTTCTCTTCATATCATGTTTATCAGTTGTTTATTGGGTTGCTTATCGCTTGTTTATCATTGGATATGAAGAGAAAAACATGTTTATCGCTTGTTTATCATTTGTATCATTGTTTATCGCTTATTTTATCGCTTGTTTATCATTTGTATCGCTTGTTTATCGCTTATTTTATCAGTTGTTTATCATTTGTAGACGCTTGTTTATCGGTTTTTTATCGCTTGTTTATCATTTGTATCGGTTGTTTATTAGTTTTTATCGCTTGTTTATCATTTGTATCGATTGTTTATCGCTTATTTTATCGCTTGTTTATCATTTGTATCGCTTGTTTATCGCTTATTTTATCGCCTGTTTATCATTTGCATCCGCCTTGTTTATCGTTTTATCAGTTGTTTAACATTTGTATCAGCTTGTTTATCGCTTATTTTATCGCTTGTTTATCGCTTATTTTATCGCCTGTTTTTATCGGTTGTTTATCATTTGTATCGCTTGTTTATCAGTTGTTTTATCGATTGTTTATCGCTTGTTTTTATCGCTTGTTTATCATTTGTATCAGTTGTTTATCAGTTGTTTTTATCAGTTGTTTATCATTTGTATCAGTTGTTTATCAGTTGTTTATCATTTGTATCAGTTGTTTATCAGTTATTTTATCAGTTGTTTATCAGTTGTTTTTATCAGTTGTTTATCATTTGCAAGGAAGTGGTATCAAGAGACGATGATTTTTAGATTGTTGTTGCTATGAGATGGATTGTTCTCACTAAATGATTTTTTTTTTAAATTGTTCATGATCAATTATATTTGTGTAAAACTTAAAGTTTGAAAATGAATGACAAGATTGTTTTATATTTTATGTTTATTTTTTTTTATTTTTTTTTAAGAAAATAGTGCTTTCAATTTACAAAAGTAGTTTTTTGTAATTTTTATAAAAGTTTTTTGTAATTTCCATCTTGTGTGTATTTTTTTGTAATTTCCATCTTTTAAAATGAGTTTTTTGTAAATGCCCCATAAGAATTTTGAATCTTCCGGGGAATGAGCTCAAAGGAGAATTGATGTGGACTTCTAGGTGGGGTAATCAAGTGAATGAAGTGTGTCTAGAAGGGTATGATGCTCGAGATCATGTTACTTTGCAATTATTGGTTATATGGTTCAATGTCATGTGGATTAAAATGGAAAATAGTGAGGTTATGGTTGTTTGCTCTGAAATGGCTATACTAAAAGAAGAAGAAGCAAAAGAAGGGGTATATAGAACACCTAAAAGCTCATGGATTAAATGGAAACACGGAAGAATCGTACTTGCTGATGCATCAACCGGTGGAACCTTAATAACTATCACATGTGGTTTAGCTGCTCCAGAAAATGATGCAGGTTTTGGTGCTTTAGCACCGACATGGGACACTATTATTTCTGTGGTTGGAGCAAGTGGTCTTACTGCAATTGCAACTGATGCAGTCAGTGTTGCGGGGTCAGTTATAGTGGCTGCATTAATTGAAGTTGTTGGTGTTGGATTTGAAGGAACTAAAATGGCTATCAAAAGAGTAAGTGTTGATGGATTTGGGTTCCAAGCTAAAGAGGAAAATCACAAGCAAGGTTGGGTGGCTATTAAGCTCTTGATCTCAGGGTTTATTTTTTAGGAAAAATATTTTATCAATCCATTGAAGGGACAAGATGAGAAACTGGACATGTATATACTTGAATGAAGGTCTAAGAATCTAATCAGTAAGAGCATTGTCAGTACAGTCTGGCTCACTTTGAGACTTGCAATGGAACTGATGACTCGAGGTACTATGCTGATGATGTTAAGCTCACTTTTAGTGGCATTGGCTTGGCTTTCAAATTTACTTCCGACCACTGATATTAAAGACATCAAGTAGACTATTTGTTGGTGTTATGCCCTAGGCATATATTTATTTTGACTCATAACTAATACCGTTATGTAATCGTCTTTACCATTTATAATAGAGAAAGTTTATCTGGAGTATTATATATTTTACATGTTTATTATAATATTCTGTGTCTATTGCGAATAACTAGTATAAGTTGGTAATGGATAATCATAGATATGATTATATGCATGGGGATGTACATTACACTTATGCGTACTTATTAGAGAACAAGGTACTGGACTGGCCCATCTATGAGATTCATGACATGGTCTATAGTCATATATGTCATGATTAAATTTCATGATAGTCGTGTCATTGGAATCCTTAGTACCTGAGATTATCATCGTCTTCCACATGATGAACGTTGTGTTTGATGTAGTCTAACACTATCTTTAATAGGATATCAATAAGGGCTATGTTGGCACGATTGGATTCTTGTAGGGAAAAATGATAAGTCAAGATGGGATTTGTCCCTCGTGAAGAGAGATGTTTGCTTGGGCCCCTCGATGAATAGTGTTGATGAAATGTATGGTCATACTCAAGAGATTTGATAGAGATCAAATGCACTTGGATTATCAACATATTCGAAATCGAGAAAGCATTGAACAATATAAGTTGAGGTGGACCATGACTTATGCTCAATATGACATCGTGAGACAAAGGGATTGTGACAATGATCCATCAAGGAATCAAACATTGATGTTATATTTAATTGGGTGGTCATAATGGCTTGCTAGAGACCACTTATGTCTTGTGAGTTTGATGTTTCAACTCACTATCAATATAAAATATAATTCCTAAAGGGTCACACAAAGAACGGATTGAAAGTGGCTCAAATCTGGAAAAAGGAATTATGGGGCTGTTGCAAAGGGCACGCCCGTGCAAAGGGTTGCATGGCCGTGCGTTATAATCTGCACGCCAGTGCAAAAGGGCTGGAGCGGCCGTGTGTTTTAAAGTGCACGCCTGTGCAAGTGGTTGCACGACCGTGCAAGTTTAAGTGCACGGCCGTGCATAGCGGCAAATCAGCAAATACAATTTTGGCTTGGATTAGGGTTTCTCCCTAATAGTTAGGGATATTTATAAAGTATAAATAGACCCTTTGTCCTCTGCCAAGGTACACGAAAGTTAGGGTTTATGAAACACTATTTCCTTGATTTTGATTATGAATCAAAGATCAAAACTCCTCAGATTCAATTCCATATTAGCCATAGATTGTTGAAAAGAGTTTCAAAAATCGGGAATAATCTAGCAATCCAACAAGATACAGATCTTGGTTCGTTCACGTGTGAATTACCGATAGAGGGTGATTGTTTTATCACCTAAAGCTTGAAGGCCTAGCATTGTTGATTCATCACAAGGAAGAACAAGGAGAAGATCAAAAGTTTCGTCTACGATTCAAGGTGAATTACGAATTCGTGTACGAAAGATAAAATCGCAACAAAGGTTAGTAAATCTATAATCATTGTTTTAATCTCTTCATGTTAGACGGATTAATGGCTAGGATTTTGTGATTTATTCCAAGTCTTCCACTGCGTATCTAACCTCAAATCCAACAGTGGTATCAGAGCCGCGTTTAATCATGATTAAGTTAAATTAACATGCTAGATATAATTGGATTATATGCTTCAACATGCTTGATGATATAGATTGATAATTTTATGTGTATTGTTTTGTGAAACAATTATAAGCGATATAACATGATTGTGATTAATAGTTGATTGATGTAATTAATCTTCTACATGGGTTATTGATCTCTTTGATTTGATTAATTAAGATCAGTAAATTCCAGTGTTCTAAAAAGCGGCCTAGGCGGCCGCCTAGGCGGTGGCCAGGCACCGCGATTTACGGCTAGGCGGGAGATTAGGCGCTAGGCGGGCTAGGCGGGTTGGGCGGACTAGGCGGATTAGGCGGGATTGGGCGGGAATTAGGCGGCCTAGGCGGGGCCTAGGCGGCCTAGGCGAAGATTAGGCGGCCAAAGGAGTGTGGGCTTTGGGTTTATTAGGATTTATTGGATTTAATTGAGTGTGGGCTTTGGGTTTGGGCCTTGGGTTTATTGGAATTAAATGAGGGTGGACTTTGGGTTTGCGCCTTGGGTTTATTGGATTTAAATGAGGGTGGACTTTGGGTTTATTGTATAAAAATATTATTTATTTTTGACAAATAATAAAAATAAGTGACACTATTTTTTGGATATATATAAATTTATGAAATATATTAAAAATTTGTCTAATTTCTCGGCCTCGCCTAGGCCCCGCTTAGGGCCCTAGGCGCTAGGCCCGATTCCGCCGCCTAACATCCGCCTAGCTCTTTTTAGAACCTTGATAAATTCTCAAATTGAAACAAATTGTTTGTTTAGGATTTGATATTCATATTTAATTTGATTAACATGATTATTTGAATCCTTAAATTTTGAGAATTGAATAATTATGTAATTAATAATTGTTATTAGGGTTCCAGTGCCATACAAAGATGTTGATATTCAAACATTTTTGTATGCTTGTGTCGCCTCAGTGAAGTCCTTGGGTGAAGCTAGCACTTGTGTTGGTTCTTCCAAAGTACATAATGATTGGGCCGACTCTAGCTTGTCTCATGCTAAGTAGGATGTCAAGTGTTGCTTCAGAATTACCAAATTTGTCAAGGGAATTGGTTAAAATAATCCTTCAGGATAAGGATTGTTTGAAGGAGTAGGAAATGTAATGATCTATGGTTAACTAGATGACCGTTCATGATCGTTTAGTATTTTCGTTAGTGTCGTTAAATAGTAGGAGTCAGTTTACTCTAGCCCGAGTTAGTAGTTAGCTGATTTATTAATTTTGGTTTAATTGTTAGCGATGTTAAAAGGGGTGAATGGTGCGAGAAACTATCAATGAAAAATAATATTAGGGGTGGAAATGGTTCGGTTTAGCTCGATTTGGGCAAATTTAGAAGTCAAACCGCTAGCATCGGTTTGGAAAAATTTCAAACCGAGCTAAATCATAAAAAAATTCAGACCGAGCTAAACCAAACCGCTATGGTTCGGTTTGGTTTGGTCTAAACGGCGGTTTGATTTGCGATTTGATTTTGCGTTTCAGACCACGGTCCAAACCGCGATCTAGACCACGGTCCAAACCACATTTCAAATCTAACATAGGTTCATCCCCCTAAATCTGAAGTGAACACTGTATTAGCAATTTGCTTCTAAAATTTCATAAACTCACGGTATTAGCAAAACTCATGAATCACACTAAAATCTCATAAACTCACAAATAGTAAGGATTTATTTGGTCCAAACCGCGGTTCGTTCTTAAACGGTTCGACTCGGTTTGACTCGGTTCGGTTTAGGAGTGTCAAACCCCAAGATGAGTTGAACCACATGGTTTGTTAATTACTCAAACCAAGCTAAACCACTTATATCTAAAAATTGAACCAAATCACGCAGTTTAACTCGGTTCGACTTCAAACCACGGCTTAATCCAAACCATTTCCACCCCTAAATAATATCAATCTCCCTCAAATTTCTGCTCTCTCCTTACCCAATTTCTTCTATCTCTTAACTCATTTCTTCTTCTACTTCTCAACCTAAATTCTTCTCTCTCTTTTCTATTATAATTCTGCTATTTGTTAGTTAATTCTGTTAAATTAGTAGCAAGTTCGTAACAATCAATCCCTCGGTGAACAATTAACTAAAAGGTTACCGGAGATGAAGGGTTTCGGACGACTAATAGGGCGAAGCTTTCTTTGCCGGCGACTGGAAGCCGACAGTGCACGATACATCTCCCGCCGCCTCCTTTTCGCTTCATCAACAAAGTCTAGACCTTTCTCCCACTTCACATCATTTGTACCTGCAAAAATCCCCTCTCGATATCCCTCTCAATGGTCAAATTTGGTTGGTAAGCTGTTTTATTATATCACTTTTTTTTTTTTTTATGCAATTAGGCCTATTCGAATACTTGTTACAGGAATTCCCAGGGGAGAGATGATGTATGTTTATATTTGGAAGCTTCTAAATAGAAGTGTTTCATCAAAATTGATATGTATGCTTATTTAAGGTGATGTGTGGCTTGGGGACCCTGTCGTGCTAATGGACCTCTGGGATAATTCAGGCTCTCCTTGCTTGAGAAAGAGAGAGAGAGAGAGAGAGATAGAACTGTGTTTCATCCTTAAATGAGGCTGCACCACTAATGTCAAGGGTTTTATTCTTTCCGATCAGTGTGGAGACAGAAGTGTTGTGCTCATAACCATGCTGCTCATTTCCCACGAATACTCCCTTCTTTCGTTTACATTTTCTTTGGGGACGGGGTGAATTTCCACTACCCTGAAAATCTCTCCTCTCCTGCTAATGTAACTTATTTTTTTCTGACGAAAAATGATCAAATTAGATGTATCATCTAAAAGGAGGAAACCTCAAACCTGCTAGTAAATATAGGTGAACGGGTCTTTTGTTTTCCACACAATCTTCTGTTAAGTTAAAAGCATTATATAGATAGTTGAACATCCCTCTAACTCGGTCTTTGTCAGTCGTGAGTCTTGAGTCCCTTTTTACCTTCAAGTTGATCCTGATCATAAGCTTTTAGATGAGCTGGCAGCTTAAGATAAGCATGATATACATAGTTTAAGGGGCTGGCATGGGACGCCTTGTCAGATCAGAAGTTTTCTAAACACAATCAATTTTTTAAAACCCAAATGACATATTAATCCTCTCGGCCTGAGCAAAAGGCATCCATCAAACTGGGTTGTAGAAATTTCCCCTACCTGAAATCATGAAGCCTCCATCACGGCAAAAGTGCCTGCGTCCCAGCCCAGAATCTGAATATCCTAACTAAACCTCCGAAGGTGTTGCAAATTTGGTCTTGTATTGTGCATTACTTCCCAGAAATAGTGGTGCATTTAGGATCACCCCCTTTTCATTCTGTTGGTTGGTGAGGGATTTCCTTTTTTCATCTGGAGGCTACATGGTCATAAAGCTATAATATGAGCATGTATCTGAGTCTGTATGCATCAATTATAGTACCTTTAGGTTTTAATTGCTCGTATTCCTTACACTATTTTGGACAGGGCAGAGGAGGACCATGTTCATTCAAACACAATCCACTCCTAATCCTTCATCACTGATGTTTTATCCGGGGAAACCGGTAATGGAAGTTGGAAGTGCAGACTTCCCAAATGCTCGTTCGGCACTGAATTCACCACTGGCAAAGGCCCTTTATGGAATTGATGGTATGCTTCTATAATTTAATTTGCATAAATGTGTGTGGTGGTTACCAGATTATTGATCCAGCCTGGTGCTAATTTCTTTTCTAGATTTTGTGCGCTTTGGCCATTGGGTATTATGTTGGTGTTAGTGGTTAGTTCAGTTTGATATCATTGGATTGTTTATGGAGTCTAGACTGAGTAATGAGAATGCCCGCCACTCCCTTTTGATGGTCTGTCTATTGTCTCTTATGTTAATCTCTATTGTTTGATCGGTTTCTTTGATAAATATCCTTTTGTTGCTTGAGAACTATGTAAATCTAAATGTCGACACCATCTTTAGAACTCTAATGTACGAAACAATTTTAATGATGTGTTGGAGCACGTCAACTTTGATGAATGACTAAAGAAGCTGCTTACATGCTGCGGCCTGTGAAGAGTTTCAAATTCTTAATACACACGCTTTGTACAGACCACTTTGCATCAGTGTTTGCAATATACATATCTCTCCTACTCTAGCCTGTCCATATCCAGTGCATTCCAGATTTGTGTGATCTGGTGGGCAGAAAGCTTTAGTCCATAAAGTGCAGAGGATGAAGAATTTCTCCATTTTGTCCACAAGGGTTTCATTTGGAGTCTTGATAGTTGGTCAAATTGGAGTGTTCTAGAGTACAAGTGTTGGACTAACGTACTCTCCTTTGATGTAGGTATAACCCGTGTTTTCTTCGGTTCGGATTTTGTAACTGTGACAAAGTCAGAAGATTCTTCCTGGGATCTCTTAAAACCGGAAATCTTCGCAGCAATCATGGACTTCTACTCTTCTGGGCAGCCACTGTTTCTGGACTCGAAGACTGCAGCTGCAAAGGATACCGCTATACAAGAAGTAAGTTTTAAAAGTTTCTATTCTTATTGTTTACTTACACACGTGGAGTTAAGTACCAACTTCGTCACTGACCTATTGACCTTTTTACATGAGGAATAGCTTTGTACTATTTCGTCCCCAACCTAAGTACTTAGTTTAACACGTCATCCTTCCGTCTCATTTTTGTCCAAATCTCAGTTAAATCAGCCTATGTGGCATGCTGGCATGCTGATGTCATAAAAATGATGATGGGTTGGCACTAGATTTGCTCAAAATTTACTGACGTGGAAACTAAAAAGGGTAAAAGTGTACACTACTAAAGTAAAGAACCTAAAAATATTTCTCACAATTATATAAGGGATTAAAAATAAAATGTTTATTTGCAAATTAACCCTCCCTCTAAGAAAACTTCATTCCCAGTTTTCCTAACCTAAATCAATTTAATAAAATCACAAAAAAAATTCATCACATCTTCTTCCTTCCTTACTTGTTCATCTCAACCTCACTCACATGGCCGCCACTGCCTCTCCCCCACACTGCCCCTTCCCTCTCAGATTACCATCTGCGACCCAGCCCCTCCCTGTTCTCTCCCACGACAACCGTCCCCTCGCCTCACGCCGACAATCTCTCAGTCGTCGATCGCCGATTGCTTGTACCCAGATCCACAATCCCACTTCTCTCCTTGCGCTGCAATCTCGACGCTGCGCCTATCTCCGTCGTTGCCTCTCCTTCTCTTCATCTCTACCTCTTCGGCTTTCTACTAGTCCTCCCTCTGCATTTCATCGTCACCTTCTCGGATCCACTTCTCTCTCTCCTCTTTCTTTCTCATGTTCGCAGGTTTTTCTGCTTCTGTCAGCTTATTTTGACAGATTCGGGGTATTTGATTTCAGATTTAAAGGTATTTTGTTGAAATTTTGAAGCTTGATTTTGAATTTCGTCCACCATGAAACCCAGATCTGGGATTTTTGAAGGTATTTTTTTGTTATTTTGAAGCTTGATTTTGGATGTGTTTGTTGGACTAAGGTTGTTCAATCATCTAATTTTGAATGGAATATGTGTTTGTTGATTTTAAAGTTGGTTGTGAGTTTGATTTTGAATTTGAGTGTAGGTTGTTTGAAGATGGTGGTGATGGAGTGGTGATGGAGCAGTGATGGTGGTGATGACGTGGTGGATGGTAGTGTAGTGGTGAGAGGTTGTATGGTATAGTGAAGAAGAAGTAAAGATTAGGAAGAAAAAAATGATGATTTTTTTAGAAAATTAATTTATAATTGTTAAAATAATTTACTTGGTGGTTGATGATGGCGACGTGATGGTGGTGGTTGATGACAGCGGTGGGTTGGGTCGTGACGGTTATATGGTAGTGGATGTTATATATTATAACATATAAATATAGAATTATATATTTATTTTATTTCTTTTTTAACAAATACAAATATCATTAATAATAATATTTTTTAAATTATTGCTAATGTATTATAGTTTTACAAATATCATTTTTTTAATTTAATTAAATATCAATAGTTAAAATGAAAAAAAGAAGAAGTTTAGCGATTAAATTGCAAAAAGATCAATAGATCAGGGATATATTTAGAACAAGTTGGGGACGAAATCGTACAAAAATATTTCTCATTGACGAATAGGTAAAAAGGCCAATAGGTCAGTGACGAAGTTGGTATTTAACTCTACACACGTGTTTGTGTGCCCGTGTGCGTGTCTCAGAGCTTTCTTAAAAATGGATTAAAATGGTTGTTCACTGTGCCCTGTGATACTCGGGCATGGATATGAGTGTTAGTAGAGGGTATGTGTGTAAGTTTTAGGTGCATTACATCTCTAAAGCTGATTTAGTAATATGCTTAAAAATTCAATTAGATAGAGTTGCACTTTACTTAAAATAGAGTGGTGAAGAAATCCCTATCAACCTAATTGGAAGCAAATATTTATCAAAATAATTAACGGAGAGAGTAATCATGTATCTTCTGGCAATGGCACTGACTATTGAATATGGGGTGTATGCCAATGGTGCCTTCTAAAGGTTTATCGCGGAATGACTCGAAGAGAGACTAGGTCTCTTTGATTTCTTAATGTAGCTGTAATGTAATTTTTTATTTTTCATTCTAGAAGGACCCCTTGTCCATCCTCTTGTACTTTGAGTTTCTTCTAATACAATATTCTTTTCTTGTCAAAAATAAATAAATAAATAAAAATACAGTGACTATTGAATATGCTTCCTTGTAACGTACTTGGGAAGTTCTTATCACGTATCCCACTGACACATATAACACTTGCATTTTGCAGAGTCCAACAACATCTAACCCATTAGCGTTAAACACTGAAACAACTCAATCTAATATGACAATTTCACTGTAGCAGTAACCTGACTGAAATAAAAAATGATGATTGCTTAAAGGCATAAGCTCGCGGGCAATATCTGATTCTGCATACTTCAAAGTGACTATTTTGATGTTTTCCTTGTAGGATGACTCGGAAACTGTTGCAATGATCAAAGAACTATTAGAGACTCGTATCCGACCTGCTGTGCAGGATGATGGTGGGGACATTGAGTACATAGGATTTGATCAGTATGTTTCCTCCGTCCATCTACGAGCATGTGATGACTCTTGGAAATGATAATGTAACTTTGACTTCTTCTGTTTTGATAGGGAATCTGGAATAGTCAAACTAAGAATGCAAGGAGCATGTAGTGGATGCCCGAGCTCATCTGTTACTCTGAAATCTGGAATCGAGAACATGCTCATGCATTACGTACCTGAGGTAATAGCTATTAACTTGAATAATGAATCTTGAACTTTAATTATCATAGATTGACGCTTTGCCTGATAAGAATCAAGAAGAGATTTCATCATTGGTTTCATTTACTAAGATAGACCTTAATGGTAAACAATTGTCGTTTTTTTGATGACGTGTTCATAGCTTCACAACTTGTACTCACTTTCACCAAGCATCTTTCCTGTTATCCATGTTATCCAATATTATCTGATATGTTCTACCAAGTTTAGAAAATTATAAGGAGAAAGTTAAAATGAAAGTAGTTGTAGTGTTTAAACTGTGGATTTCTATCCATGGACCTGAAGATCGCATGCGTATTTTGCCTTTTGGTTGTTGAATAATCTGACAAGAATTTGCTGATATACATAGCAGCCTCCTCTTTTTTTTTTTTTTTTTTTTTTTTTTTTTTCTTAAAAAGAAGGGGATCAACATTTCACCGCTCCCCCTTGATGCACTTCACAGAGGCGCCTAGCTATGCTAGGGAGGGCAATGTCATTCCCTCTAACCACTGGTGGGGGAATCGAACCCATGACCTCCAGGTTGGAAGCCATGAACTCTAACCATCAGGCTAAGACCCCGCGTGCTAGCAGCCCCCTCTTTGTTCCCAGCACTTCTTGCATTCTCTGGAAGGAGGTTTGCAATTCTGAAATACTCCCTCTGTCCCGGAAAGTTAATCCCACTTTTTTGGTTGTTAACTTGAATCAACTTTGAGCAATAATTTTGGTTAGTTTTAACTATGCTAATGAAAATCTAAAACTTGTTATTGATATACCATTGTAAATACTATGAATAACAGGCTTTAGATTTTCATTAAGATAGTTAAAACTAACCTAAATTATTACTCCAAGTTGACTCAAATTAACAACCAAAAAAGTGGGACTATAACAATCTTTGCTACTTGTTTGTTGGATGGGGCAATCACAAATTCAATATAATGTATCATCTCAGTGAATACTTTATGTTTAAAACATTTTCGTTTATTTAGCCTATCTTCAAGATTGGACATGTATAATGGAGTTAGTACTTGTGTAAAGACTAGTGTTGGGAAGACTGAAGAGTTTCCTATAAAGATTGGAGTGCATCAAGGTTCCGCACTTAGCCCCTTTCTTTTTGCTTTGATAATGGACGAATTGACGAGGTCAGTCCAAGATGATATACCAAAGTGTATCTTTGTTCGCGAGATGATATTGTCTTCGATTGATGAGACAAGAGAGGGTGTTGAAAGTAAATTGGGGTTGTGGAGACACACTTTGGAATCTCGAGGTTTTCGATTAAGTAGAAGCAAGGCTGAATATTTGGAGTGTAAGTTTAGCGAGTTGGAAGTAGGGAGGCGGGGCGGTCACATTTGATGGAAATATTATCCAAGCTTCTGAGTTTTTTCGCTATCTTGGATCCATTATCCAAAAGGATGGAGAATTAGATGGAGATGTGGCTCATAGGATTAAAACAGGTTGGTTGAAGTGGAAGAGTGCCACAGGGTTTCTATGTGATCGCGGCATGCCCAATAGATTAAAGGGAGAATTCTACCGCACGACAATTAGGCCGGCATTGCTTTACGGCACCGAATGTTGGGCCGTGAAACAGTGTCACGTGAATAAGATGAATGTGGCGGAGATGCGTATGCTGCGATGGATGTGCGGTCATACAAGAAAGAATCGATTGGGGAATGAGGTGATCAGAGGTAAAGTAGGAGTTGCGCCCATTGAGGATAAAATGAGGGAAAATCGTCTAAGGTGGTTTGGACATGTGAGAAGGAGACCGAGTGATGCACCGGTTAGGAGGCCGGAACAGTGGAGAAATGATAAAATGGCGAGGAGTAGGGGAAGACCCAAACAAACTTGGATTAGAGTAATTGAAAAGGATATGAGTTTACTTGGAGTGAATGAAAGTATGGTGTTGAAGAGGCCGGAGTGGAGGGCAAAATCCATGTGGGGGGTTGATTTTTTTCTTGATTTTTTTCTTGATTTTTATTTTTTTTATTTTTTTATTTTTATTTTTTGATTTTTTTGATTTTGATTTGTATGTTTATTTATTTATTTATTTATTTATTTGTTTATTTATTTAGTTATTTATTTATTTATTATTATTATTTATTTATTTATTTATTTATTTTATTTTATTTCACAATGACATATGAGGATTCATGTTAGCCGACCCCAAATTATTTTGGGACTAAGGCTTTGTTGTTGTTGTTGTTGTTGTTGTTGTTGTTGTTGTTGTTGTGGCCTACCTTCAAGATTGGAATGTTGGGACCATATTGATGAAAAACAAAGGGAGTTTATTTTTGTGGTGTTTTTGTATGCGTGCATTGCACCCAGGGGATATCATGAGCGGGGTGAAGTTGAACTATTTTACAACTGAGTTTACCTCATCGACCATTTTGCTTATAGAGTTGCTCGAACTGAGTCAAACCTCCAGCAGTAAAACTAAGTTTTCTTGAATAAGGAATTCAGATGTGAATCAGAATAGAAATAATATTTTTGACACACATCTGCAGTTCCGGTGATGAGGAGGTGCAACAAAGCCCTCAGCACAGGGCCCAATATTTTCAAGGGGCCCCTAACTTTTGTATTATTATACTTTTAGTCCTTGAGTTTTTAAAATATTGTTATGATCCCTTAAAAACTACAGTTAACCCCCACTTAACCCCCTCACTTGTCCTACTCATACACTTAAATTGTTAAATTGTTGGCCCCATTTGTAAATTCCTCTCGTTTTTTCGACTTACAATATTTTTGAATATAAATAATACTCCCTCCGTCCCATTATTTACTTCACCATTTTGGCTCCGGCACGCAAATTAAGAAAATGGGTGGGGAAAAAAAATATTGTGAGTGTAATTTGAAAATAGGAGAGAGAAATTTGAAAATAGGAGAGAGAATAAGTGGAGGAAATAATAAATTATAATGGTGTTGTGAGTATTAAAATAATGTAGGAGAGAGAATGAGTGGAGGGAATAGTAAAGATTCTTTGCCAAAAAAGGAAAGGTGAAGCTTTCAATGGGACACCCAAAATGGCAAAAAGTGAAGTTATTAATGGAACGGAGGGAGTACTTTCTTTATTGGCCACAAATAATGGTGAAGCTTCAAATGGGTTGAAGGAAGTATATATTTTGTGTATTTTTTTTAAATAATTAGGGCCCAATATTTGAATTCAGTACAAGGTCCCTATAATTATTGAGATGGGCCTGCACATCTGTATTTTTTTTTAATAGGCCACACATGTCTCTATGTTTGGGGGGGGGGGCATGAATCGGTACCGGAAGGATGTGACATTTCGGATGGCATGTAGTGTGTTGTGAATACTTCTATTTCTTTTTAGCAAGTAATTTTCTCCCTTTGTTCCTGAATTGAGTATCCATTTTTGACTTTGAGGGAAATAAAAGAAAGTTTACTGTTTAAGCAACTTTAGTTGCATAAATACATAATCACGTTAATGATCTATCTCACCATATGAAATCATGATTGCAAGTGTACATTATAACACTTTAATTGGGTAAGAAGATTTGGTAACTTCACCAAATAATGAACATTCATTTTTTTTAAATGGACACTAATTTTTAGGGATAGAGGGATTACTACATATCGTAGGACATTTCTATCGGTTTGCAATTACTGATTGAAGTGGCTATCGCGACATTGACAACTTAGAAGAAGTTGGAGTGATATTTAAAGTCTCACAAACTACCATTGAGTACCTACATATCCATGGACTTTTGGGTGGGCTGTGGTGAGCCAATTGGACCCAATTTTTGTTGCTCAATGGGCCAGTATGTGGTACTTACGTAGCGGACCGAGTATCCGGGCTCGGGTCGTTATAAATGGTATCAGAGTCTGGTTCCAGCCGGAAGTGTGAAACAAAGTGCTACACCGCAAGAGGCGGTGGGAGCCACCTCTTGAATCCTACACTGCCCGGGGTTCCGATCCTCGTGGGCCTTGTCGGGGACGACAAGGATCAAAGTGGGGGAGATTGCAATATCCCACATTGAGAATTTAGAAGTTGGAGTGATATTCAAAGTCTCACAAACTACCAATGAGGAACAACATATTCATGGACTTTTGGGTGGACCTGTGGTAAGCCAAGTGGACCCAATTGTTGTTGCTCAATGGGTCAGTATGTGGTACTTACGCAGCGGATCGAGTATCCGGGCTCGGGTCGTTATAAATGCTTAATATTATGCTTACATGATATGATGTCAGTCTATATCTCCTCCCCCGCCCTTTTACTTATCGTGGTTGAACTCGAAAAGTTTACTTGTTTTTCTGCACATTGGTTCAATGAAATCTTCTGATTTTGCAGGTTAAAGGAGTGGAGCAGGAATTTGATGCTGAAGATGAAAATGCAGAATCAACTGGCCAAATAAACTAATCAAGATACATTTATTACTTATCTTTTGCGGATGCTTTTTCGAAGATATGAGGGGGGGGGGGGGGTTGAGCGGACTGACTTGGTCAATCTCAGGTCCAAAAGGAAATAAAGTCGGTAACATTCAGTCGCTTATATAGCTCTTGCAGTTTCATTTTTTTCTTCTTGTTGTATTTATTTACTCAGTTATATGCATTTGTAACAAAGTTTCAGTCGGATGTAACTTATGAGGCTGTATGAATCCAAACTATCATTTTTCGAGACTGGGGTTCCAATAAACTCTTTACGGAGAGTAAACTTGGGTATTCATTTTGGGAAGGAGCAAGTACGACTCCCGAAGATTAGTCATGCATTTTTGCCTTTAAAATATAGTATAAAATATATACTGTGTCTTTGGACATACGGAGGAAGCTTAACATTTCTACGAGTTTATCAATTTGTCCATCAGACATAGGGGTGTTCACGGTCCGGGTTGGTCCGGTTTTTGTCAAAATTTTAGAAAGGACCAAAATGCGGTTGTAAAAATTTAGGAAAACCGGACCATTATATTATAAATCGTTGGTCGGTTACAAATTACAATATAATATAATTTTTTACAATAACAAAATCTACAAGTAAAAGCATATTTAAAAATCAAATTGTTGAACAATATTACAATAACAAAATCAACAGTTAATTACAATATAATATATTTTTTTTACAATAACAAAATCTACGATATGATATTCATTTTGGAATTAAAAATATTATTGAAAACGTTACAAATTGAAATAAGTTAGGGGGGTGTAAGTGAACTTTTAAAACTTATGTTTACAGACTAAGTAGACGAAGATTTAAATTGCAATTTAATTTATTTCACAAGGTTTTTCATGCATACCAAGTCTTTTGTTGCAATAACTCCAAGAAAATGACAAGAGTCCTTCATGAAGACCAACAAAGTTAATTAAATATATATATATATATATATATATATATATATATATATATATATATATATATATATATATATATATATATATATATATATATATTTATATTTATATTTATATATATATATTCGGATGTAGGTGAGAGGCGTATATTTTTTTTAAAAGGGGACGGGATCAAATAATCGGTTCCATAAAAATTTGGAATGAGTGACCAATACTATTTTTTCGGTCCGGTTTTTACTGGTCCAGTCCGGTTCTACTGATCCGATCCGGTTCCTCGAATTTTTTGTACAGCCCTAATCAGACACATGAGATTTAATTGAGGGATATTAATTTCAAATAAACCAATATATTGCAAGACACACGAGTTCATCAATTTGTCCATCAAGTCCGTCCATCAGGTAAATACTAAATACTGAGAACTAAAAATACAGAGAAGTAAGTAAATTATCAAAATAACCTTTTATATACCTAATTTTTTTTCCCTCCTTCCCCTCCCTTCTTCTCTCTCTCGCTCTTCCCTCCTTTCTCCGATCACCGCCGTCGTCACCATTCACCACCAACGCACAGATCGGATTCCTCGTCTAGCCGAGTCGCATCCGACTTCCTCTTTTTCGCCATTAGAATTGTTTGGTCCGATTGAAAGCCCTAAATTGGCTTTCGCTCTCTATAAATTATACTCCCTCCGTCCCGCCCGAAAGGGCAATTTTGCCTCCTAACACGAAAATTAAGAAATGAATAAGGAAAGTGATGTAAGAAAGAGAAAAATGTTAAATGTTGTGAGTATGAAAAATTAAATAGGAGAGAGAATGAGTGGGAGGAATAGTTAGGAGAGAGAATGTTGTGAGTGTAAAAGTAAAGTAGGGGAGAGAATGAGTGGGGTAGGAAGAGTATAAAAATAATAAAAATTTTCCTTTTTGGGGTTGTGCCCTTTTAAATGGGACGCCCAAAAAGGAAATTTGTGCCCTTTCGGGCGGGACGGAGGGAGTATTTTGGATTGTACCCTTGTTTCCGATATGGTAAATCGCCGATTTAATTTCTATCTTTTACTGTTCTTGGGGGAAATGGAATGGAATGGAACCCTAATTGGATGTCACACAGTCTGAAATTGCAGACTTGGAAGAGTTGATGGGAAAAGATGTATACTGATATGTCTCGTGTGAACTCACACGAGACTTATCTCGTATGAGTTCATACGAGATGAGTCTCGTGTGAGTTCACACGAGATGTGTCTCGTGTATACTTACACGAGACGGACAAGGGCAGCGTTGAAATATTTCGTTCCCTGTATATTTCATTCCCTGTATTTAACCATATCCAGTCCATCACGTGATATAATTGAGATCTGTTATTTCAATTGAAATACTTGAGTTCCGTGATTTCAATGGATTGACGATTTGAATGTTTAGCGAGATTTTTTTTTAAGTTTATAACGATAAAAAAGGACGTTGTTTTAGTTTTAAACCAATTAAACGTGTATCTAGGCGAATTTGGAGTTAGTCGTGACGTTTTATGTCCGCTTAGGCGACATAGACGAACAAACTTCTAGGTAAAGCTGTTAATACGGGTTGGCGGGGTGGGGCGGGACAAACCCGCCATTAAACGGGGCGGGACGGGCTGACCCAAATTTTCGACGGGCCAAATATACGTTATCCCAACCCAACCCATCTTGGATTGGTGGGCCAGGCGGACCAATCAAATAAATGAATTTAGAGCTTGAAATTGTATATAAACCGATACCAAAAAAATAAAAAATCATAACAGTCAACAAACACAAACTGTCAAACACAATAATATCTCAAAAGATACCAAAAATCATAACAGTCAAACAAACACAAACAAATATTCATATCAATATAAACTAATTATCAAGCAGGCAACACAACTAAAATTTACGCAAATTGATACAAACAAAGACAAGAAAAATTTAAGCGAATTGCTACAAACAAAAATCATAACAGTCAAACAAAAACAAACAAAGATTTATATCAATATAAACTAATTTTCAAGTAGGCAACACAACTAAAATTTACGCAAATTGCTACAAATAAAGACAGGTAAATTATAATCCTATAAATAAAGATTCATATCAATAAAAATGGAGAGAGAGAGAGAGAGAGAGAGAGAGAGAGAGAGAGAGAGAGAGAGAGAGAGAGAGAGAGAGAGATGTGTGTGAATTGCAGACAGTAACGACAACAAATTATTAGTCGTGATGGAGTGGACCAGCGGCGATGGAAACGATTACGAGGGTGACGACGTCTCATTAGGATTTCTTCGTTTCTATTCTCTACTTCTCTCGAGTCTCTCTCTCTCAGTTCACGAATTACATATTGAGTTCACAAGGTCGATATATACCTAGAATTTTCACTTAAAATGACATCATTTTGTGGTGACAAAAATATAAAAAAAAATATAGTGGGCTGACCCACCTCGGCCCTCCCCGAACCCATTTTGGCCCGCACTCATATGGGCTAGCTCAAATTCACCCACTTTTATTTGAATTACTAATTTTAAAACTCAACCCACATTATATAATGAATCGGGCTGACCCGACGACCCAACCCAAATTGATGGCACTACTACTAGGATGGTGAATATTAGTAAGAAGTCTTATTTTTTTTTTTTTGTAATTTACCATTTTACCTATTTTAGTTCCATTGGAGTTGGAGCCTTGGCAAAACAAAGTTGACCGTTGAGGGCGACGGATATCCACCATGAGTGAGGCAGCCTCACGACTTACGAATGCTCCCACGCGGAAATCCCACTGAACATCATTAAAAAATAATTAGCGACGTTTCATGTGCTAAACATAAGGCCATAATCATGCTTCTAGTTTACTTTGAATGCTCATACGTCACACTTGAAAAAGAATAAAATTGATTTTACACACCATAATTAAGATAATTAAGCAGAGGATTTGATTTATTGTTTGTAAATACTCCCTCCGTCCCAATAAGTGCTTCACCCTTTTAGGTGGGCACGCAAATTATGAAAATGGGAGGGAAAAAAAAATGTTGTGAGTGTAATTTGAAAATAGGAGAGAGAATTAGTGAAGGGAATAGTAAATTATAATGGTGTTGTGAGTATTAAAATAATGTAGGAAAGAGAATGAGTGGAGAAAATAGTAAAAATTCTTTGTCAAAAAAGGAAAGGTGAAGCTTCTAACGGGACGCCCTTTTGGGTAATTAGTGAAGCTTTTATTGGGACGGAGGGAGTATAAAAATTGAGATATGAGTGAGAAAATGAAGTACTACCTCCGTCCCGATCGAAATATTCCAACTTTCCTTTTTGAGTGTCCCTTTTAAAATGTCTCAACTCAAAAAAGAAATTTTTTTATTACTTTTTTATTTGTGGGACCCACTTATTATACTCACAATAAATATCCACTAATTATTCTCTACCCCACTTTCTCTTTTCTACATCACTTTTCATACTCACAACATTTATTTTACTATACTTTTTTTGCATTATATATATTCATTCCTTAATTCTCGTGCAATACTACTTTTGTGACATTTCGATCGGAACGAAGAGTATAGTTAATAGTAAGTGTATATTTATACTGTTTTCATGTAATGTATAATCTTTTGATGTACCATTAAATATAAAATTGGATTTTTTTAAAAAATAACTTGCCATCCTCGCTATTTATTCATTTTAAAATTAAATTTTATATGACAAATAGTTAAAGATAATTAAAAAATGGCTACCAAATTACAAGCTATGACATTGAAATTGATCGTGTAATTTTCATCTCACTTTCAGCCAAAAATTAAAAGAGCAAGTTTTGGGAGAAATTAGTTTTTTCATAAATTATAAAAAGTCCAATTTTTTTCTACTTGTAAGCACAAGATTTTGGGGGAAACTAGTTTCTTCTTAAATTATAGAAAGTCCTGTTTTATAAACTGTTCCTAAATATTCGCTAACTATTTGCAAGTAGAAAAAAAGTAGACTTTTTATAATTTATGGAGAAACTAGTTTCTCCCAAAACTTGCTCACTTGTAAGTAGTTAGTGAATATTTAGGAACAGTTTATAAAACAGGACTTTCTATAACTTAAGAAGAAACTAGTTTCCCTCAAAATCTTGTGAAATTAAAATTGGGTAAACAATAACATACCATAAGTTGACACGAACTACCAAAAGCTAGACACGATCTATTATGTCATTACAATTTTCCTTTATCTCATACTCCCTTGCCCCACTTTAATTTTTATAATTAATTCAGTTTAATTTTTGTCACAGTTTTATAATTTTTTTTAGATATTTCTAAAAGCAATTTTAAAAATTGTTAATGATAATATTCTTTAAAGGTGAAACAATAACAAATTTTAAATTTCAATAGAAATAGAAATATCTAAATTTTCATAAAATTATAGTCAAAATTCTGTGAGACAAACTTTTCAAAATATAAGAGAGTAATAAATATCATAATTTTCTTTATAATGCATGTTCATCTCATTTTTAAATAAGTATTTAAAATTAAATATTTTTACCATTATACAATTATATAATTAATACTCCCTCCATCCTAAGTGATTATATACCAAAAATTTGGCACAATAATTAAGAAATACTCCCTCCGTCCCGCTCGAAAGGGCACAAATTTCCTTTTTGGGCGTCCCATTTAAAAGGGCACAACCCCAAAAAGGAAAGTTTTTATTATTTTTATACTCTTCCTACCCCACTCATTCTCTCCTACTTTCTTTTCACTCACATTCTCTCTCCTAACTATTCCTCCCACTCATTCTCTCTCATATTTAATTTTTCATACTCACAACATTTAACCTTTTTCTCTTTCTTACATCACTTTTCTTATTCATTTCTTAATTTCCATGCTAGGAGGCAAAATTGCCCTTTCGAGCGGGACGGAGGGAGTAATATAATAACATGATAGGGAATGAGTGGAGAAAATGTTCTGAATATAGAAAGTAAAATAAGAGGGAAAATTAGTAGGAGAAATAATAAATAAATTATTATTGTTAGTATGGCTAATGAGCCTCATTAACTATAAAATTATAAAAAATTTATCATTTTAAATAGTTTATACTCCCTCCGTTCCAATAAGAGCTTCCCTTTTTTATCATTTTGGGTGTCCCGCTAATAGCTTCCACTTTTCTTTTTTGACAAATGAATCTTTACTATTTCCTCCACTCATTCTCTCTCCTCATTATTTTAATACTCACAACACTATTATAATTTACTATTCCTTCCACTCATTCTCTCTTCTATTTTCAAATTACACTCACAACATCTTTACTTCCCTCCCATTTTCTTAATTTGCGTAATTTTTTAAAAAGTGGAAGTAATTGTTGGGACGGAGGGAGTACTAACGTATAACAGACTGACGAAAAAATAAATAAATCTACACTTACTTACGTGGACGGGGAAGATACAAATAATAAGGCTAAAGCATAATTTAAAATTATTGACAAGTGAAGATTTGTTTAAACCAAATCACGCTAAAAAAAAAAAAAAAAAAAAAGTTATCGACATCATCCCGCCAGGCGCCAGACAACCCAATCTCACAAGTCACAAGTCCCTTTCAATTTCCCCCTCTATTTTGTATTCAATCCCTTAAATGCAAAAGCCTGGCTTTGTCAGTTTCACCGTAAACCCACCCGCCATGATCAGTCGCCATTTCCAATTTGATCTAGCAATTCAAACATAGATTCAATCTTTACACAAAACACACACACAAACAAACTGTGGAAAGAGAAAATGGTGGGGGGATTTTGGGAGGGAGCTCGAGAGCTGAGGCCACTAGTACACCTGCTATGGCCGCTATGTGTTCACTGGATTGCCGAAGAGATGACTGTTTCTGTGCTTGTTGATGTCACTACCAACGCTCTTTGTCCCGGTCAAACATCTTGCCCTCAAGCTATTTACATCAATGGCCTCCAGCAAACTGTACTACTCTCTCTCTCCCTCATTTTTACGATTAGATACGGCGATTCATGTTAGTCAATTCCAAATTATTTTGGGACTAATGCTTTGTTGTTGTTTGAGTTTGACACCTCAATACCATGACATGACACTGGATTTGGAAGAGTAATATTCCATTTATGAATTCATTGTGCTCTTTTAATTTTGAATTTAAGGCTTGAATTGAGGTTGACAAACATACCCTAAATACAAACTTAATTTAAGAGCTTAAATGGGGATGGAATTGTTCCATTGTGCTCTGATTATTTCTTTTGTTGGTAAGCCAGAGCATAATTGCATTATTAATTGTATGCAGATTGGTTGGCCTGATTTTAGGGTGTGCTCCCGAGTTTCCAAGAAAAGAAAGGAAGTGGAAGGAAATTTTAAAAAATTTCCTTCCAAGTTGTGCTCCCGAGTTTTACATGGAAGGGAAAGGAAAAGGGAGGAAAATATTGGAATTTTCCTTCCTTTCACTTCCTTCCAAAATTGGGAGAAGGTGAAAGGAAAGAAAATTTCATTAAACATATTTGTTGATATACCTATTTTGCCCCTTAAATATAATTCTCCACTTCTTTCATTAAGGGTAAAGATGTAATTTAAATTCTTTTCCTTCCTCTTCCTTCCTGAATTTGAATTCGGGAGCACTTAAATGAAATGTTAAATTCCCTCCTCTTCTCTTCTCTTCTTTTCTCTTCTCTTCCTTTCCTTTCTCTCCTCTAAAAACTCGAGAGCGGACCCTACTGTTGTTAGATTCTTTTTTGTTGGGTAATTTGTTGACCAACTATTTCTCTATTGATTGGGTGATGAGTTTTACTCATCTAAGTTTTGTCTGAGAAAAAGGGCTTGCTTTTGGAATATCCCTATTGCAAGTTGGTGGGGTGCCTTTGTTCTCTTCTGCTTTATTTTTTAATTCATTTTCATGATTGATTCTTATATACTGCTGTAGACATTTTTGGTAATATTACTAGCCGGAAAAGCTTTAAGTACACAATCTATATCTCTGTTGAATAAAGTGTGAACAAAAGTAACAAAAAGATAACCCCATCCATCTTATATAACAAGGTCGCATTTTACAAGTCAAACATTTCAAAAGGCAACTTTACTTGTTTGTACATTTTTTAAGTTAGACTAAATTTATATTCTCTCCAGCCACCCAAATACAAATTTCCTACTTTTTCGTTTGGTTTATCCCCCCAAAAGCTGTCCCAGCCTTAATAGCAATAATTACAGTGTAATTTTAACAAAATAATGCAAATTAAACATGAATCATAAAAACGTTGACTTGTCAAATGGGTCAATTATTTGGGACGGAGGGAATAATTTCTTTTAGAAACACGATGATTGCTTTTGTGACAAACAACAAAAAGGAAAATGTCTTTTTTTTTTTAAAGTGAGGACTAATATATAGTATAATGCAAGTTCTTTTTCTACAACTGCTACACTCTTAAACGAGGGTGCATGGACGGACCCAGGAATTGTATTCAGTGGGTGCCAAAAAAAACTATTTTACTTAATCACAATGTTAACTAATAATTCACAAATCAGCTAATGCTACATAAAAGTGAAGAACAGTTTTTAAAATATAAATTTTGCATAAACATAATTTCTAACCCACCATTTTATATTTATTGTAGTGGTTTACTTGAAAATATAAGGTTATGTTATAAACAAATACTCCCTCCGTCCCAGACCATGGGTATATGAGGTGAATTTCACGCTTTTTAAGAAATTTTTTAAAAAATGAATAAAAGTTAAATGTGAAATAAAGAATAGTAGTTAAATGTGTGGTAGGGAATAGGAGAGAGAATGTAAAAGTTAAATATGTGGTAGGGAATAGGAGAGAGAATGTAAAAGTTGAAAATATTTAATAGGAGAGAGAATGAGTGGGAGGAATAGTAGTTAAATGTGTGGTAGGAAATAAGAGAGAGAATGTATAAGGGTATAATGAATGGTTTTTTTGTAAATATATGGAGATGATAAGAGTATAAATATATTCAAAAACTTGCCATTTATGGAAATGAACCCTTGGTCTGGGACGGACCAAAAGGGAAAGATGAACCCTTGATCTGGGACGGAGGGAGTATTTTTTTTGATATTTATGTCATTTAAAGTGATGGTTAAAGAGGCTTAATATATGTTTTTTTTTTGCATTAGTATTTTAAGATATTTCTTAAAAAAGAACATTTAACACCAAAAAGGCAAAAAAATTAAGTTAAATAATAAATCAAAATTATGTGTGATAATTTAAAAAAAAAAAAACTCAAGTAAAACCTTGAAAAAGAGTTTTTGCCATAGGCTAAAAAAATAAAATCTGGGCACTTGTGGGAGGAGAGAATTGAACCCAGGTGGATAACTTTCAACACTACCTACCTTCACAACTGTGCCATCTGTATCTTGGCATAATGAGCACAGTTAATTATATGCTTATAAATCTAAGGTAAAAAGGGTTTTTTTTTAAAAAACGAGTGGGTGCCATCACACCCACTCGTTCCAATGTGGGTCCGTCCCTGCGAAGGTATGTCTTTTAGAACTTTTGTCCCTAAAAGAGAGTTAGTTTTAAGGGACATACTCCTTTGGTCCCTAAATAAGTGTCCATTTTCAGCTTCTTAAGGAAATTAAGAAGATTGACTATTATGCACTTTAGAGCAATTGCATAATAAGAGTGTATATAGTACTTCTTTGTTGCCAATGATTTGAAAAGACTGCTTGATGTATGAACTCAGTCTGTGGTTCCATTTTCTAGATAGACTCATTTGCCCCCAATGATCAATCTTTTTCATCTGTACAAGGGCCGCCTTTACAGAAGTATGGCATGAAGAGTAGCATTCACCTTTCTGTCACCGGTTAAAGGGTATCAAGTATATGTGTAAATAGAAGGTTGTACCAATAAAGTCCAGGTTAGGGATGTGCATGGTTCTGTGAGTCCAAATAAAGGAAAATTGCAGTTAATAAGTTGTCTAGAGTTGTGTGTTTGTATATATCCAATAAAGCATATTATTCATACAATCCCCAGCATGTCTGGAAATACGATAACGAAGTGACGAGTAACTCTGTGCTGTTTGCATAGGTTCAACCTCATCTAGCATAACAGTAGGCATGTAGTGGAATGGAAGTGTATAAGGCCTTGACCCGAATTTGAATGTAAATCTCCAAACTTGTCACTAATATAAACTTCTTGAATAATGCTTGTTCGCACAGTGGTTTCACCCGCAAATAAAACAGCATGCATTATTAATTTCATGACTGCTCTGCACAGATGCCCTGATCTTATATAACGCGTCTCACATAGTGTGCATATTGGGGACATTCCTCAAACCTTCGAGGCAAAAAAGCAGTCCGTAGCAAAAAATCTGGAGGCCCTTACCATCAGAGAAATTGTAATGGGCTATAACTCGAACCCTAAAACTGCAGCTGCCTGTTTGTGTACGGGAATTGCTGGATGCAGCCCATTTTAGCATCAGTCATCACTTCTATATCTCATGTTCGTCTATCTGCTTTTGTCTTATTTTCTATGGTTTCAACTACTATATCATCTAACAACCCTAGGTGTTTCTGCTATGTACCTGCTGTTATGAAGCAGCTTTTGCATAACAACAATTGATTCTGTAGACTTCATTTTTTTTAAAAGAGTGGCTTAACGGTTTTAATAATGATTGGGCTTTCAGTTCTCTTTATTTTTATATGGACTGATTGTCTAATGCCGTGATTGCTATTCTTCTTTTGCAGGTTGTCGGGATATTCAAGATGGTGGTGCTTCCAGTTCTTGGCCAGCTTGCAGATGAGAATGGTCGTAAGCCGCTGCTCATCCTAACAGTTTCAACGACCATAATCCCTTTTGGTATGTTGTGTGTAAGCACATACAGTTTTAAGGATTTTCATTGACCCTTAGATATATTCAATCTTATTGAGTTAATAACTCATATTCTTGACACTTAAGGGAAATGCTCCAAGGCGACTTTAAACTCATTTCCAATTTCAGTTCTCAAAACCAATACTACTTGTAGAGGTCACTGGATGTAATTAACCCGAGGTTCTTTGTCGTCGTATTGCCCGTTGGAATTAATTTGGTGTTTTATACCCAAATTGTCAAAACTAATGATTGTAGGATCTGGTGGAACCGTGGAAGGCTGTCCAAAAGACTAGCAGATGTATAACTCGTGCTTTGCATATGCAGTTCTCTGATAATGCAGACTCAGTATGTCACTGTATCCATCCTCAGTTTCCTTCTTGATGGGAGTATTATCAACTTAATTCATCTTTTTTCCTTCTTACTCCATTGTTTCCTTTCTCACCCACATCCCATCTTTTGCTCTTGCTTTCAAATCTTCATTTCTTCTCTGTAACTGATTTTCAGAAACATATACTCCCTCCGTCCAGTTACATACTTCACACTTTCTATTTTGGGCGTCCAATTACATACTTCACACTTTGTTTCTTACCCAAAATGGAAAGTTTTTTTCACTATTCTCTCCACTCATTCTCTCTCCTACATTATTTTAATACTCACAACACCATTATAATTTACTATTCCCTCCACTCATTCTCTCTCCTATTTTACTTTTACACTCACAACACTTTCAATATAATAATCCCTCCTTAATATATGTGTGAACAGTAAGTGTGAAACACTTACTTGGACGGAGGGAGTAAATAATTGATTTGATCCTATTGCACATCACGACAAGTGGAACGATGGCTGTTGGTCAATTTTACAAGATTGTGAATGATTATAATGGAAATACTACTACCAGTCTACCTCCGTCCAATAAAAGACTTAACATTTGAATAAACATGCATACGAAGAGATGGTTGAAAATCTACTTAATTTTCTAAATTGCCCCTATTTTTTTTTTAATTTGAACTAGGTGGAAATATTTAAATTCAAACTAGGTGGGAAGTGTAATTTAATATAGTCAGTTTGCTGTATTCATTTCTCTTAAAGGGAAGTCTTACTCTTCAATTGCAACGTCACAGGACTGAATACTCACTGCTATATTGGGCAGAGGGAATAATTGTAATAAAATTTTCTGAGTTGTTACGTCAAAGAGTTGTTTCTTGGAGTATTTCCTCATATACCATGTTTGCAATCTACCTCGGTTACAAATGCTGAATCATTTGAGCAACTGTTAGCTACACATTAAAATACATTAAATTATCATTTTACTCTTCAAAAGAGCACACCCTTTTGATAAACATTCTCAAGCTTCCTTTTACTTACTTTCAGCCTTACTTGCCATCAATGAGTCAAAGGAAGTTGTGTATGCTTATTACGTGCTCCGTACAGTTTCATATATTATAAGTCAAGGGAGTATTTTTTGCATTTCTGTTGCGTATGTGGTAAGTGTTCTCATTCGTTTCTATTGTTTTTTCTTATCCATTACATCACGATCAGGGGTTCTACATTTAACATTCTCTTCAACACTTGCAGGCAGATGTTGTCGATAGCAGTAAAAGGGCTGCAGTTTTTAGCTGGATTACAGGCCTCTTCTCTTTATCACATGTCTTAGCAAATCTCATAGCACGTTTTCTACCAGAAGAATACATTTTTGAGGTATGCATCCCGTCACTTTAGCATGTTTTCAGAGGCGGATCCACCCTAGTCAGATTGGGTGCATGTGCACTCAATCCTTTCCCACATGTAACATATTTTTTTATGTTTTAAATATACACAGAGTGCTCTCACTGATCAAGCAATGTGCCTAGCTCAGTGGGTAAAGAGCATGGGTTATAACCTTGTGTTCTTGGGGTTCAAGTCCCACGGTTTGCATTAATTTTAGGTTTTAGATTTTGAAGCTTTGTAGTGTAATTTGTGAACCCGCTTTGAATAACTCATGGGTCCGCCACTGAATGTTTCCTCAACCTATGATGCTCGGACTCTTCGGTTAACCTCGCCGGACCCTTCTCAACAAGACTAAAATAGGCGTGTCCGACATGGGTACGGCGGGGTAAAACAAAGATTCCGAGCATCAAAGTCCTCAACTGCTTCTCTTTCCTTTCTTATTTCTAGTATCCCTATCCTCCTAACTAGATTTCCTTTTCAGGTTTCAATAGCTCTCCTGATATTTTGTCCAGTTTATATGTCACTCTTTCTGGCTGAGACAGTGAAGCCAACTCCAAAGCAGGACCAGCGTTCACCTTGTTTGAGAAAGGCTTTCAATGTTGTCAAAGAACGTTATAACACGATGAAATATGCTGCAACCGTTGTTTTTAGCAGGTAAGTTTGGCCGTATGCCATCAACAATTTCGTAGATATTGCAGCTGATTGTTTCGCTTATAATGTTTATGCTCGTGCAATTATTGCCGTTCTCTTAAAACTATGTGTACCAAAGGAAAAATAAGGATGTGTTTGCCTCATTAAGATTTCCTATTTTGATTCACAGTCCGACTCTGAAAAGCATTTCTCTTGTTTCATTCTTCTATGAATTGGGAATGTCTGGCATCAGCAGCGTCTTACTGGTATGTTTTACTCGGAAATATCTAGCCATTACAGTTCAGAACTTCAGATACCTACTCCCCCCCACCCCCCACAATAAAAAAATATATTAAAATAATAATAATAATAATAATAATGCCCTGCCAAACTAAGTTATGTTTATCCTTACATCTGGCAGTACTACCTGAAGTCAGCTTTTGGTTTCAACAAGAATCAATTCTCAGAAATCCTATCAATGGTTGGAATCGGTTCAATTGTTTCTCAGGTACCATTTTCCCCATGCTTATCTTGACGTTCTTAAACATTTCTCTAGCTTAATGCATAATGTAGTGACTTGCTTGTATCATCTATAAACTTGAATTCAGACACTAGTCGCAGCACAAAGAAACGGTTCACCTTTTAGCTTCCGTTCATGTGTCTTCACAGTGTACTCCCTTTGCTATGCTTAAAGAGATATTTTTGAAAAACAATTAAATATTCAATATATATTTATGTTTGAATATTAATTAGTTCTTTAATTTTAAGTAGATTGTGATAGTGGTAAGTCTGGAAACTAATAAATGTTTATTAGCTTATTTGAAACAAAACACTTCAAGCAGCGCCCCAAAATAGAATATAGGACTCTCATAGCGGAACATATTTAGGGTTTAATAAGAGTAATTGAAGATACGAATAGTAACAACCAGATCAGTTTATCCCCTAGTTTTTCCCTCCCCCTATAACCCATTTAATTAGCTCATTTTTTGGATCTGTCGTTCATCTTCCACTACACTTGTCGTTCTGAAGCAGTCCATAGATTTCCGAAGCAAATTATATTGGATTGTTTTATATAATGTCTTAATTGGTTTCATATCTGCTTGAAGTTGGTTGTGCTTCCTCTTGTCAATCCGGTCGTTGGAGAGAAGGTTATACTGTGTGCAGCCTTACTTGCATCGATTGTCTATGTAAGTGCTCTTGATTCTTCTAGTAGTTTATTTAGAGGAATTTAATTTCTAATAGGTGTACTCTGCAGGCATTGCTTTATGGCTTGGCATGGGCATCTTGGGTACCATATTTGAGTGCGTCATTTGGAGTCATCTATGTCCTTGTGAAACCTGCAGTAAGTATTATTTCAATAAATAAAACGTTACGTTCCCAAACTGACTGCAGATGCCTGCTCGAGTAATTTCAATGAATCTTTCTTATCTTTTTCTTTTGTCTGTGGATGTCTAAAATTGACAGACTTATGCTATTATATCAAAAGCTTCAAGCTCGGCGGATCAGGTCAGTGGAGTAATAATATTCGACTTCATACTCCTCCACCGCCCCCCCCAAAAAAAAATATACTCCCTCCGTCCAATTACTTACTTCACACTTTCTATTTTGGGCGTCCAAATACATACTTCACACTTTGTTTTTTACCTAAAATGGAAAGTTTATATCATTAAAATATTAATCCTATCCCACTCATTCTCTCTCCTACATTATTTTAATACTCACAACACCATTATAATTTACTATTTCCTCCACTCATTCTCTCTCCTATTTTACTTTCACACTCACAACACTTTCAATATAATACTCCCTCCTTAATTTACGTGAGTACAGTAACTCTGAAGTAACAAATTGGATGGAGGGAGTATATATATATATATATATATATATATATATATATATATATATATATATATATATGTAGTTCCGTTGGACAAGTCAAACTTTTTATGGATATATCTTAAAATTCTTGTAACTTTATGAATTCGCATTAGAATTTCAACTTTTTCTAGAAATGTCTTTATTTTATTTTAGCTTTGGGAACTATCAAAATGAAAAGAGGATTTTTTTTTTTGGGGTAATGGATCACGTGCTTCCGGCCTTATGTATTCCTTCTAAACCTGTATTAATCTTTTTCACAGGGAAAAGCACAAGGATTTGTTGCTGGTGTGCAAGCGATCGCTAGTTTAATATCGCCGCTAGCAATGAGTCCATTGACTTGTAAGCCTCTCTCTCTGACCACACACACACACACACACATATAGTTATCATTACTTCCACCGTCCCTCATTAATAGACGTTTTAGCCTAAATCCCATTAACCAAGAAATCAAGCCTTTTTCATCACATATGTGCTTAATGAGCTCGTAAGCAAATTTGCTCCCAAGGAAGTAGGTCCCAGTAGGATCAAGTATACTTCCCAGAATTGGTCTATCTGTATAACAGGAAGCCAAAGTTAATTATGGACTACCCCCCAGGAAACTCAAACTGGAGACCTCAAACCTTTCTTGTAGTGCTTTGCCAATTGTGTCCCTTCTTTTGTGTGTGTATGTATATGTGTGTGGAAGTGTATCACGTTACTACCTCTGTCCAAAAATGGAAGGCAAAAAAAATTCAAATTTATTCTTGATTGATCAAGATCAAATTCGAAAAATTTTTGGTCATTAATTTTGGGATGGAGGGAGTATTAATTTCTGACTGATATTGTTTCCAGCATGGTTCTTGTCGAGCGACGCACCATTCAACTGCAAGGGTTTCAGTATTGTGTGTGCATCTTTATGTCTGGTGAGAACCCCATCATCTTTCTCCTTCTGTGTGCGTGTATGATGCCGAGCATTTTATCGTATTGTTGCAGGTGATATCGTTGTGTTTTGCTTGCTTGTTGAAAGCGGAAACACCATCAAATGATGATTACCACGACAATGCAGAAAACTTGGAAGCACCGCTCTTATCATAACAAATTAACGACATCAGCCAATTTTGTCCTAGATATATTGTCTCCACCTTCCGTCCGGTACTTGCGGTCCGTTGTGCATAAAACTTACTGTTCAAGGCTGTTTTTATCTATGCCTATACTACTAGCTGTATATTATACAATACATACATTTATGGTAGAAATACAAGGCCTTCTCTTTTTCCCTTTGGGTTTAGAAGCTAGATGTTGTTATGAAGAAGAGATATACACTCGAACAGTACAACAATTCAACATTTATAGAGTCATGATATTTATAACAACTACACAACAGTCCAATATTTATAGTAGTATGAGTTACATTTTATAATGACATGAGTTATATTTTATCCATTATCCGGTATCGAAAATTATTGAAGCAACAAGAGTTAAAAGAGATTTTCGACTGTTGTACAGTTTGATTGCACAGTACAAATGGATATTTCATGAATAATTCAGACCGTTGTGCACAAACTGTTGTTATGCAGTCAAATTTAACAACCCCAAATCCTATCCTGGAGCCAGAAAGGGCACACCACCTTTGAATTTTGGCAATTTGGAGTTTTAACATTCCAATTTTGTACTCCCGATCTATTTTTACGGTTTCTAGTTGATTTTGCACTCTTATTAAAAAATAAAGTAAAATGTGAAGTTTTCTTTCTGGGTCACGAAAAGGAAGTGGGAATCTAAATAGGGATGGAAAGGAAAGGAGTATTAAAATTGTTTGTCTACTGAAAATATTAAACGAACTACCCGAATAATAGCAATAAGTAATTATCTCTATTCCATTGCAAATGTTGTAGTTGATTAGCCAAATTTGATTGTTTATTGTTGCATTAATATTATTATTTTTTTATTTAAAAATATGTTACTCCCTCTTTCTCTGTTACAACAGAATAAATCTATAGGATAAATGAGGGAAGGGAGTGAACAGTACTATGAATAGTTTCAATTGCCAAAATTTTCATTTTGCCCTCACTATTTTGTCCCTTTTCCATTTTGCCCTTAAAAAAAAAATTTAATTAAATTTTGCCCTTAAAAAAAAAAACCGTGTCCTCGGACACGAGCTTAATTAAAAAAAAAATAAAAAATAACGTGTCCTCGAACACGGGCTTATTCTAGTTGTTATATATGGTCAATCAAGTTGAACTTTAATCAATATTTAATGTTAAATTATTTAGAGTTGATTTTATAAAAAACTAGTATTTTTTTCTAAAATTAAGAAAAAACTATTTTTACACCATCACTTAATAATACATGTACTGACACTCTTTTTCACCGGCATTTTTTTATCTAACACTGACACTTTTTTATCCTACACTGACACTCTTTTATATTGACACTTAATAATACATGCAATGACACTTTTCACGCTACACTGTCATTTTTTTACACTAACACTAACACTTAATAATACACGCACTGACACTCTTTACACTGACATTTTTTTACACTAACACTGACACTTTTTACATCACTGACACTCTTTACACTGACATTTTGTTATTCTAACACTTACATTTTTTTACAATGCCACTTAATAATACATGCACTAACACTTTTTACAGTGACATTTTTTTACACTAACACTAGCGGGAAAAACAAAACACGTTTTTTAGCTTAAAAAAACGTGTTTTTTGTAAGATTTTGACAATTATTTATTCTTCATGAAATTTTAAAAATAGTTATTAATAGTGTTTCGATTGATGTATCATTAACTAATTTTAGAATAGTATAAAAATAATCAAATTTTCTTATTTTTTTTTTGTCAAAGTTCAACTTAATTAAACATATGTAACATTTATTTCGATACAAATGTCGTACTTATTTTTTGAACATAATGAAGGAAGTAATCAGATTAGAAGAATTAATTAAATTCATTCATTTGGACATAAAACAAAGGGAGGAAAATGAAATACTCCCTCCGTCCCACGTGATGTAAACCATTTTTTCGGGCACAATAATTAAGAAATATTATTAAGATAATGAAAATGTGTGGTAGGAAATGAAGAGAGAGAATGAGTGGAGTTAATAGTAGGTTGGTTGAATAAATTGTATGGTGAAAAATGAAGAGAGAGAATGAGTGGGTGAGGTAGGATGAATATAAAATAATAAATTTGTTTCCATTTTGAACAGTTTACATTCACGTGAAACGGACCAAAATAAAAATAAATTTGCATTTACATGAAACGGAGAGAGTACATTTAAGTATTTATGAAATTAGAACAATGAAAAGAATGAAAAGAAGAAAGAAATAAAAAGAATGAGCGATGAAGTATAATGAGATAAAAAAGAAGAAGAAACCTATAAGTGGCTTTGGCCCAGCGGTATCTTGGTGGCTTTCCGTAGGGGAGGTCATCGGTGAGTCTCTCGGGGCACATCCGTGCAGTTAAGGAAGCAGCACTGCTGGACTTGCAATCTCAGTGTGGGGAGTTCAAATCTTGGCAGGAGCACTGGAGCAGTCATTTGGTGTTGTAATAGTGATGTAATTGCCTCGGCAGAGCGGTGGAGACGACCATTTGGTGTTGTAAGAGTGTAAATGCCTTGTAGGAGAGGTTTCTCTTGGGTAGGGAGTATAAGGGTCTTCTGCAGGCTGCCGCGCGGCCAGGCCACTGCTTACTAAGGCAGATGAGGCCTGGGCCTAGGGCCCCCAAAATTTGTCTATTTTTTGGGCCCCAAAATTTAGGGGCTTAGTGGTGATATATTGAAAGTGAGGGGCCTCATTGTAAAAAAAAAAAAATTAATTATACCCCTGAAAAAATACACAAACCCCCCTCAAAATATATAAAAAAACCCACCTATATAATACCGTTCTTAATTTGCAAAAATCACTCAACAACACATTTACACACCTCACCCCTCTTGGTCGATTCGCCCGCAATTCGCGCTCCGCTCGAAGACGCCGCACGAAGGTCACGCTCACGGCGACGGCGTCGGACGTCGCTCACGGCGCACAGAAAATCCTTCACGACGATCGCTCCTTCTCCTGCAGGTAATTCTCTTCTCTCTAGGGTTTGAATCGTTTGATTTCGCGAAGCGAATCGCGATCGTCTTCTAGGGTTGATTTTCGCGATCGTCTTCTACTCTTCCAATTCGCTACAGGATTCCATTTTTCAGAGATTCAAAGTGATTGGAATGCTCTTCTGATCTTGCTACCCTTTTTCTTGTTTGTCCTTTTCTTGGTGTTTGCTCTTTGTTTTGATCGACTCATCTTGCTTATAATTTTAATCAAAGAACAGTAATGAATTTTGTAGTTATGATAGTAGTATCATTTTAATCAAAGAACAGTAGTATCATTTTAATCAATGAACAGTAGTTATGGCCATAATTTTGTTAAGTACTACTCAGAGACTAGAATATTGTCTCCTAAAGACTATTCAGTTGTTAGCTGTTTGTTTTTGCTCTTATTATATAAACTAATCTTGCAGTTTTCGGAACTTGTCAATTTTTTCCACTCAATATGCATCTTATTACTTGATTGATCACAAATTCACAAAATATAGGAACTTACTTCTATCATGTTAATGTTGTTAAAAGTCTAGCTAAAAGCCATTAACAGTTTGGGATTCTGTGCCCTGCCATTGAACTGCTTGGTAGTCTATGGTAGTGATATGCTTTTTGGGATAAGATGGTCATTAACACACCCAATTCCCACATCTGGGGTCACACATTTGTTTGAGATTTAATTTTAGCCCTTCGTTTGAGCTACGCTTATCCAATCTGTCCATTTGAGTTAGAGGGAAGCTCATTTGTTGGATCTTGGACTGCCCTGCAGTTGAGATTGCAGAGGCTTAATGAGCCAATTCTCCAATAATTAAATGAATTAAGCATTACCTGGAAGAAATAAAGCAAAAGCATGGAGTTTGTTCCAGCCAGAATCAACTAAAATACTAATGTAGTAGTTGTCATTGATAATAACTGTAGTAAAACATGGCATCTATCAAACTCGACCGCAAACGCCTGGCAAACCGAAATTATTATCGAGCAGTGAAGGCGCCCATCTAAGTTACGCCAGGGCCCGAATATCACAGGCGGCCGCATGCAGGCGACATCCGCGATTTACCTCCGCCAAAGATATCAAGAAGCCTGGAGGTGGTCAGGTTTGATCCTGGCGAAACCGAGGAACCTGGATAATCAAAAAAAAAAAAAAAAAAAAAAAAAAAAAAAAAGAAGAATGCAATTAATTAGTTTTAGTAGAGGAGTTACCTCTCTCTCTCTTTCTCCTCCCTATTTTTCTACCCCCATTTCCCGTATCCCCCGTCATTCCCTCTCCTCTCCATTGGTTCACCGCCATTCTCTACCTCTTCCTCAATTTCATCTTCACGTACGTACGTAATCCTTCCTCTTTTTTACTTCGATTTCCTTCTTACAATTTCAGATTTTGCTTTTCTCTTCTATCATTTCATATAATTAACTTCTTATATACATATCCCTTTTTTTGTTTTGAGCGATTGATTCATTTCGATCGCTCAGATTTATATTATTATTAATTACTGCTTTGCTTTGTTAATTTTTCTGTTGATTGAGGATTTAGATTTTCTTAAATTACTGTTTTAGATTTGAATTGAATCGAAGGAGAAGGGATCTCGAATAGTCAAGTTATGGCGGAGGAGCAGAGATGGCAGGAAGCCAGTGGTCATACGCTTTGTGCTAATAATTGTGGCTTTTTTGGCTGTCCAACCACGCACAATCTCTGTTCCAAATGCTACAAAGACCTTCGCCTCAAGGAACAACACCTCTCTCAGGCCAAACTCGCCGTTGAAAACTCCTTCAACCTTCCCGTAGAGAACACCTCCGCCGCCGCCGATGTTTCTTCCGATCTATTGATTCCACAACCAGAGGCTGCGTCGGCTGTGTCGTTAACTGTCGTTGCAAAGGAATCTCCGGGGCTTCCGACGGAATCTACGGTGGTATCTACGCCATTGGTTTCGGCGAAGCCTAACAGGTGTGCGACTTGCAAGCGGCGCGTGGGGTTGACGGGATTCACGTGCCGGTGTGGTACAACATTCTGCGGGACTCACAGGTACCCGGAGCAACATGGTTGTACGTTTGATTTCAAGACATTGGGGAAAGAAGCCATAGCTAAGGCTAATCCCTTGATCAAGGCCGAGAAGCTTGAGAAGATTTAAGGCCATTGATTTGATTGATCGATTATCAGCCGTTGGATTTATAAAAATATTATAGAAACCATATCATCAAAATTCGTCAATTGTGTGGTGGATAAGTTTGGATGGTTGATGATGATATCTAATTTGTTAATGGTGCCCTTCAGGTTGGCTTGATTTGTTTTTTTTTTTCCTATTTTTTAATTTAGAAAATGTGGAAATTTGTATTATGATAGGTAGATTTTTTATTGTTAAAAGAAAAAATAAAAGATGAAAAAAATATTATGCTACTTATTTTTTCGAATTTTTTTTCTGAAATAATTTCATTTTAAAATAATAATTTCCAAAATAACAATTTTTCCAAACTATTTACCAAAATAACTCCTTTTATAAAACTCGTTACATCGTGTAGTGATTTTGAAAAAAAATAAAAATCGCTTAAACTCGCTAATTCGTGTAGCGAGTTTAATTTTCCTATTTTTTTACGTAAACAATTTCGAGAATTTTACATAAATTTTATTAAAATATGAATTCGTTACTGTTAATAGCGAGTTTATATTAATTAAATCTATTTATAGATTAACTTAAACTCGCTATTGGCAATAGTGAATTTAAACTCTTTGCACGCGACGACGTTGAGGCCGTGGTTGTATTTGTGGAATAGCCTGGACGCGATCAACTGGTGCTGGGGGTGCTCGAGCATCAAGCCGCTGTTGCTGTCGTATATGCATAAGAGAAGTTATAATGAGATGCCTCATTTGAAGTCTAGAGTTATCCAACTCCAACTCCTTGGCGATGCATCACTCGTTAATTTCATGCATGCGTTGTAAGTTTTGCACCTGTTAACATGAACATGGCAAGAATGTTACTAACTTATTATTAAAATCAATAAACCCTAATAATTTTTTTTAAAAAATTATATTCACTTATCAAACCCTCGAAGATACTGGCATGTGATCTGTACCCTATATCCTTTACATGAATCGGGTTGACAATTATTGAACGTGTGATCTTCTTGAACCAAATCATGTATGGATGGGCGTAATCCATCACCTCTTTACCCAACACACCATTCACCTTTCATCACGCTCTAAGCTCGTGCATTTTATAATGATATGTACTTACTATTTTTTGAATCCCAAGCCACATGTTATCTACCTCGGCGATCAGTACTATGCAAATCTTCCTGTGTGTCACATGGATCGGGGACCGGCTGTAGCATGCCAAACTGCCTCATAACTCGATCAGGTAGGTGCCATTCTACCCTGTTAAAGCAGATAAGAGGCGCCCTCGTCCTCCATACGGCATGTCCCTGCCTGCAATAATCTGGAACAACTCAATCTATATATGGCTGCCAAATAATCTGATCCTCAATGAGTGACGATAGTTGATCCCGATAGGCACGTAAGTTATGTGCGTTAACATGCAAATACGATAGGGACCCATTCCACCTTAAAAGATTAAAAAAATACAATTTAAACAAATCTATATAAATACAATATAATTTAAACAAATCAGATAAATACAATAGAATTTACACAAATCAGAGTGGTTGTAGTTTATCTACACCCCAATGGACTGTCAGGTAAGTTCGGTTGCACATCCTAATCTCCCCTAACCACTATTGGTTGTGTGGGCAACAACCTCTCCCATGCCCAAAGTTGTTTGTATTATAAACAAATCACATAAATAAAATATAATTTAAAAACATACATAAAACCAAACATATATCGAAAAATATAATTATCATACCTGCACGATAGAGAGAAATTCATTACAATTACTGGTGTTGGGCAAAGTCGCAGTACACATTTCCCGATAAAGAAAGGCCAAAGCAGCAATACCCCAACTATAATCATGCATCATCTCGATATATCTAACCAGTGAGAGATACATCAATTTCACCTTATTACTAGTGCGATCAGGCATCACAATCGACCCGAGGGCTGCCAATATTTACGCACGTGTATACCTAATGACCAAATCCTGTGTAGCATTTTCTGGAAGCTGACCAAAATGGGGAAACTGACTTAGAAGCCACTTAATCTTCAACAACCCTGTTTCTATCTCACTCTCTGGTGGTCTAACACCTAATAACTCCTCACATAAGTCGCACCAACCCTGAAGCAACCTCGTAGTATCAGAACCAGTAACAGGAAGTCCATCAATCGGGGCAACCCTGACAACATACACATATCCTCTAAACTAACGGTCATCTCACCAATAGGAAAGTGAAAACTGTGGGTTTCCTGACGCAATCGCTCAACCAACACTGTAAGTAAACCCCAATCATACGTGATTTTCCCTAACTTGTAAACTATACTACTAGTCTCTCCTGGTTCCTCAAGTCCAACACTTTCGGCAGAGTCGAACCACGACGAAAAGATAACTTCTCAACATGTCTTCCAGCCCGAATGTATTCACTTCGATGCTTATCCTGTAATCTCAAAACATCTCGTTGCAAAGGACCAGGATCGACAAACGGCTCAAGAAGCTCTCCATGTTGATGTTCTACATTCATCTGTAACACAAAACACAAAATGGATCAAATTTAAAACACAGAGATATCAGTAGAAAGCCAAGAGACAATCATCAGGTCTAAAAAGGAGAAAGACAACTATTGTGAAGCATGTATGTGCTCCTCATTTTATGTTTCAAAAATCCGATTCAGCCTTGAACTGGTGCTGGTGGTCTTTACGGACTTAGAATTTTTTATATTTTCCTTCGGTGTGTCTACCTCCACCTTTCTGGATGTTCTTCTACTCCTCATAACATGCTCCAAGAAGTCCTTGGGGGTCGCCCTCACACATCCGACCCTAGCACAAGTGGGGAATTTAACACGTTGGTGGGGAAGGGAGGCGACCAACCCGAGTTTTTCTTAACTTGGAATGCCTAGGATGGCGTGGTAGTCACTTGTCAGGTCCATGACCACGAATGTAACTGTGGTCTCTGCTCGAAAGGGATGATCACCCACTTCCAGTAATAGATCAACCGTCCCTTTGGCGCTGACTTTGTGGTTGGTGAAGCCTTCTAGACTTCCAGAGTATGGCTCCAACATGCTATCTTTTAGATTCATCATCTAAAAGGTAGAATAGTACAGGAAATATCGGGTGGCCCCCGAGTCAATGAGGAGTCTCTCGGACTCACAATTGTCGATCCTCCCTTTGATCACCAAGGGATGTTCGCGCGCTTGAAATTACCCGGATTCGGCTCGCGCGGGCCCCGGCATCTCGCTTTGCCATTGGTCGAGGAGGTGTCTCGCTGCGTTTTTGCTTGTAGAGTCGCCACGCCGTTTTGATTTAGCCTAAAACATTGAGAAAAAGCATCAGTTTAAAAATTATTGTTGTGTGATGAGATTTTAGAGTTCGGATGTCAGGTTACGCCTCGGGAAGAGAATGCTAGAGCTCACCCGAGTCGCCTCGTAAAAACGAGTCTTTCGGTACCCCTTCTTTCTTTAAATGTTGTGTGTGTGTATGTGCTTTTAAAAATGCATGTTGTATCGGATGTCTACATTGTACACTACGTATTGAAATGTATTGAAATAGTGTAGGAAGGAAGCCTTACCAATGTTGGTTTGTGTCTGTCTTCCACTGGGGAATAGTGTTTAAGTGTTGAATAGTGTTCCGGGACAGACCGGGGTTGCTTCGGGATGTGCCGGTTGTCTGCGGACAGAGCTTCGGCGTGCCTCGGGATTGTCAGGTGTGCACTCGGGCAGAGTTTCGACGTGCATTGGGATCATCGGGATCGTTGACAGAGGTTCGTCATGCGTTGGGCTCGTCGGTTGTGCTCGGGCAGAGTTTCGGCGTGCGTCGGGATCGTCGGTTGAGCTCGAAAAGGGTCGGAACGCCTTGGGATGGACCAACAAGGCTTCGGGATGGATCGGCAAGGCTTCGGAGTACCACGAGGGGCCTCAGAATTCCTCGAGATTGCCTCGGGGCAGCTCGAGAGCGTCTCGGGAGCGCTCGGCAGTGCTCGACAGAGCTTCGGAGTACCACGAGGGGCCTCGAAATGCTCCGAAGGGAACCGAAAGGGACCGGGATTGCCCCGAAGGGTCTTAGAGGGGATGCCTGAAGGCTGGGAGAGAGGAGAGAAGAGGGAGGTGTGCGTTGGGATCGTCGGTTGTGCTCGGGCAGAGTTCCGGCGTGCGTCGGGATCGTCGGTTGAGCTCGAAAAGGGCCGGGACGCCTTGGGATGGACCGACAAGGCTTCGGGATGGATCGGAAAGGCTTCGGAGTACCACGAGGGGCCTCAGAATACCTCGAGAGTGCCTCGGGGCAGCTCGGGAGCGTCTCGGGAGCGCTCGGCAGTGCTCGGCAGAGCTTCGGAGTACCACGAGGGGCCTCGGAATGCTCCGAAGGGAATCGAAAGGGATCAAGATTTCCTCGAAGTGTCTTAGAGGGGATGCCTGAAGGCTGGGAGAGAAGAGAGAAGAGGGAGGTGTGAAAATTATGAGGGGTGAAGCCCTCTATTTATAGGGTCCAGATTCTGGCTAGTTGTGTCGCACGATACTGTCAGCAATTACCAGTTTTTTGGTTTTCCTGGATTTAAGGAAATATTGTGGACTTTAAGGGGATTTTGTAATTATGATGTCTGGAAGCAAAGTGGTCCGCACGGACATGTATTGCTTTTCATAATTTTCCAAAATTCCTAAAAAGTCCTTTTATACCTTTTAATCCCAGAATGACCCCCTTGGTTTGGTTGGTGATTTTTGGGGTTTTTGAGGGCTACGGGTATTCGAGACTGCGTTTGTGTGAGTCTGCGGTGTTTCCCGTGCGTTCGGAAGAGAGTGATCCAGATTGGGGTACTTACAGAAGCCCCTCGACGACGTCACTTACGTTGGAAGTGGGGTCATCGATAAGATAAGGGTCCTGATCTGGATCGCGTGCTAGGAGAGGATGTGACCGTGTAGGTCGGTTTGTGAGGACGTGGTGGTGTCCTGAGGTGTGACCGTTTAGGTCGGCTGGCTGGACCCTATGATAGGATTCCTACGTATCCCGTATGGGAATCAAGCCTGATCGTAGTTTATGTGTGGAGTGAGTGTTTTCGTGCACGAGGACGTGTGATGTCCTCTGACTGAGACTTTGTGCGTGGACGTGGTGGTGTCCTATGGGTGATCGTTTAGGTCGGTTGGCTGGACCTTGTGATAGGATTCCTACGTATCCCTAGCGGGAATCAAGCCTGAACGTAGTTCAAAAGTCGTGAAGTTTTCGTGAGTGTATGCGGGCGTGGTGGTGCCCTGAGGTGATGTAACTGCTAAGGTCGATTGTGAGGACGTGGTGGTGTCCTGAAATGGAAATTTTACGGTTTTCTAAACCGGGTAATTTAAAGCCTTCCGGGCTGCGGATAATGATTTGAGAGATTTATAATGTCTTTCGAACCGAGTAATTTAAAGCCTTCTGGGCTGCGGATAGTGATTTGGGAGGTTTATACGGTCTTTCGGACTGAGTAATTTAAAGCCTTTCGGGCTGCGGATAGTGGTTTGGAATGTTTATATGGTTTTTCGGACCGAGTAATTTAAAGCCTTTCGGGCTGCGGATGATGATGAGGACGTGTTATGCCCTCTAACTGAGGTCGTGCCGTGCGTGAGGATGTGTTGTGTCCTTTGACTGAGGTTGTGTCGTGCGTGAGGATGTGTTGTGTCCTCTGACTGAGGTTGTGTGAGGATGTGTTGTGTCCTCTGACTGAGGTTGTATCGTGCGTGAGGATGTGTTGTGTCCTTTGACTGAGGTTGTGTCGTGCGTAAGGATGTATTGTGTCCTCTGACTGAGGTTTTGTCGTGCGTGAGGATGTGTTGTGTCCTCTGACTGAGGTTGTGTTGTGCGTGAGGATGTGTTGTGTCCTCTGCCTGAGGTTGTAAGTGTTTGTGCCTTGGGGGGAAGGCACTCGTGCTTAAAGTGTTTTGAGTTTTGAGAGGCGTGTTTGCCTTGATTCATGTTTTGAAGGCGTTTGTGCCTTGGGGTTCGGACTTACGATGACAGCCGGTGTTTGGATTACCGTTTTGTGTTTTGGAGGCGTTTTGTGCCTTGGGATTTGTGTTTAGAGGTGTTTGCGCCCTTTGTGTTTGTTTTACCGTTTAGTGGGCGAGGTTCGGTCTTACGAATGACGGCCGGTGTTCATCTGCTGGGAATATGTACGGTCTTACATTGATGGCCATTTGACTTTTGTCCGCTGGGGAAGAGGGTTCGGGCTTACTTTAATGTCCGGGGTTAGTTTGGTTGAGTTAAGGACCAAACTGCATTGAATTTGTTGAAAAAGGCCTTTGGACAGCTAGGGGCAAAGATTATAAGGGCAAAAGGGTAATCTTGCCAGGGTATGCAAAGTGGTCCGCACGAATGCACTTTGTTTGCAAAGTGGTCAGCACGGATTGTCTCTAAAATCTGATTTTCCCAAATTCAAATCAGTTTCCAGCAACGAAGCATCCTTCCATTTTCCCATCTTCAGTCGATCGAAAAAGAGAGAGAGGGAGAGAAAAAATTGATTTTGTTCAAAATTTCCTAAGAGATTCTTCCGAGTTTGCTTGAATTGCTCGTTATGGCGGAAAGAATTAGACGAGGTCGTCGCCAAAGGAGCCAAGAGGCTATCGAGAGGAGGTTAGACCTTCAAAGGAATTGCACTTCCTTTGTGCCTTCGTCGAGGAGTCCGGATGTGTTGTATCCGGAGGTGCACAACTTGCGGGAGAGGACCGTAAGGGAGGTAAGAAATCAGTTTGTTTTGATTCTTACTTGAATTGTGGTATGCTAGAACTAGGTTTTAGTTTTCGCATATTTGGGGCTTTTGTTGTTGCCATGCTCTTTTTGTGAAATTTATGATGAATTGTTGAAATCGAGCATGTAAGGATTGTGGGTATGTGATTTTTGTGCAAAAATGTGGAGATTAGCTCTTATTTGTAAAAAGAAAGTGCCTCTCTTTGAAATGCATGCTTTGGTGATTTGTACCTTATGCTATTTTCGTATGTACATTGTGGAAAAATTGCCGTGTAGGGACGGACTTTGTGTAAAAAGTGTGACGTGTACCGTTTTCTTGTGACGGCCTCTGTGGGGAATCTATGTGCAATGTGTGTCGTGTTTTTGTGACGGTTTTTTGAAAATGTGTCGTGTATTGCTGTGAATGTGTGCCAAAATTTTTTTTGTTGGATTCACGCGAGTTTGAAGACATCCGGTTTAATTTGAAAAACGGAGTCGCCACATCATTTTGATTACCTCAAAACTTTGAAAAAAAGGTTTTATGGGTTCGGAGGTTAAGTTACCCCTTGGGAAGAACGGATCGTCGTTCACCCAAGGTGCCTTGCCGGAGCAAGTCTCCCAAGATCCCATTAATCGTGCTTGCTTGCGTGCTTTCTTGTGTGCATGTGTTTGAAAATAAGGAGGGAATGTCCCAAGTCGTCTTCCGGACGTACAAACCATTTGTTGGTTGTCGCTCGGGATTTCTTGGATTTTATGTGTTCGGGATTATGATCCCGTCCTCATCTTAGACTTGTGATCATTACATTTTTAACCTCGGGACTTGCATGATTGGGAGAATGACTCTCTTTGTAGTCAAAGATGAGGTTCTTTAGAAAAGGAGGGTCCTTAGCCCATCAATCCTACACTTTAAGACTAGCCGAGCTCGTATAGATGCTTCATACTCATCTTAAGTGATAATCGGAGATATAGGGTTCAAGGTTGTCCCTTTCTAAAGAAATCATGAAACCTTTAATGGAAGGAACGATGTAAAGATAAGACCTTTACACCGGTCCGTTCCAAGGTTACTAATGGGGACATGGGGGAATGCATGATAAAAAAAATGATACTTTTAGTGAAAAGATGACATTTTTGGTGTAAAGAATGTCTTTTGGTTGCAAGGGATGCTTTTTGGGTAAAGAAATGATTTTTGTGTAAAGAATGTATCATTATGTTGGAAAATAGCATTTAATATACAAAGATGTTCTTTTGATGCAAATGATACTGCTCTGTATGCAAATGTTTTAGTTTAAATGCAGATTGATGCATGAGAAAAGGCAAACATCAGATTACAGCTGAAAAGATGAGGATTCTGCAAACTGGCTACTTATGTCGCGTGACATAGGCTGCCTATGTCGCGTGACATAACAAGCCATTTTGCAGAAGCCTAAACAGCTGAGATTTGCAGAAATAACAAGGTACCAAGATGGTTAAGTTTCTTCACAAACAAATCTCAGAGAGCATGTTTATCAATAATGAACGCTTCAAGAGGGTGTGGATATGAGGGATCCACACTCATCTTGAGTGTTCATGCAAAACCAAGCCAAACCGGGGCTTTTACATGCAATAGTATGCAAATGGATATGGATCTAAGCAATATGAGGATAAAGTATGCATCTTTAATCAGAAAACAACATTATCAACGCATTTAGCATAGAGATTTCACATTCAAAGTAAATAGAGAGTGGAAAAGGGTAGAAAATCGTTACCCTTGAAGACCACGACTCCCTATATCAAGTTAGACATAGGGGCCTTCAAAACAGCAACCTCCGGGGACTGAGTTCAAGCCTTGGCTCCGTGGGAATCCTTGGTTCTTGGTGTGTGTGAAAAGTGTGTGTGTGGGAAGTGTGTGTGGGATTGATTTGGGAGGATTATTATGGTTTGGGAGGTATGTGAGGAGAGAGGAGGCTTCGGGCGTATTTCCTATAGAGGGGGACCGAGGGTGGAAAAGGTGTGTCCAAAATGGGAGGTGAAGGCCTCTATTTATAGGTCACTGCATGGGCTTGTTATGTCGCACGACATAACAAGCCATAACCGTTTTCCTTCTAGAAACATGCAAGGTGGCAACCTTCTAGAACTTTTCATGGCCTATTATGTCGCACCCACATAAGTAGCCACTTCTGCATTCTTCTAGAAACATGCAAGGTGGCAAGCTTCTAGAAGTTTTTCATGGCCTATTATGTCGCACGACATAAGTAGCCACTTTCCAATTCCCTTCTAGAAACATGCAAGGTGGCAGTCTTCTAGAAGGGTTTTGGGAATTAAGAAAACGTGTTTCTTAATTACCAAGCATTCCCTTCAGCCCTTAAAAGGCTTGGAACATTTCTGAAATTATTCCTAACTGTAGGAAAGTCCGAGGAATTACCGGAAAAATTACCGGAATTGCCGGGAAAATTAACCGGAAGGCATGAGCCAGATTTGGGTACTTACAGAAGCCCCTCGGCAACGTCACTTGCAGGGCGAGTGGGGTTGTCGATAGAAAATGATCCAATCTGGCGAATGCCGAGACGGATTGGGTGACCAAGTTGGTCAAGTGGCTAGACCTTTCATGAAAGGCTACCTACGTATCCCGGAGGAATCAAGCCTTGATCGTAGTTCGGAATCCACTGGGGAAAGGGGGCGTCATATGTGACGAATTGGCTGAACCTACAGGAGGCTACCTACGTATCCCGGGGGAATCAAGCCAGGTCGTAGTTCGAGCTTTTATTGAGTCGAAATGTTATTCCTTCATCTTGGAATAACGGAGATCGAAATAAAGCGAAAAAAGGTCGAAATGTTATTCCGTCATTCGGAAATAACGGAGATCGAAATAAAGCGAAAAAAGGTCGAAATGTTATTCCGTCATTCGGAAATAACGGAGATCGAAATAAAGTGAAAAAAGGTCGAAATGTTATTCCGTCATTCGGAAATAACGGAGATCGAAATAAAGCGAAAAAAGGTCGAAATGTTATTCCGTCATTCGGAAATAACGGAGATCGAAATAAAGCGAAATGTTATTGCCTTCCGGCCATAACTGAAATTTTTTAACAAGAAACATTATCCCATTTGGCAATAACGGGGGATTTCCCGGAGGAAACGTTATCCCAATTAGCTATAACGTAGGATTTTCCGGAGGAAACGTTATCCCATTTGGCGATAACGTAGGGTTTCCCGGAGGAAACGTTATCCCATCTGGCGATAACGGAGGATTTCCCGGAGGAAACGTTATCCCATTTGGCGATAACGGAGAATTTCCCGGAGGAAACGTTATCCCATTTGGCGATAACGGAGAATTTCCCGGAGGAAACGTTATCCCATTCGAGAGAGGATTTCCCGGAGGAAACGTTATCCCATTTGGCGATAACGGAGGATTGCGAAAAAGGTTGGATTTTGCAGAGAAGTAGGAAGGAATCAATAGTTTTTTGTAAAGAAAAGTGGGACGTATCCGGATAATTTTTGTAAAGAAAACTGGGATGTACCCTGATTATTTGAAAAATAAAATTGAAAATGCCAAGGGCAATTAAACTGAGTCACAGAGGTAAATTTGTAAAATAGGCCACGGGGGCACTGGAGGGAAAACTGGATTGAAAGTAATTAGAAATGCCAGGGGCATAAAGGGTAAAAGAGGCCTACGGGGGACAAAATTGTAAAATGGAGCCTTCAGGGGCAAAATTGTAAAAATCAGCCACAGGGGCTTAGTATGTCGCACGACATAACAGGCCCTGTGGACAGATTTATTAAAAATCGCACAGTCACCATTTTGAAATTAAATTAGACTTGAAATTGAGAGGGAGGCGACGACGAGAAGAGAGAGAGAGCAACCTCAGAGGGCGATTTGAGAGGGATCTAGAGAAATCAAACAACTTTTTGTCCGATTACAGCTTGGAAAATGCCTCCTAGGCTCTATCCGACCAAAAGGGCTCCTCAACACGCCGAATTAGCTACTCGAAGGAAGGGGGTGCAAAGGAATCAAAGGCCATTTCTTCCGGAAGCACCAAGAGGAGATTTCTACCCACAGCTCGATGAGCATACTTCGGATGTCAGGAAGAAGGATGTGGTAAGCAACCTAGGGTTTTTTTGAAAAATTTTGATTTGGGTGAAATCGATTTGATTTGAATTTTCCAGACTGCAATGCATTTTATATGAATTGGCCTGTGAACATGGATTGACCTAGGAACTGTGATACTAGAATGCATGCTCTTAGATGATAGGTTTTGACCTATTTTTCATTTGAGACGATTTCAAGAAATAGCACGAAATATTAATATTTGTGCCATGTTTTCTTGCAGGGATTGCGCACCCGTGGCTCCCCTGAGGTGATTGTGTGCTATGGGATAGTTTGCCGGCAGCCAGGAGCAGATGGACTCGCCTAAGGGCCCGATTTACGCCGCCGGGCTAGGGCAATTCTTTGAGATGGCGAAGGCCATCTGAGGCACTCGCAGGAGTGTGGATCTCAGTGAGGGCATTCAGAGAGTTTTGGTGGGAGACCACTCACTCGTTTCACTTCTCTTGGGGTGAGACGACAGCCACTCCGCTAGACTTTGTGGTCATCACAGATCGCCCTTTACGGATGAGCCGCTCTACATAGAGGAGCCTCGCACAGGAGTCGAGCCCCACTATCAGCCGATGCCGATTTTATGGGCTTACTTGGTTTCGTTCCTCGGATTAAGAAGGGGAATGGATATGAGTTGGGGGTGCTACATGGCTTGGTTGGGAGCAGCCACAGGACTACATTGTCGTGGATGACCCTGAGAGCCGGCCGAGAGCCGAGAGATTAGCGAGGGCTTTTGTATGGGTGGGCTTCTCCGACATGCCGTTTATTAACAGCCGCATCTACCGCCTCGACTTCACCGTTGGAGCTTTTGAGAGCCCGGGACACCGTAGGGAATCTATCCCGGGTGAGGCCGGTTTAGCCGAGATGTATTTGGCCCTAGATGACGTCGCAGAGGGAAGGCGAAGTATTTTACTTGTCATTATCCGGCTTTTGAGGTATTCTCTCATCTTGACCTCTTTTCTTTCGCGCATTTCATTCTATCCTTTTCCTTGTTTTGACTTCTTCTTCTTCTTCTTTTCGGGCCCGGGCTTTCGAGTATTTTGGCCGCATGAGTGGCGATCAAGGATGAATTTCCTGCCACCACTTTTCCTCGCTCTCCGACGGTGGACGAAGAATGCCAGAAACAGACTAGACACCGGAGGGTTCGAGGTGCAGGATTACGGCCTCGTATCATGACACGCTGAGGTGCTTGAGAGGGATTCCACGTAGGCTGAGTATGTTCCCCTGGACTGGCCGTTACGATGACCTGGATTTGGATCACGCTGCGCACTTGACAGAGTGTCGCAAGCCGCCGGTGGGTTTGTCTCGGGAGACGCCTTGTATTTAGGAGAGAGGGTGTATAGACAAAGATGGGCCGAATAGGCATGCTCGGATCCCCGATGATCCACCAAACAGATGTGGCCGCTCGCCGCCTTGGCGAATGTGGATGCTCGATTGTAGGCTCGGCAAAGACATCTCTACACACGGGAGGGGGACTATACTTTGTACGTGGCCAGCATCTTCGGTCTCCACTGCACTGTGGTTGGTTATGGTGCTCAGAGTGCGGGACCCTCGACTGGCTACGTAGCTAGACCTCCTTTGCCCCCGACTTTCATTGATTATCATGGCGGCGGTCGCATGAGGCGAGCCCATATTGATATGTCACGACTCATCCTCATCCGGTGCTCCCGCGAGGTTCTAGATCCGTAAGTATTACTCCTTACGTCTTTTGGATTGATTGCATCTCTTCCCGTTATCAAGAACCGCATTTTGACACTTATTATGTCCGCTTGTAATGGTATCGGCCAAAGCTTATGTGCACTTGACTGTGGCTTATACCGGCGCCGTGGGCATGATTAGCAAGCTCCGTAAAGGTAATGAGCTTTTGAAGAATCAGCCGATCACAGGTTCGATCGATATCTCTCCACCTCGGCCGCCCGAGAAGGAAGAAGAGCCGTTCGATGACGCAGCACCACGGAGGCATTAGTGGACCGATGCCTCTGACGAAGAGGCCAAATGTTCCTCTTCACGCACCCCACGAGATTGAGATTGATGATGATGATGAGGACGAGGATGAGGATGGTGGAGCTGAGACGGCCACGGACTATGAGCTTGACTCCACTGTTATCACTGAGCTTGATGATTATTATCGCACGGAGACCATAGCTTATGAGGCATCTTCTGACGATCCCGACGATGAGCCTGAGGAGGTTGAGGATGACGGCGAGGATGAAGATGATGGAGAGGATGATGGAGATGACTCGGAGTAGCCCCCTCTCCCCTTAGATTTTTATGACTTTTTGGTTATTATACCCTTTTAGGGAAAACATGTCATTTATTTTTGCTATGCACATCTTTTGGACTTGGCCTATTTCATTTTGTACGTACATTGTTAGCCTTTTTGTCGCATGCATTTATGAAATGATGGTAGGGTAACTAGCTTGAACTGAATGGCTTGAATGGATTTTTGGTTTGAATACGAATGCAATGGGTGTACATGGGGTACAGGAACCTTCCCCTATGCATTTGAGAAGTGTATGAATGGTATTTGCAGCTTTTGACATGTCGGGGATTGCCCTGGGGAAAGCAACACATTGCTGATGTCTGATGTGGCTTGTTATGTCGCACGACATGGCTTGTTATGTCGCGCGACTCATTAAGCCTGAACTGTGCTTTTCATTGCCCTTGAAACTGGAATGGAATTTGCAGACACAGGTTGGAATTGGGTGACCAAAAGAGGTCACATACCTGGTCTCTTTGGGGCAATGGCAAAGATATATTGGTCCCTTCCCATAAGGATGGGAACGGGGTGACCTAGGAGGTCAAACGGCCAATCCTACTAGGAATGTACCAAATCAAAAGGGGTGACCAATGTGGTCAGATAAAATTGGACATTTATGAAAAGCTTACGCACCTTTGAGGAATGGGGAAAGAAAAAGGTGACCAGTGTGGTCGGATGGCTGAACCTTTATGAAAGGCTACCTACGTATCCCTGAGGAATCAAGCCTCGATCGTAGTTCAAACATCATCTAGACAGCTTAGGAACGATGTCTAGGATCCTCGAGAGTTTTGACAATTAATGGAGGTTGTCACCGACATTATTTCATTCTAACTAAGCTAAAGCTTACGGCGCTATCTCTTTTTGACAGAGATAGAGGGAGCTAAAGTTGGATGATGTTATTTCTTTATGACGGAAATAACGAAGACTAAAGCTTGCGGCGCTATCTCTTTTTGACAGAGATAGAGGGAGCTAAAGCTAGATGACGTTATTTCTTTATGACGGAAATAACGAAGACTAAAGCTTGCGGCGCTATCTCTTTTTGACAGAGATAGAGGGAGCTAAAGCTAGAAGAACTTAAGCATACTTCACTATTCGTGATAGAGGTATCTTAAGTTGGATTTTTGACAATTAGGAAACTGTCGCCTGGCGTTATCTCGTTATAACGGAAGTAACGAAGGCGCTTTTGGGAGAAAATGTATTATTAACAATTGGCACGTTACTTGAGCCTAGGGGTGGTTTCTTCTTGGAAACAATGGTAGAGACTGGGTCTGGATGTACATATAGAATGTGTTTAAGACGGGTTTCAAGCAGGTGGGGTTGTATCCCTTGGGTGCGCGGATCGAACCGCCGCCGTTGCCGAGATTTTGTCAACGTGGACTAGAATTCCTCGAGCCGAAACCGGGTTTAAACCTCGGGTTTCGATGAATGTTCCTTTCTCACACTCTGGCATTTGAAGCTGATGTCGACAGGCTTTTACAACCAAAGACTAAAGCAGATGTCGAAGTGACCAAACCTCTCTTCTAGGGATGGATGCAACTCATCGGAGCCCCGGTCTGAGGAAGAACTTTCTGCAAAGCCCCATGAAAGATCCTTTCACTGGCAAAGCCCTGGTTGGATGAACTGTAGGCGAAGTCTTAGGTTTTGAAGAAGTGACTTAATGAAGCCCCAATCTGATGATCTAGCGAAAATCCCAATATGATTGGCACTGCGAAAGTGACCCTGAGGTTGATCTGACCAAAACTGAATCCATCTAGGGACCTAGTGAAGAACCCGATGTGAATCCCAAAAATGACTAAAGAAGCCCCAGTCTAAAGAAATGGCTTGGCAAAGCCCCAGACTTGAAGAGTTTCAAGGCAACCCTAATGCGAATTGTAGCAGAAGAGGAAAGACCTATCCTTTCGTACTTACTTTCTTATTTCCTTTAGTTGCTCAGTCAACCTTAAGAAGATGTGAAAGGAAAGATTCTCAGAAATACATGCAGGGGCATATTTTCGAAAGGTGGGAATAGATCCCGATCTTGTGTTACTTTGATGGCCTTATTCGACGTAGGCACAAAAACTCGCTTTGGGTTTGACTCTTTTGAGAGAGTATAAGCGTAAAAGGGTTTGTAAAAGTGTATGGAAGCCCCTGCTGACAGAAAATCAGTGTTTAGCACTATTTTTCCTAAGATGTAGAAAGAGAAGACTTGGCAAGACATCTGAAAACTTGTTTTATTTACGATGATCACAAGATTGCTTAAAACCCTTTATTGATGTTCGGGTTATTCAACCATTAATCTCGATATGAAGAAAGACATTCTTATTAATCATGAGGAGAAAGTCAACCAGTGTCACGGATCAAGGTTGGCTGGTGTGAAAGAAAGGTTTGTGTATAGGGAGGTCATTGATGAGACCGGGTTTTCTGGAATCTGACTGTGTCTATGGGAGAGGTCATTTGATGAGACCGGGTTTTCAGGAATTTGGATATGTTTATGACCGGACCATTGCTGGTTGCCTACGTTCCCCTCATTGTGAGGAGCTCAGGTCGCCGTAGTTCGGCTTTGGCCGGACTGTGTTTGGGCTTTGGGATTTGTGGTTCCTTTAGTGAAAAGGCTCGGATGAGAAGATTGGATGATGAGGCGTGGGCCTCGGGATGATTCCTTGACCAAGTCATTTTGGACGGTTGTTTCTGATTGCTTCCTCTTTCATTGGGGGAGAAAGGATTTGCACGTGCCTACAGGCTCATGAAATGCTTCTGGCTTTGCTTCGACCGCCCCATTGCTATCGACAACTTTCATTCTCTGAGCTTTGATTTTTGCCTGTCCGTCAAGCTTTTGATTGGCGGTGCTGGGTCCTTGGCCTCATTTTTTTTATTTCCTATGTGCAACCCTGTTTTTTGCCTAGACTGCCCTTTTTTTGGGATTTTCAGCCTAGCTGGGCATTACTCTTTTTGCACTAAGATTTTTTTCTTTTTTTTTTTATGTGCAACCCCGTTTTTGCCTAGACTCGCCCTTTGGGATTTTCAAATTTAGCCGGGCATTACTCTTTTTGCACTGCATTTTTTCTGAAGCATTTGAGGGCCAAGGTGAGCCCCTGCTTGAATTTTTCTTGACATCCTTGAAGGCAGGCTCCTAGGTTGTTGTCGACACGGGGTCAATCTTTCGAAGATGAGTGGCCTTTTGTTGTCCTTTGAAAATGCTGCCGTCGTTGACTTGGTCAAGGTAAAGGTGGGGGCATGATTGGGAAAGCGCATAGCTTGATGAAGGCTTTTATGAAGTAAGGAAAGTGTATGGGGAAGGCATTAGTTGACTTTCTCACACTGATTAATCGGAACGTGAATTATTTCGAGAGATTATTTGTTGAGCAATGCAAGTGATCATCTAAAATAAAACCATTTCATTAAATGTAATGTAGGTGTGCAAATAATGTCTTAAGTCTAGCAGGAAAAGAAGAAGACTCTTTTATTGAAAATTGAAGATTGATTACAATGTCCGTAGAGGACTTGATTGAAAGAGAAAAGTACTAGAACCTACGAAGGTTGACTGAGAGACTAAAATTTTTTTTACTCAAGGATAGGTAGACCCTAGTCTAGCTACTCTTCACGGGTTGGACTGCTAGGTAACTTGAGCTTTCCTTCGTAGATCAGCCACTGAATTTCTTTCTTCAGATCCACACACTTGTCTGTCACATGACCAAAATACTTGTGGTACTCGCAGAATTTGGTCCTGTCAACACTACCTGGGTTTCTCGGCTTATAATTCTCGAGAGGTGTGAGAAGGCCTCGTTTCACCAAATCGCCAAAAACTTTGCTCATGGGCATCCCAAAATCATCAGGCTGACGTTTCTAACCCTGCGCTTCCTGAATTGACCTCTTACCATAACTTTTGGTTTTTGGCCCATGGAGGTTCTCGAGCTTCCCATTTTCTATCAATTTCTGGATCTCATGCCTCAAATAGGTGCAATCATCAGTGTTGTGCCCATGGTATTGATGGAAAAGACAATGCTTGGATTCATCCAACCGAACATGGGGATTCCCGGGTTTCCAATTCTCCAAAGTGGCTTTATCGCCTTTTCTTTCATCGCCTTTTCCAAAGATCTTGCTTAAAGGCATATCCGTATTATGGAGTTTTCGGGAGACATTGTTGTTCTCAAGACTCGGAGTTCCATTGTCCAGCTTGGTTCCATTGTTGGATTTGGTCAAGGAGGCTACGACACTCTTTCCTTTGTGAGGAACCTGGTGCCGATATGGGTACGGTTGCCGTTTGCGCCGGTGGCATTGGGTCATGCTTGGTGGAGTCATTTCCTTGCCTGGTTCGACGTCTGGGGTCAAGGGAGTATTGAGACTCATCATGAAGTCAAACTTCTCTTGCATCTGTTTCACTTGCTCCATTAATATTGCCACATGGGGGTCAACGGGGACTCTCGAGTTACCGAAATCGCAATGTGACTCTTATCGCAGAGGGAACCACAAAGAGCAAACCGACGGCTGAATTCATTAAGTCCGGTAGGTGACACTGAAACTTGAATCATCCAAATTTTCTTTTGGCAACTCATGACGCATTCAGGTGGGTATAGTGGCTTGAACATAGCCACATAGCTCAAATTGATTATGTGAAGCCGGAGTATAGACCGGCGGTGTATTGGCTGAACCGAGAGACAGGTGAGGTAAAGCCCAATCCGTTCTGAGGAGCTGAGGGTAATGAAGCCCTGATGAGCTGGGATGTTGGAAAGGACTGAGGGGGAGTGGTCCTTGGCAAGGGATTGCATGTGGATGGGGGAAGGTATTGGTTATAGGCAGGGGGGTCTTGGTCATAGGATGAAGGGACTGAAATCACTGTTTCTGAAGTCTCATCTTCGACTACCATCAGAGAACCGTTCGACTCAACTGTGACCTGAACTCCATGACGACGGAGTGCGTCAATAAGCATGGCTTGCTGTTCCTGATGAACCTTATGGGCACTTTCCAAAGCCAGGACTAACTCTTCCTTCCTAACCATCTGATTTCCTGCACCCTCACTGTTTTCATCACAACCGCCATTCCGACCTTTTGACGATTCCGCCTAAGGTTTTCGCACCGAAAGCCGGGCGACCCGATATTCTCGCACACTTCTTTCTCGCTGCGGGAAAGGGATAGGAAAGGTTTAGACTCGGGGATTAGGTAAGGTTTAAGATTTAGACTCGGAGGTAAGTGTTTAGGCTAAAGGCTCAAGTAACATGCACTTATCGCTTAAGTTTTACTCAAAACACATTTTCTCCTAATCCTAATTGATCGGAAAAGATGAGACCTTGAAAGGTCGAGATCAGAAATTGGAGATCAGACCGAGGAGGTCTCGACTAGGAATTTGACCGCGAAAGGTCGGGAGATGGAAGATCAAAAATCGGACCGAGGAGGTTTCGATTAGGGATTTGACCATGAAAGGTCAAGATGAAAAATCGGAAATCGGACCGAGGAGGTCTCGATTAGGAATTTGACCATGAAAGGTCGGGAGATAGAAAATCGGAAATCGGACCGAGGAGGTCTCGATTAGGGGTTTGACCATGAAAGGTCGAGATAGGAAAATCGGAAATCGGACCGAGGAGGTCTCGATTAGAGATTTGACCATGAAAGGTCGGGAGATGGAAGATCGAAAATCGGACCGAAGAGGTCTCGATCAGAGATAGGAAAATGCAATTATGATTACATTAATTGTTCAAGTTTACTTAAAATCATGTCTTTTATTAATTCCTATTTGGTTGGAAAAGGGGGGTTTGCCCTTCTTTTTCGCAACTACTCTAGATCCTGGATCAGTGGGTTCCGTCACTATGTCTATAAGCCCCTCGTATTCCACCTGTATTTCGACCTTCCAGGGTGGACAGCCCCGGGCGAGGGTCCTATAGGGCATGCGGATCCCACCGACCGAGAGTAAAGAACACTCCTAACGGGTCTAGCGGGTCATAGGAACTTTCAACGCACGAGTGATGCGGATTATAGTCAAGGCAATACCGGGAAAGTATCGTCTTTCTGCCTTGATAGGATTTTGGCAGAATTTCGCTTGAGCGAATGACGTTTTGACTTTCGGTAATGTCCGAGAAGAGAATAGGCATGGGTCGGTCGGCAAAAGCCGGATGACACAGTGTCGTATTGAACTTCGTTGCATACGCCGGGCGTGAGTTAGAATCAAAGTCAATGCCGGGTCAAGACCTTGCCAATTTTTCCTTGTCGGAATTTTAGCAGAGCTTCGCTTGAGCGAAAGATCTTTTGATTTGTTGGCAAAGACTCGGTCTTGACTCTTACGCATTCCGTGCAGGTCAAGGTCAATAGTCAATGTCGGAGTCGAGATCTCGCCAATTTTTTCCTTGTCGGAATTTTGGCAGAGTTCTTCTTCCGTTATGAACTAAGGCTTGACCTTTACGAGGGTATGCAACTGGGCTGTATGACACGGACTAGACCAAAAACCAACCAAAAGTCACGGTTTTTTGAAACGTGTGACACGGACTGTGCATTGGTCGACACTGGCTGCCATGGGGAGTTTGGGATGATTCCGTGCGCGCCCGGGAGCATCGTAAGGCTGTCCGTGATCGCACTGGAACCACCCTCGGGTTTGAAGGACGTGCGTGCAAAGTGTACAGGATATATCAGGTGCGCGTAGTGTGCGGTCTCCTAAAAATGTTCCTTTTTGAGTTAAAACAGAGATTTTCATAAATGTGTTTTAAAGGAATGAGTTTCGGGACGGGGGAGAATGCAACACATAAGCACGTAAATTTTCTGGGAGCCCTGCCATGGAGCCGAGTAGCCCCAAGCCGCTAGACCGCTGATTAACCATGATTTTTCCTGGTGGAATTGCCACTGAGGTCGCCCCGTCAGAATCCAATGAGGATTGAGCCGTACGACTGCATGGATCAATTTTCCAGGTTCCACTCCTTTTGCTATTTTTCGGGTTGTTTCCCGTTCAAAGTATGCACAGATTCCAAGATGCAAATGATGCAATGCATGGTAAAGAAAGCAAGCATGATTAATGAAATCGGAGACGGGAGTCTAACCCTCTCAAAGGGAAAAGCTTTCTTTTATTTTTTCAAATTTTTTTTTCGAAAAGGGGTACTGGTACGTGGGATTGTTAAACCACCGGTTATCCCAACTCCCACATCAGGGAGTGTACAGGAAGGGCAAGTGGTTTCCACCTATATACCGAGTATCGATTTTTTATTTTGAAAATAAAAAGTTTTTTTCTCCTTTGGGATGTCCCCAGCGGAGTCGCCAAACTGTGAATGTGTGCCCAAATTTTTTTTGTTGGATTCACGCGAGTTTGAAGACATCCGGTTTAATTTGAAAAACGGAGTCGCCACGCCATTTTGATTACCTCAAAACTTTGAAAAAAAAGGTTTTATGGGTTCGGAGGTTAAGTTACCCCTTAGGAAGAACGGATCGTCGTTCACCCAAGGTGCTTTGCCGGAGCAAGTCTCCCAAGATCCCATTAATCGTGCTTGCTTGCGTGCTTTCTTGTGTGCATGTGTTTGAAAATAAGGAGGGAATGTCCCAAGTCGTCTTCCGGACGTACAAACCATTTGTTGGTTGTCGCTCGGGATTTCTTGGATTTTATGTGTTCGGGATTATGATCCCGTCCTCATCTTAGACTTGTGATCATTACATTTTTAACCTCGGGACTTGCATGATTGGGAGAATGACTCTCTTTGTAGTCAAAGATGAGGTTCTTTAGAAAAGGAGGGTCCTTAGCCCATCAATCCTACACTTTAAGACGGTCGAGCTCGTATAGATGCTTCATACTCATCTTAAGTGATAATCGGAGATATAGGGTTCAAGGTTGTCCCTTTCTAAAGAAATCATGAAACCTTTAATGGAAGGAACGATGTAAAGATAAGACCTTTACACCGGTCCATTCCAAGGTTACTAATGGGGACATGGGGGAATGCATGATAAAAAAAAATGATACTTTTAGTGAAAAGATGACATTTTTGGTGTAAAGAATGTCTTTTGGTTGCAAGGGATGCTTTTTGGGTAAAGAAATGATTTTTGTGTAAAGAATGTATCTTTATGATGGAAAATAGCATTTAATATACAAAGATATTCTTTTGATGCAAATGATACTGCTCTGTATGCAAATGTTTTAGTTTAAATGCAGATTGATGCATGAGAAAAGGCAAACATCAGATTACAGCTGAAAAGATGAGGATTCTGCAAACTGGCTACTTATGTTGCGTGACATAGGTTGCCTATGTCGCGTGACATAACAAGCCATTTTGCAGAAGCCTAAACAGCTGAGATTTGCAGAAGTAACAAGGTACCAAGATGGTTAAGTTACTTCACAAACAAATCTCAGAGAGCATGTTTATCAATAATGAACGCTTCAAGAGGGTGTGGATATGAGGGATCCACACTCATCTTGAGTGTTCATGCAAAACCAAGCCAAACCGGGGCTTTTACATGCAATAGTATGCAAATGGATATGGATCTAAGCAATATGAGGATAAAGTATGCATCTTTAATCAGAAAACAACATTATCAACGCATTTAGCATAGAGATTTCACATTCAAAGTAAATAGAGAGTGGAAAAGGGTAGAAAATCGTTACCCTTGAAGACCACGACTCCCTATATCAAGTTAGACATAGGGGCCTTCAAAACAGCAACCTCCGGGGACTGAGTTCAAGCCTTGGCTCCGTGGGAATCCTTGGTTCTTGGTGTGTGTGAAAAGTGTGTGTGTGGGAAGTGTGTGTGGGATTGATTTGGGAGGATTATTATGGTTTGGGAGGTATGTGAGGAGAGAGGAGGCTTCTGGGCGTATTTCCTATAGAGGGGGACTGAGGGGTGGAAAAGGTGTGTCCAAAATGAGAGGTGAAGGCCTCTATTTATAGGCTGCCTGCATGGGCTTGTTATGTCGCACGACATAACAAGCCATAACTGCTTTCCTTCTAGAAACATGCAAGGTGGCAACCTTCTAAAACTTTTCATGGCCTATTATGTCGCACGACATAAGTAGCCACTTCCATATTCTTCTAGAAACATGCAAGGTGGCAAGCTTCTAGAAGTTTTTCATGGCCTATTATGTCGCACGACATAAGTAGCCACTTCCAGTCCCTTCTAGAAACATGCAAGGTGGCAGTCTTCTAGAAGGGTTTTGGAATTAAGAAAAACGTGTTTCTTAATTACCAAGCATTCCCTTCAGCCCTTAAAAGGCTTGGAACATTTCTGAAATTATTCCGAAACTGTAGGAAAGTCCGAGGAATTACCGGAAAAATTACCGGAATTGCCGGGAAAATTAACCGGAAGGCATGAGCCAGATTTGGGTACTTACAATTGCATGTCGTGTTTTTGTGACGGACTACGTGGGGAAAATTATGTGCAATGTGTGCCGTGTTTTTGTGACGTTTTTTTTTTATGTTTTGCCGTGTTGGGACGGACTTTTTATGTTTTTCCGTGTTGGGACGGACTTTTTATGCTTTGCCATGTTGGGACGGACTTTTATGCTTTCGTTTCTCTTTGGTATATATGCATTAAGTACTGTTATTGACGTACCTTTGCTATGTTTACCTGCAGGATGAGGTGCCTTTGTCTGGAAAGGCGAAGAAGATGAAGTCTCAGGGGTTGCTCGAGGCCGTAGTTGAGCTATGGCAGCACGTGCCGGATATCTCCAAGGAGGGTAGACCGAGTCCTAAGAGGCTGGTCTTTGATTCTGGTTTGGGCGTGTTTGTTGAGAACCTTGTCGGGATCGCGGAGACGCAGAAGAACAAGGGCATCTTCTTGGCTTTGTCTGAGTATTGATGGGACACCACGCATACCTTCCATCTTAGCTGGGGAGAGGTGACGGTGACTCCTACCGATTTTGCGGCGATTAATGGGCTTTTCTTCAAAGGAGGGCCAGTGAGATGGCGGGACAAGATGTCCGATGGGACGCTGGCGGAGCTGCTGGGCTTTGCGCCCTTCCCTCGTAAGGGCCTGGGTATGCTCTATAGCGATGCAGAGGCGCAAATCACGGCCAACATCGGGGCTTATCGCCGGGGCACTGGATTGGTGACAGCTGAGCAGCTGGCGCGCTCCTTTATGTGGTTTGCTCTTTCCGAGACTCTGTTCGCGAATCATGCCTCCTCCGCTCTTTTCCCTCTGCTGGAGAGTTTGGTGGACTTGGGGAGGGTTGGTGAGATTGCATGGGGTGAGGCGGGCTTGACCGAGCTCTACTTCTCCATGGACCGATTTAGCCGTGGCGTGTCCAGTTCTCTGGGATGCTTCGATTTTGCACTGGAGGTATGAGTTTATTGCTGTTTGTGGTATAGCAGTTTGTCATTTCTCCGTCTTCTTTTGTTCTGAGCCTTATCTGCTTTTGATACAGGTGTGTTGCTATGAGATCTTTCGGTGCCAGCCGTGGGACCGAGAGGCTGAGGCCATGGTGGCCTATCCTGCTATGCTGGGCTGGGCCCGTCCTTTGAGGAGGAGGAGGACGATTAGGGGGAAGCTCACTATTGCATATCGAGATGTGCAAGAGTTCCTGGAGAGAGATATCCCGAAGGGGTTCGAGTTGTATCCCTGGGTTCGGTATGGCGACGACGAGCTCGAGGGCGGTCCCGTGGTGACACGACAGAGGAAGATGCTGCGGGGCCTGACTTGTGATGTTATGTATCTGGGGGAGAGGGTCTTCTGGCAGCATGGCCCAGGCGAGCCCCCTGTGGCTCCGAGGGATCCACCATTCGGGATGATGCATCCTCGTGACATGTATATGCTGGAGTACGATAGGTACTTGGAGGGTGAGAGCGCCGAGGAGTTCATCCTGTATGGCGAGGAGTACGGGGCCTTTGTAAGGAGGAAGCTGAGGACGCCACAGGTGTTGGCGAGGGAGAGGCAGGATGGCCCACCACGTCCCCCAAATGTTCCGGTGCCTGGGCCGGACTTCACGTATGTCCGCAGGGATTCTTCGAGGAGGAGGGTGTCGGTACCCATCCCGAAGCAGGCTCCTGCTGCTTATCGGGTTGACCTGGATGCTCCGGTGAGTGTGCTTACTCTTTTCCATCTTGGCATCTTTTCTGTATTTTTCTCTTTTTGTCGAGTATGCTTGTATCTCCTTAGCTGAGCGTTTCTTTGGTTATTTGCTTGCGCAGGTCTCGGGGAGATCCTTTGATACGTTGACCCGCCGATTTGTGGGGATACGGTCTTTTGCGAAGAAGCTCGCGGGGAAGCTGTCCTGCAGGTCTTCGCGGCGTGCGCACGTGTTTGAGCCGATGCCTTAGAGGCATTATATGGATACTCCTTCGTCGAGGGCTGAGCCAGGGCCACAGCAGGAGGGACCAGTTCGGGGGCGACATAGTCTTGATGCAGGGATGTCTTCGGGGGCCCAGAGGTCGCAGACTCTTCACCAGTTCTTTCCTCCGCAGGAGGCACAGGGAGAGGGTTCATCGGCGCATCCCTTCTATGATCCTTTCACCGAGTTTGATCCTTTGGAGTACTACGAGTACTCGCCTCAGGAGGGGGTCCATTATTCTGATGACAAGGGCGTGGCTGGCGAGTTTGCCGAGATGCCAGACTTCTCGTTTGCTGAGGTTGATGATGACGAGTCGGAGTAGGGCTCATTTGCTTTCCCTCTTTCCATTTTTTTTGTTTTTTTTAGCAACAGACATTTTGGTACCTGTAATAAAACATTTGTATATGCACAACAAAGTATTTTATTTGAGATATAATGCCGTATTTTGTGATTCCCGGGGATTGTCCTAGGAATTGTTGCTAGTTTATTATTTGTGCATGTCACGTGAGCTGGGAATGCGTTTGTGGTTAGTGTATGGTTGCCGGAAATGGCTTTGGCCAGGATTTTGGGCAGTTTGGGACAAGGTCCTACCGAGAACAATAGCAGTTTGCCTGTTTGCTGAAAATGTGCACTACAAGAAAGAGGCCTATTTACGGCGGTTAAAATCCGCCGTAAATAATACGCGCCCCGCCGTATATAGTATTTACGGCGGACTAGCCGCCGTAAATAGATCCCCGTATAAATCATCGCCGTATATACTATATACGGCGGGACAACCGCCGTATATAGTATATACGGCGGATATACCACCGCCGTATATAAATGGAATACATACGTATAAAATGGCGTATTTGAGTGATCTTTATACGGCGGAATGTGTAACCGCCGTAAATAAGAGACGAGTCGTCCGCTCCGTGACGAGTCGTCCCTGGCTGCACCCCCACTGTGTTCCCTCGTCCAAACGAGTCGTCCATGGCCATTTTATACGGCGGTCACTATATCCGCCGTAAATAACTAAATAGGGACGACTCGTCCAACATGGCACGAGTCGTCCCATTTACACCCCTATCGGTTCCCTCGTCCCCTTTGGGCACGAGTCGTCCCTAGGTTTATACGGCGGATTTAGTCACCGCCGTAAATAATCCTATTTTTTTTTTTCCCCAGCTTTGTATAATTCATTTTCCCCAAAAATACGTTCACAAAAACCAAATTCAACCTGTACACACACAATATAACCAAAAATACACAAATGCAATCAATATTTACAATCTACATATTAACACAATTAATGTTGAATGTATCCAGACATAATAACCATTGAACATACCAGAAGTGTCGAGTTGGGCCAAGCAAGTAAAGCCCAATTACATCCAGCTTGGACTATCACATTCTAAATAGGGCTGGCCCAGTCAGAGCAAGGCCCAAAGCCCATCTCAAGCGACAGTCGACTAAGCCCATGGTCCGACCTACAGGTCCCGACCTAACTTAGTCCGACCTCATGATCCATGCTACAATTCGGGTACGAACCATGCTCTACCCGACAGTCAGGTCGACCATTCCACGAGTGGCGACCTCGACCTAAATTAACAAGTGACGACTTGATACTCGCAGGCATATTCGGTTGAACTATTCTCGTAACCACATCCCTACAAATCAGGGGCAGTTACTAACACGTTCACATGACTGAATAACCGCTGCTATAATCTCGGAGGACATGTCTCCTCACCAAAAATACATTACTCTTACATATAAATACTTCATCACTACCCAACGGTGAAAGGTAACTGCCATTTTGTTATCAGAATTCATTATTCTATACATTTTGAGCTAAAAACAACGGTAATCTTACTCTCACGCCCGAGCGTCTTCGCCGGAGACACATCCGGCTAGTCGTGGGTTCTGTTTTCAGGTCAAGGAGCCAGGTGATCAGTCCTGCCACGTGGAGGAAGATTGATAAGCACATTTCCTGCAGCATCAGTTTGGTTCCATTGCCGGGAAATCGTGCTTCAAACTTGACCTTAAAAATTTTTAACAACCTACTACAATGGTGACTTCAGACGGACACGTATCTGAGGCTTCACTTGGGCATGAAGAAGTGAACAACAACAACAACAACAACACTAATGCAAATGCAAATGCAAATGCTGAAAACTTGAATTTGCCTCCTCCCCCACCAAATCGTCCTCATGGTAGAGCCACGCGCTCTACCAGTGTCGTTGATGGCAGGGGTTTGCCTGACACAAGGAGAGGCAAAAGGCACATGGATGGGCAAGGAGCTCCACCTCCTAAACGTCCCACTGCTCAGGTGAACGTTGGAAACAGGGCAGGTCCCTCCACCAACCCTATGAGCAAGAAGGAGATGATGTTAGAAAGGGCCCAGATTTTGGCTGACTTAATAGCTATGGAAGAGGCAGAGTAGGCCGATGTACGCTCTGAAAGAAGGGATCGTACTCAGGTCTCTAATGGACAACAAAGTTAGGAGTATGAGGCCAAATGAAGGTGTGGGATGTAATGGAGACAACAGGATAGTTCGTAGAGCCCCTACTATCGTACATGTGCCGAGTAACGACCTAAGGGCCACCTCAATAGAAACAGAGAGCAGGAGGCTCAATCCGATTTGAGAACTCATCTAACGACCTAACGAAACATGTGCATGTTTCTCCAGCCCGAACGCAAAGATCGGGATCTCAAAGAGACAGGAATGGGCGCAGTCGCCCATAAGAGAGGAGAGGCGCAGTCGCCACTTGGATATGACAGGGCGCAGTCGCCATCTCGTTGCCGAGAGGCGCAGTCGCCTCAAAGAAGTAACAGCATAGATCCCAGCCAGATCGTAGAGGGCCAATTCCCATAGAGACAGGAGGAGTAGGCAGTGACTCCTCCCGTGAGTGAAGGCCGTAGATCGAATGCCGTTCCCTCCAGAGATGAAAGACCCGATGCAAGGGAATGGTCATGATGAAAAGAAGTTCGAACAATGGGAGGAGGAGAAGAAAAAGGAGATTGGAAGGGTTGAACGAATTGACTTTACTCTTCGACCCTTCTCCAAAGAAATCGAGATAGTCGACCTCCTCCTACCTTCAGCCGCCTCTTCTCGGAGAAATATTCAGGATCCACCAATGCAAAGAGTCACATACAACATCCGGAGGCCACTATGTGCTTTGTCGCCAATGAAGATGACAACATGTGCAAAGCTCTCCTAAGCACACTTACCGGGGCGGCTTTAACTTGGTTCAATGGTTTGGCCTGCCGATAGCATCACCACTTGGGATGTGCTTCAGGACAAAGTTCTTAGATCGCTTCTCGACTGCAGGAGCTCGGAAGACGACTGTCACAGACCTGAATAACTTGGTGCAGGCGAAGAATGAAAGCTCGATGAGCTACTTCACCAAGTTCAAAGAAATGGTGGATAAGATAGAGGAAGACATCACTGATAGGGAGGTCATCAACTGCTTCCGAAACGGTATTTCTTCAGCAGACATGGACTACGAGCTCACGATCCGGACAGTGACAACTCGACAGGAGTTGTTCGAAAAGGTGTATAATGTCGCCCTAGCTGAGGAAAGGAAGGAGAAGAAGAGTGGTAAGAGCCCCAAGGTGGAAGCCACTGATGACAAGAAGGACTCCAACAAGAATGGAGGGAACAATAAGAACGGAAAGAACAGAACTAGGGCAACAGAGAAAGTGCCCGAGGCATTCACTCCCCTTACGGTGAGTCGAACAGAGATAATGAATGCTGTCGAGTTAGCCCCCCCTGTCCCAATGAACCCAGGCAACAAATTCAGAAGGGACAATAGCAAATATTGTGACTACCACAAAGACACTGGGCATCTCACAGAGGACTGCTTGGGGTTAAAGCGTATCATCCAAAGAATGGTCGACCAGGGGAGACTCGACGCTTATGTGAAGAGGCCTCAAGCTGGAGGAGGTGAACGGCCAGCAGGTGGACAACAAGGACCTAGACAGCCTAGACTGGACCTGGGGGTCATCACTGAACAAGCAAGCAACAAGGCCATTAAGCACAAGATATTCCACCAATAAAGCTCCACATGTGCCTCCAAGGAGAGAAATCGAGATGAGGCAATCCGCCTTCTACCCCCACGAATTGGCAACTAATATGGCGGCTAGGGAGCAAGTTCTCGTCATCCTGTGTCTCATAGACGGATGTACGACGAGCGTACTCTTAGTCGACACTGGGGCCTCGCAAGGATGTGTTGTTTTACAAAACTTTCAAGGAGATGGGTCTTAATGACGAACAGCTGGAAAGCTATGATGGCAGGTTGGAGGGCTTCACCAACCATCGAGTTGATGCTAAAGGCCAGATAGTGCTCGACGTCGACCTAGGCCAGCACCCCCTCAGGGTTGTCTCAAAGGTACAATTTATTGTGATTGATGTAAATAGTGACTATGCCGCCATCCTTGGAATTCCTGGACAGGTCGCTCTTGGACTGGTAGCCTCAATTCCTCACCAGCGAGTAAAGTTCCCCACACCTGCTGGAGTGGGTTGCGTACAAGGCGCAGCTCGAGCCTACCTGGATCATGTTTTAAGAGAAAGAAGGAAAAGGGAGCTAGAAATTGAGACTGCTGATGGTTACTTGAAGTTGTCCCAGTCAGTCACCAAAACTACTCGACTATCAACAATCACCGAGGTCGTGGAAAAGTCGACCTATCGCTCAAATGACAAGGTCATGCTTGAGTCGACACGTCACTCTAACACTACTAAGGTCGATTCAGATGTAGTTATGGTCGACCAAGTCATCATAGGCAACCTATGCCTCCAGCTCGACAATAACTCGGGGGCCACCACCACCACCAGCGAGGTTGCAGACAAGTTGGATGACATGATAGCTGAGGAAGCTCCACATCTGGGAGCTGAGGAAAGGCAAAAGGTCAGAGAAATAATAATCGAGACTCTACAATTCAGGGATGGACCAGAGCTAGAAGCTGTGGACGAGTTAGAGTCAGTAATCACCAACATTTCCTACCCCGACCAAAAAATTCAGATTGGGAAGCAGCTGTCAGTTGAGGAACGAGCAGAAATCATCGAGCTACTCAAAGAAAGTAATGATGTCTTCGCATGGAGGGTGGAAGACATGAGGGGAATCAAGGAAGAGGTCGCTGTTCACAGACTTGAAGTCAACCCGACCGTAAAACCTAGACCCCAAAAGTTGAGAAGTTTTGCTCGTGACAAGGAAGAGGCTATCAAAGCTGAGGTACAGAAACTTTTAAGTGCAGGTATAATCAAGGAGGCCGTTCATACAACATGGCTGGCCAACGTGGTCATGGTGAAGAAATCAAACGGCAAATGGCGGATGTGTGTCGACTTCACGACCTTGAACCTTACATGCCCAAAGGACAGCTATCCTCTCCCCAGAATCGACAAGCTAGTTGATTCCATTGCTGGCCACTCCACCCTCAGTTTCCTCGACGCTTATTCGGGGTACCACCAGATCAAAATGCATGAGGATGATATAGTCAAGACGGCATTTCAAGCGGCTGGAGGCATCTACTGCTACAATATGATGCCTTTTGGATTGAAGAATGCAGGAGCAACCTATCAACGCATGGTGAACAAGGTCTTTGCTTCTCAAATTGGCCGAAACATGGAGGCCTACGTTGATGATATGGTCATAAAAACTAGGACTGGACATCACGTGGTCGACTTAAAAGAAACATTCGCCAACTTGAGAGCAAACGACATGAAGCTCAATCCTAGCAAGTGTGTATTTGGAGTAGCTGCTGAAAGTTCTTGGGATTCATGGTATCTCAAAGAGGCATAGAGGCTAATCCAGAGAAGATAAAGGCTTTAGTTGACATGAAGGCTCCTACCAGTGTCAAAGAGATGCAGCGACTTAACGGAAGGGTAGCAGCTCTTGGTCGCTTCATATCAAAATCAGCAGAAAGGTCTCTCCCCTTCTTCAAAGCATTGAGGGGACGAAAAGCTTTGAATGGACGCACCGAATGTCATTCGTCGTTCCAACAATTAAAAGACTATCTCACTACTCCACCTCTCTTGAGTAGCCCGACCACCGGAGAGACCTTGTTTGTATATCTCGTGGGAGACAAGTCGCTTGCTAAAAGATTGATTAGAGAGGATGAAGGGCTTCGAAGCTCGTGTACTATATCGCAAAGCTTTATCGATGTGGAAAGGTGTATTACAACGCCGAGAAGGTCGCCATGCTCTTGTCGTAGCTTCAAGGAAGCCGCGAGCTTATTTTCTAGCTCATCCAATCGTGGTTCTTACAAATGCCCCTTTGAGAAAGATACCGCACAAGCTCCGAAAGTTCAGGACGATTGCTCAATTGGTCAATTGCCCTCACTGAATTTGACATTGAGTATCGACCTCGAAAGGCGTTGAAGGCTCAAGCTCTAGCTGATTTCTTGGTCGAGCTTACGTTCACCAAGGAAGACAACGAGCAACAAGTTCCTAAAGATAAAGCTAAGGGAAAAGAACCAGAGTCCTGTGTCGTCATTAGCCTTCCCGACGATTGTTGGAAGGTCTATTCAATGGGTCCGCGACCAAAAATGTTAGTGGAGCCGGAATTGTCTTGATCGAGCCGTAATCCGGAACCGTATATGAAGAATCCCTAAGGTTCAAGTTCGATGCTTCCAACAACCAAGCTGAATATGAGGCCTTGATAGCGGCCATAGAATACGCCAAGTGCTTTGGAGCAACTAAGATCATGGCTTACTGTGATTCACAATTGATAGTCAATCAGGTCAGAGGCGAGTACGAGGTGCTTAGTGCCACATTGATCAAATATCGCAACTGGTGAAGGAGCCGGTAAAAGACTTGGAATTCTCGGGAGATTCGTGAGGATTGGAAGGGAAGACAACGAGCTAGCCGACCTCCTCTCGAAATTAGCTACCTCGAGGAGCCACATGATGAGCCCATCTCTTTCCTTGAAAATCCGGCTTATGAGAGGATAAAGATTCAATGCATAGATGACCCTCAAGAAATTGGACTCGGAAAAGTGTTGGATCGAGGAAATGAAGGCATACTTAGAAAGTGGCGAGCTACCAGATGATGAGAAGAAGGCTCGAGCCGTCAAAAAGAAAGCTCCGAGGTATGTCATTCAGGAGGCGAATTGCTCGTAAGATCCTATACTCGGCCATTACTAAAGTGCATCCACCCTCAAGAGGTCGCCCTATTGATACATGAAGTACACAGTGGGATCTGTGGTGGACACCCGGGGCCGTGACTCTTGCAGACAAGTTAATCACTTTGGGATACTATCGGCCACATATGAGCCGACACTCACAACTTTGTTCAAAGAATGTGATCAATGCCAAAGGTTTGCCAACTTACCTCACATGCCTACAACCGAGCGTACTCCGCACTGGTACCGGCCATTCGAAATGTGGGGTGTCGACTTGCTTGGACCCTTCCCTCCCGCCCGAGGAAATTGCAAGTATGTGATCGTTGCTATAGATTACTTCACTAAATGGGTTGAGGCTAAACCATTAGCTCGCATCACGGAGGAGAATGCTATAAACTTCATTCATGATTTCATTTGGTGCCGATTTGGTTTTCCAAGAGCCATAGTATCTGACAACGGACTACAGTTCTCAAGAGCCTTCGAAGCAGAGATGAATCGGGTAGGAATCAAGCATTGGCAATCTTCTGTCGCATATCCTCAAGGAAATGGGCAAGCGGAGGCAAAGAAATAAGCTTGTTCTATCTTCGCTCAAGACAGGACTCGTGGGTCGACGTAACAATTGGTTGGACGAACTCCCTTGCTCTTTGGGGCGCTTCGTACAACCACTGGGGCCTACGGGGAAACCCCTTTCGCTCTCACATATGGGTCAGAGGCCATGGCACCTGCTGAGCTCAGATTCCCTACTGCCAGAGTGACTTTCTTCAATCAGGAGCAAAACGATACCAACAGATTGATCGACCTGGATCTAATCGACGAGAAGCGAGAAACAGCCTACCTCCGAATGGTCAACTACAAACAGCGAACTAAGAGTTACCACGACAAGAAGGTCAAGGCAAGGTCGTTCCAGGTTGGAGATTACGTGTTGAGAAAGATTGAAGCAACGGGTAGAAGGACCCACAGAACAAGCTATCTCCTAACTGGGAAGGTCCCTATGTAGTCACTCGAGTCGTCAAGGAAGGAACTTACATGATAGCCCACCCCGGAGGTGACGAGTTGAAACATCCTTGGCATGCTACTCACCTGATCAAATATTACTTTTAGCTTTCAGTTTTCAAGTTCAAGTTTGTGTTAGTTCCAGCTTTCAAGATGATGTAAGCATGTTTCCCAATTCAATAAAAAGTGCAGCTTATTCGATCAAACATAGTGTTACACCAATCCCAATGAGCTCGACTCTTAGTCGCCTCGTCCTAATAAGCTCGATTCTTAATCGCCTTTGTTCATTTAACAAGTCCGACTCTTAGTCGATTTCGTTCTAACAAACTCGACTCTTAGTCGGGCTTTGATCTAATAAGCTCGATTCTTAATCGCCTTTGTTCATTTAACAAGTCCGACTCTTAGTCGATTTCGTTCTAACAAACTCGACTCTTAGTCGCTTGATCTAATAAGCTCGATTCTTAATCAGCTTTGTTCATTTAACAAGTCCGACTCTTAGTCGACTTCGTTCTAACAAACTCGACTCTTAGTCAGTTCGATCTACTCAGCTCGATTCTTAATCAGCTTTGTTTATTTAATAAGTCCGACTCTTGGTCGACTTCGTTCTAACAACTCGACTCTTAGTCGGGCCTGTTTCAATTAGCTCGACCCTTAGGTCGCCTTCAACAATGTAAGGTGTTTTACTCATAGTCAATCTTGTTCACAAGAATGTCAACCAAGTTTGAGGTCGACTAAGTCAATACAGATCAAGTCACCTTTAAACTTAAGTTGACACATTTATCCTATCTACATCTAGCTCGACACTCGCATCAAAGGCATACAACATGCAATAAAAGAAGTCAGCTAAGATAGAAGTAAGTCTCCCAAAGTGGGCCAAGACTTAGACAAATAAATATTACAAAAAGTATCATGCCTCCCATGAAATAGGGCCAAGGCATTCAAGTATCAAGAACAAAAAAGTAAAAGTGTTTGAAGCTTGTTCGATTACAATAACCATTAAAATCAAGGTCTACTCAGAAGAAATGCCTTCAATTGGACCGGCGACGGACGTTGGATCGACCTCAGTCTGATCACCCACAGTAGATGGCTCACCAAGAACATTTTCAGTCTGATAAACCACCTTCCGTGAGTCACTGATAGTGAACTTTGGGGTCTCCTCGTCAAAAGCCGAATCCTCATATTCGTCGAGCTCAGCCAAGATAGTGTTGAAATTAACCTTTTCAATAGCAGGGGGGTCCCATGGTGATGCCTCTGCAGCTTCATCATCTTTCTTTATGAGCTCCAGGTCGTTGTCGTTGAATGGCACCAAAGAATGACCTTGTCGGGCTGCAGTGTTATATTGATCTTCAGAGGCCCATGTGGCTAACTGCTCGATGGAAATATCGGCTGTAAGGATCCACTATGATTCGCCGAGCCATATGTCTCAGACCCACCCCGTCGAACCCCCTGGCTTCTTCAATGATATATTGGTTGAGCTCATCGCCGTCTTTGTAAGCCTTAACAAAGCATCCTCCTTGGCACTCTTCACAAAGATTGGCGAGTTCAACCTCCCATTTAAGTCTAGCCGCTTCAAGCTCTTCCCCGCTTCTTGGCCAAGGTGACAGGCCATTCTTCCAACCGCCGAGTAGCCACTTCAAGATCTCGCAGCCATGGCTTTTTTCTCCTCTTTGAGAGCAGCGAGCTCTTTATTGGCCTCACCCAACTGGCCCCAGGCTTCTTCTTTGGCCTTGATCTCATTATCTTTCACCAGCTTCAAGGCATCATATGAGTTGTCCAAATCAGAATAGGACTCCTTCACCGTCCAAACTCGCCTTCAACTTAGCATGGTCCTCCTTCGCCTCTCCCATCTTGGTGTTCTCCACCTCCGCCTCTCCAGCCTCTTCATTCTTCTTGGCCAACATCGACTTGGCCAGCCTCTCCTCGTTCTTCAGCAGCCTCTTCCAATAAGTCGTGGCTGTGTCGATCATGGCAAAGAGACTACGAGGTCAAATAAAAGAAAGAATTTAGACCAAGCATAGGGAAGCAACAGAGAAGAAAAAGAAAGGAAAAATAAGCACAACATTCGAGTTACCTCGGAGGAAGCAAGTCCAACCCTAGCCCGGCAAGCTTCTGGAGTCAAGGGCTTATTGGTGAACTCTCTTATCAAGTCCTGATCAGCCCCCCTCCGTACAATCACCTGGCCATACTCCAGCCCCGATACTCTCCGGCCAAGCCGTTTATTCTCGGTCGAGGAGTCACATTGCTCGCTGGCAACTCGATTCTGGATCGCTCCGTCATAGGAGACACGAATGGGAGAGGCTTGTGGACTCTTGGTTTCAGTCCTCTTTGGATCACTAGCATCGGCTTGATTAGAGACCGAGCTCACAACTGAAGGGCCAATCTTGATCACCTTGCTGATAGGGGCACCATCATCTTCATCCTCATCTTCATCTAAAGAAATAACGTGGGATTTTCTTTTTGAAGCAGCTTTGGCCTTGGTCTTAGCCTTCGACTTGGCCTCGAGCTCGGGTCCCGGCATGAGCGACCTCCCTCTCTCGGCTCGCATTCAGCTCGGCCTCCTCCTCACCGGCAACATTGGCCTCCTCAGAACCTTGGGCCTCATCACCCCCAGCATTCTCAACCTCCACAGCATCATCTTGCACTTCCATGTTCTCCTCAACAGGAATGTATTTCGTGGCATCCTCATCAACTAATTTCAGCTGATCATTCCGCTTGATACCTTCTGTTTCGCGGTTCTCCTTAGCATTTGCTCTCCCAGAGCTCTTCTTGGCCTTCCTGATGTCAACAGTTCTCCCCATATTAGCTTCTTGAGCGGGAGTTAAAACTGCATAAGACAAAAGGGATAAAGTGTTAGCTCGCCATAAAAAATATAAGTTCTATGTACGAGCATCGAGTTCTACATACGAGCGAAATCAATAGCGAACTAACAAAGCCTATAAGCAGCATGTATAGAAGATGCAAGTACTACACTGGGACTATGAAATGACGACTAAATGATCAAAAAACAGATACCAAGGAGGAGCTCGCTCATAAGAAATTTTCACATATAGAGGAAGAGGAGACGAGTAAACCCTTACCACCATAATGCTCTCCATTATCCTTGCAATAGTTCTCAGTTTTCAGACAGAGGGAGCACATTTTCTCAAACCTGGCATGGGCATGGGTCACCCAATCTGGATACCTCATACACCTTACTATGGGAACTAGTGGCACTACGTCATCATCTCCTAGCATCAATCCAGCTTGGATATAATTGTTCTTGGTAGTTCCCAATACCTTCCAACTGATGGGCCTCTCAGCCACCAACTCCACCAGTTTCCTACGCAGGTCTCCATGCCAATGAGGTTCCCACTGATCTTCATCCCTCACCACCTGGGTCTCCTCACTTGGTAGAGGGAACTCCCATCCTAGTCTACTCTCCACTACTGCTACATGGGAATTCCAGCCACCAACTTTGCTAGGCAAATTTATGAATAATTTGGGTGAATTTGCCTTGGAGGGAGTACTTATGCCCCCATTCTTATCAAACTTCACAGCAAAGAACTCTCTAAAAACCCTCATACTGTGGCTCATACCCTAAGAAGCGACACACCATGATGAAACAAACCAAAACCCCGCATGTGTTGGCACCCAATCGAGAGGTAGGGCATTGGCACACTCTAAGAACTCATTGATGAAGGGATCTAACGGCAGTCTAAGACCGGCAATGAACTGGCCATAGTAGAAGGCCACCCTGGTGGTATCAGTCTTGTAATTCTTTCCAAACTTCTTGAAGAAGTCAGCCTTGGTATAAAGGGTAACCTCGAATTCTTTTCTATCCACCTCACGTAAGTCATGGATAGTAGATACCCTGAGGGAAGATTCTCGCTTCCCCTAAGTGGCCCTTGTGGCACATATCCTCTCTCATTCCCGCCCGGTACCACCGTAGTCTCAAAAGCATTCACAATGCGTGGACTTGAGGAAGTGGAGACACCCGCCTTCTCCCGAAGTTGACATATCCGTACAAGAAGAAGGGAAAACAGGGAATCGGTTCTATATGAAGTCTCAGGAGTCCTAGTAGATATGCTAAGAGGCGACCTAGATTCCCAGAAATCCACCTGCTCCTAAGGAAAGAAGGTTTATTGGGGCCCCGAAGGTAAAAAATGGCAATATGGTCGAGGAGTTCGTGGAAAAGATGGAAGGATTCAATTCTTGGATCATTCGTTCCTAAAGTACCTAAGTTCTCTCCTACTGTGCAAAGCTAATTCAAGAAATTGCAAACCCCATCGGGTTAAAAGTGAAGTACATTCCTCCATGGTCATCTCCCTCCACTCTCCGTTTAAATGTTTATAAACCCTACGATTGACTTTACAAGCACTCCATACCAAGCTCCGGCTCGTACTAAAGGTTCTAGCCATGGCGGAATCAAAGAAAGTGCGTAAATTAAAGCCCTAATTTTAAAGAATAAGGGGAATACCTTTAGCGGTGAAGAGAAAACGGAACTATGGAGGGCTAAACACCAAGTTATAGCAGAGTCAACTTCCTTTATCACCGCCTAATCACGCACGAGTTCAGTGGAAGGCGAAAGTTGTAAATGGGGAAGGATTCTTGAATTTATATCTTCCCCGAATTGGAAAGGGCAAAGGGAAATTCAAAATTAATTTTCCTAATTAATTACGGAAACTGTTTCCTAGGCGGACTCTCAAACGTCAAAATTGTAATCATTATGGCAAAAACGGCGCTCCTTCATCTTTGACCGTCCATCGCCGACGTCCAGGATCGAGCCACGTCATCTTGGGTCGACTAAACCTCAGAGCGAGTAGAGACCTTCGAGTAACAACAATTGCCATCAAAATTTCCTTAACTTCCTAGTCGACAAAGTCAACTCGAAAGTTGGGGGCCACCGAACATACTGTAAGTGTCGAGTTGGGCCAAGCAAGTAAAGCCCAATTACATCCAAATTGGACTATCACATTCTAAATAGAGGCCGGCCCGCCGAGCAAGGCCCAAAGCCCATCTCAAGCGACGCCGACTAAGCCCATGGTCCGACCTACTGTGTCCCGACCTAACTTAGTCCGACCTCATGATCCATGCTACACCCGGGTACGAACCATGCTCTACCCGACAATGTGTCGACCATTCCACGAGTGGCGACCTCGACCTAAATTAACAAGTGACGACTTGATACTCGCAGCATATTCGCTTGAACTATTCTCGTAACCACATCCCTACAAATCGTGGCAAGCATTACTAACACGTTCACATGACTGAATAACCGCTGCTATAATCTCGGAGGACATGTCTCCTCACCAAAAATACATTACTCTTACATATAAATACTTCATCACTACCCAACGGTGAAAGGTAACTGCCATTTTGTTATCAGAATTCATTATTCTATACATTTTGAGCTAAAAACAACGGTAATCTTACTCTCACGCCCGAGCGTCTTCGCCGGAGACACATCCGGCTAGTCGTGGGTTCTGTTTTCAGGTCAAGGAGCCAGGTGATCAGTCCTGCCACGTGGAGGAAGATTGATAAGCACATTTCCTGCAGCATCAACCATTATACAAAAAAGTTATTAGTTGTTGAATGTATCCAAAATACACAATGTCTAAAATCCACGAACACCTATTCATTACCGTCATTTCCACGTCGTTCCATCCAACAACGTTTCAATTCATCAATTTGTTGTTGTAACTTAAGGCGTTCCTCATCAAGTTGTTGTTGTAAATTTATATAGGTATAAGACCTATAATATAATATACATACATAAAGGAGACTTATAACAAGGTAGATATAGAAGTAGCAACAACAACAAAACAGCAACAACAACAAAACAAAGAAGAATAACAACAACAAAACAAAGAAGAACAACAATAACAAAACAAAGAAGAACAACAACAACAAAACAAAGAATAACAACAAAACAAAGAAGAATAACAACAACAAAACAAAGAAGAATAACAATAACAAAACAAAGAACAACAACAACAACAAAACAAAGAACAACAACAAAACAAAGAAGAATAACAACAAAACAAGAAAGAATAACAACAACAAAACAAAGAAGAACAACAACAACAAAACAAAGAACAACAACAAAACAAAGAAGAACAACAACTTTTCTTTTTTTTTTTTTCATTTTTTTTTAAAGAAAAATGATACCGGTACGTGGGATTGTTAGACCACAATTTATCCCAAGCCCCGGGTTAGGGAGCGATACAGGAAGGTTAATGGTTTCCACCTATATACCAAGTATCGTTTTCATTAAAAGTATAAAGCCCTCGTGTCCTTCATAGAAAGTAGCCTCGACATGTCTTTGCACTAAATTGACATTAATTTACAAATAGTTGTCACATCAAGCTTCAGCTTCTCAATTAAAAGATGAAGCAAGCAGCTTTGACAATGTGAACGTGTTAGAGGTGACACATTTTGTTGCGGCTATACACCGAATGGAGGGGAGGAATTTGTGTGTCCGATGACATATGTAGCAATAATTAGCATAGAGAAAAAAAAAAAGAGCTCATTGCATTAAGAGATGGAATGAAAAGGCAGGGATTGGCCTTAGCTTTTGTGTTGAATCATCTTCCTCCACTCTCTACTTCTTTCCCTTAGCTTTTGTGTTGAATCATCTTGGAATGAAAAGGCGGATTGGCCTTTACTTTTTTTTATTATTATAATTATTATTTTTTGTGTGGGGGATTAGTAGGGTTTAATGCATGCAAATGTCATTTCATGAAAAGGCAGAAAAGGCAAGATCATCTTCAAACTTTAAAGTCACAATTACGGTTAATTCATAAAAATTGCTCATGCAAATGTCATTTCAAAATGCATGGACAAGCCGAAAACTTGTTGCAAAGGGGTATTAGAATTTGATTTATAAGGGAAAAATAACAAATTGCATTCACGAGCACATGTACGTAACCAAATCTACATTTCTTTTGCTCTATAAATAATACTTTTGGAAGCGGGGCGGGGGGCTCCGCGGGTTGTGGACACATTTTTTATATGTCACATTTAACAAAAAACAAATACCAAATCGGTGGGGAAGAGGGGCAGGGGGAACAACAACCACAAGGAACAACAACAACAACAACACTATAGGGCAAGCCTTGCTTGATACGTAAAAAGTATAAAATAGTACGGGAGTGGGGCTCCGCGGGTACCAAATCGGTGGGGAAGCGAGGCGGGGACATCCCAAAGTAAAAGGAGTACCTGGAGAAGCAGATGACGGAGGTAGAAAGTAAGAGCCGCGCAACAAGATCCGTAGGAAATAAGAGTTTGATCAAAAGAAGCGTAACAAATACATATTACAATTAACAATATTAATATTCAATCCAACCATACAAAATAACAAGTTTGATTGAAATATGAAACATAAGTAATAACATTGTCTTAGTAATAGTAAGCAAATAAGATCTAAACAAATACATATTACAATTAACAATATTAATATTCAACCATACAAAATAACAAGTTTGATTGAAACATGAAACATTAATAATAACATCACAATAATAACATCACTGATGAGAGCCGGAGGTTTGTCCCTGATAGTAGGTCCGACGGGAAGAACGCCTCTGTGCACGAGCAGTGGCTCTCGAATGCATCATAGTCAAATAATCCTCCGAACGGCTCGTAACTCCGGGGCTCTGTCTCGCATCGCCCAAGCCTCCACTGCGTATACCGGGCTCCCAAAATGGCGGTTTCATCTTCCAACCCCTCAAAACGATCTTGCACCTCCCCATCTAGCATCCTCTAAAGTCCTGTCGACTCTTGTTCCCGAGCGATAACCTCCCCCATCTAGCATCCTCCAAAGCATGTCGGCTCTGCTCCCGAGCGATCCTTGATCGCTCCTGCTCCTCAAAAATGCCCTCATGGTATCCCATCGATCAAAAGAACCTGGCCGGCTCGGTTCTCCTCTCCTCCCCGACCACCTGTCTCTCTCCCGATCCTCCTCTTCCTGCTCCTCATCATCCTCCTCATCAACGGGATCCATTTGATCATCAACACCGGGCATACGCCAATGCACGGCTTGTTCACCACTCGGAAACGTGGCCCTACTACCCTGCAACGGACCGTCCTCACAGGAGTACCATATTCAAATAATAAAGACACATTGTCCGTCGCCCTCCAGGTCCCTCACAAACTTGTCATCTTGCACTAGCCGGTCTACAGAATAAAAACTCGTGCCCCCATCAATCTCATCGCCTCGGGTTTTGGTTCACCCACACAAGCTTGAGCAATCAATGTGATCATCCCCCTATTGATATGTTTCCCTTTTTGGTAAGGGCAAATGCCTCACATCTCCGAACAAAAATATCAACCCAATCGGGAATCACACGAAAACTCCTCAACCCCGTTCGCAAAAGGTTTACCATAGCCACATTCAATTGAGCGGGCTCTCCGTTTGCCAACCAAGACATAGATAGACCTCTCGTAAAATAATTTCCAAGCCGGGTGAGAAAGAGAGGAAGCCCTAAGGTATTTTTTTTTGCGGGGCAATCCTGTGAGCTCCGAAAAGAAAAACAAGTCCCCCATCGGACTCGACCCGGTTTCCTCTCGGTGATCAACCCCAAAGATTTGCCTCAACTCATCATAATCCACTCGATAGGCTTCATCATTCATATGAAACCGAATAGTATTTTCTTGTGACCCCTGGCCTACCTCCAAAGTTGAAAGGAACTCAAGTGAATATCTCAAATACGTAGATGGAGTCTTCCCCATGAAATTACCTAACCCGGCTTGCGTCATCAATTACGTTACTAACGTCTCTAAACCCAAATCCCCCAACACCGGCAAATGAAGGAAAGTGGTGACTTGAAATTTCCTACCCTCCAAATTCCGCCATTTTTCTTTTGAGCGGCGGTCAATTGGGTCAATCCCATATACGGATCATTTGGGACTACGGGCGGCGGGTTTTGTCTACCCCTCTTGTTGCTACCCTCTCTCTCCTTAGGAGGCATATTTTCAACACAAAAACCACCTATACATAAGACGGAGAGACACAAATTTTAGTAATAACATTGTCTTAGTAAATAGTAAGCAAATAAGACCTAAACAAATACATATTATATAGAAGTAACAATATTAATATTCAACCATACAAAAATAAGAAGTTTGATTGAAACATGAAACTTAAGTAATAACATTGTCTTAGTAAATAGTAAGCAAATAAGATCTAAACAAATACTACTCAAACTAATCATCATCATTATCGGCCATATCAACATCATCATTATCGGCCATATCAACATCTAGGTCATTGATATTAGTAGTTTCAATCTCGACCCCATCAACTCCCTCTCGCACCCACGATGCTTCTTCGTTAGCAACATTTTCATCCAGTTTTGTGAGCAAAATGGTACCAATTGTGGAATCGAATTTGCAACTTGTTTATCATCATTTGAATATATGTCAAAACTATCTCTTGGCGTAATCCTCATCACAACTTTCCAATCACTTTCTATAGGATCTTTAACATACCAAACTTGCTCGGCTTGAGATGCTAATATGAATGGTTCATCACCAACTCGATTATCCTTATACAACTTGTGATTGAAGTTTACAAGAGTAAATTTTTGCTCATCTTCCATCTTGCTGTCCAGGTTATCAACCCAATCACATTTAAACAATACAAATCTTATTGAGTTGCTATAACGAATTTCAAGGATCTCAATCAACTCCCGTAGAAGTTAACATCCCCTACAATGGGATTATTATCCTTTCGGCTTGCAAAACTTGTCACACTTGCATTCGGCATGACTCCACTATTTTGAGTTTTCCTTCGTCTATCGACATCCTTCACTCGAAATCGAAAACCATTTATTATGTAAGACTTATACCGCCTCGCATCCATATGAGGACCCAATGCAAGACTCGTAATTCTTTCGGGCACTACATCTTTCGTCGTGCATACCTTTTATAAAAAACAAAATTTAATAAGAAAATATTTAAAACGATAAATTGAAACTATTATATGAAGGTGGTTTCATACTTACATAATCCTTAAACCAGCTAACAAACTTATCATTATGTTCTTTCTCTATAAGATGTCGTTGATTACGAGGTAATGTCTCCCTCAAATGTACACGATGCATTACGAGCGGATCGAAAATATGAATTAAGTATTAATTTGAAATATAAAAGATATAAGGAATGTAAGCCTCATGTAAGGAATCACTTACTCTAGGTATTGTTCAACATCTTCGGTATTGAAAAGCACATATCTATGCGCTTGTACTCGTGTGATGTAATCAAGGATAATTACCTCTTCTTTTCCTACAAAGCGGCCTAACTCATCACCTTCATCATCATTTCTTCTAGGACGATTGGACTTTGTCTCAATGTCATCCAAATATTGCGTACAAAAAGTCATGCATTCTTCGACCACAATTGCCTTAGCTATGGAGGCCTCGGGATGGGCTCGATTTCGAACATATAATTTTAATGTAAGTAGAAACCTACAAAAACATTTACTCATGCTAAAGCGAGATGTAAAAGAATTTAACTTTTTCAAAGTAAATTTAATATGGATGTACCTCTCTACTGGGATACATCCAACGAAATTGTATTGGGCACCGCTAGCAAGGCCTCCTCGGCTAAATGCACCGGCAAGTGCTCCATAACATCAAAGAAAGTGGTGGGAATATTTTCTCGAGAGCACATAGTGTGATGACCATCCGATCTTGTATCTTTTCGAGATCGGCAAGTGTATTCACCTTTGAGGATAATTGCCTAAAGAAATTTGCCAACTCAATGATGGCTTTTACAACGAAGTAGGCAACGCTTTTCGAACGACTAAAGGGAGTAGTTGTTGGAGCAAAATATGACTATCATGGCTCTTAAGACCCCAAATAGCTATTTCCTCTAGATGTACACAACGAGATATGTTTGACGAGTAGCCATCCGGGACTTTGACTCCCTTTAGAACTTTCAAGAATGTGTCTTTATGCTTCTTACTCCTTGTAAGCGAGCCGGAGGCATAATATCTTTGCGGATGGAAGCTTTTGTAGATGCAATGGTTTCCGAATGTTCATCACTTTTAGGTCTTTTCTTGCTTTATCATTATCTTTTGATTTCCCCTTGGTACCTAACAGTATGTAGCACATTATCACACACATTTTTTCAATGTGCATAACATCAAGATTATGACGAACATGATTATTTGCCCAATAAGGCAACTCAAAGAAGATACTCCTCTTTTTCCAATTGTGACACAACTTAGGAACCTTTCTTTTCTCCAACTTGGCTTGTTGCTTCTCACCCTCTTCTCTTTTCCTCTTTTTAATAACATCTTCTATTTTATACTCTGTTTCCATATTTTCAACTTGTTTAAGCAATTTTGTTCCAAACAATAACTTGGGCTTATCTCTCACTTCATGAGTACCATCAAAAGAGCCTTTATCCTTACGAAAAGCATGACTCCTAGGCAAGAAGCGTCGATGACCAATATAACAATACTTGCCACCATGATCCAACCATCGTGCTTGAGGTCTCACATTGCAACAAGGGCAAGCATATTCACCTTTAGTGCTCCATCCAGGACAACATTGCATATGCGGGAAAGTCATTTATTGTCCATAATAGTGAAGCCCGTAAAGTAAACAACTCGTTCCTTGATGAATCATAAGTTGATATACCATCTTCCCACAATTCCTTCAACTCATCAATTAACGGTTGGAGATACACATCTATCTTGTTGCCCGGCCCTTTTGGGCCTTGAGTAAGCACCGACAAGAAGAAATATGGGTATTTCATGCATAACCAAGGTGGAAGATTGTATGGCATAAGCACAACCTGGCCAAAATCTTGTGAGATATAGTCATTGTTACGAAAGGATTAAATCCGTCGAGATGCTAATCCCAATCTAACATTTCGAATTTCACTTGAAAATAATGGATAATGTTCATCGAATTTCTTCCACGCACGAGTCTGCGGGATGCCTCAGCACACCATCGTCTATTCTTTTCTCGGCATGCCATCTCATGAGTGTCGCGGTCTTAGATGACCAATACAACCTTTGCAACCTTGGCTTTAAGGGAAAATACCATACTTTCTTCATCGCTACACGCTTGGGAAGTTTATTCTTGCCACTTGTTTCCGCACCTTCACCGCTACCCCCTTCTTCTTGTTGCTTATATCTAGAGGCTCCACAAATTTCACATTTAGTAAGTTTTTCGATTTCATTTCGAAACAACATACAATGATTAATGCACGCGTCCCACGTTTTATAACTAAAACCAAAATCCGCGATCATCTTGTACGCCTCACGATAGGAACTTGGCACTTTCGGCGGCGAGGCAATGCCCTAATGAAAATTTTTAATAAAGAAGTAAATCCCTTATCGGTCACTCGATAATTAGCCTTCCAGTGCATAAGTTCTACAATAAATGAGAGTGCGTAAACTTATCACACCCTTCCCACAAGGCTTGATCGGCATCTCTCAAAAGTCTAAGAAACTTTGCGGTGGATGCATCCGATTGTACGATTTCTTCAATTCTGGCTGGTTACTATCCGGCATACCCATCCCTTCATGTACCATTCGCCTCATACAATCTTGCACGCCCAATTCAATTTCAATGCCATCTTCGGTTGTCCTATCATTATTATCATTCTTACGCGCCGAAATGTACTCTTCCCGTGCCTAATCCAATTCTTGTAATCTTTTTGAAATCCTTTGCAATACAATGTGATCTCACGGTTGCACGCTCTTCTTGGTAACGATTTGCGCATTTTTACAAGGACAATATATTTCTTTAACACCAACAGACTTTTTGAGAATGCAAAATCGAGAAAGTTGTCAACCCAGGACAAATACTCATTTGAAATTCGATTATCCAAATCAATCCAACTTTTGTCCATATATGACTTGACTTGATATTTTTAACGTTAAAATACAACCTATATATAAGACCGAGAGACACAAAGTTTAGAATAAAAATAAACTCATAAACAAACATAGTCTAAATATGTACAACTTTTGGCTCGATATAGATAATATACATTGTTGGAGCCTAGCCTATTAGTCGAACTTGGGCCCATGATATAGTATAACCCAATGACAACATCATTCGTTCTCTCTCACAAGCCCCCCCCCCCTAATTGAGAAGCTAATTTAAGGAACTAGGTTGATGTGCAAAAGAATATGCACATGCAACAAGATTTGGAACTATTTTTAGGAATTAGATTGAAGTGCGCAACATTATTTTTGTGTAGGGTCTACGAAGGGTACTATCTTAGGAGAGCGATGGTAATATAAGAAAAGTGTTATTATATTTAAGGAACTAGGTTGGTGTTTAGATATTTTACAATTCGACAAGTGGCCAAGTTTAGATATTTTACAATTTTCTCCATTTCCATTATCCACACTATTACATCATAATGAGATAAAAAAAAAAATCTTATTGTTGTTGATTGATGGTAAAAACAGGGTGTTCAACTCTGTTTAACAAACACTGATAGTGCAACTTCTTATTTAAGGCACTATATAAGCCAAGGACCTTGCACAAGTCACCATGTAGGGATAAAACAACATATAACCAGCCCTACACAATCTCTATACAACATTGAACAACTTACCTTTAGGGTTCAAGTTCAAAAAAACCAAGTTTTATAACATTTGGTTCAATGGTCAAAAGCTGCCTTTCAAGCAAGTTCACGACCACTTTTAAAGCACTTCCCATTATCCAATTGTCCCATTTCAAATTCCTTAATGTAGTACTAAAGTTGTACTAAATACAGGGTCAAAAAGTGTTCCAATCCGAGTTGTTTAGCCTAGGTTTGCAAAGCCTAGAAAATGGACCAAAACGCAGATTATAACCCTTCACAATAAAGCTGTCTTTCAAGCAACTTTAGATCAATTTGTAAAGCTCTTGCCAAAACCTTTTTGGACAATTCCAAGTGTTAAAATGTTTTACTAAAGTTGTACAACAAGTTTAGTTAAAGAGTGGTTCAATACCTACCCCTTTACCTAGGTCTACAAGGCCCCAAAGTTGACCCTGCACCCTTGATTTGGTCACGAGTCGTGCATGAGTGCACGAGTCGTGAAACTTCCCCGCACGACTGATTCCAATTGCACGACTACCTCTCACGAGTCCCTCGAGGGTCACGACTCGTGCTCATAAGCACGAGTCATGCCCTGGCACCCGAAACCCCAGCGGCCTTCGAAACATCGGCAAAACTCAACAACAACAACCCGGTTCAACACCGGTTACGCCACCCTTGGTCTCGGTTATTTTAAGGCCATTTACAGCGGTGCATGGACATGTTTTGGGACTTAAAACCTATGAAACATATGTACTTACATACTCGGTTCTTGCATTACAAAATCTTAGCTTACCATTATCAACAACAACAACAACATCAACAATAACTCACAACACCAAGAACAAAAAATAATATATCGGAGTACTAACATTATTGAGTTAAAAAAAAAAAAAAAAACCCGAAATTAAAAGTAAATTAGAAAAGGGAAAGAAATGTATACACGATTGTTGTTGATTGAAGAAATCAAAGCTCAATTTCAGTGGAGGAGAGAGAGAGACCGAGATCGCTAGAGGAGAGACGAAAGAGAGGCGAGTAATAAGACCAAGACCAAGAACAATAAAATCCAAAAAATTAAAAATAAATACCAACCTCGCCGATTTGGAGGAGAGAAAGAGATCTTCGTTCGTTCGTGCCCTAGCTATGGAGTCTTCGTGCCCTAGCTGCTGCTATGGAGGAGAGAAAGAGAGGGAGAGATACCGCGAAACTGAATAGGGAAATTTGGTTTCCCGGTATTTAATAACATTTACGGCGGACGCGTATAATCCGCCGATAATAGTTAACTATATACGGCGGACGCGTATAACCCGCCGTATATAGTTAACTATATACGGCGGCTACTTATACACCGCCGTATATAACCTCGATCTCATACGCATTCACTGAGAAATATACGTATTTACTTACTTACGGCGGTCTAGACCGCCGTAAATATTAATTATATACGGCGGTATACATAACCGCCGTATATATATGATATATACGGCGGACGCGTGTCCACCGCCGTAAATGAGCGCCGTAAATAGCCCCTTTTCTTGTAGTGGTGGGACCAGGCATGCAAAGTGGTCCGCACGGACAGACCAAGCATGCAAAGTGGTCCGTACGGACAAGCTTTGCTTTTGGTAAGGAAATAAGAGCCACAGGATGTCTGGATTTTCCTCACTTCCCTTTTGCAGTCATTTCGAGCTTTCTTCCTTATTTTCTCTAGAAACCTCCATTTTTGCCATGGATTCTTCGTCCGTTCCAAGAGTTTTGCCGAGGCTTTCGAAGGAGCGGCAAGCATACTTCCTTGGGCGGCTGAAATTGTGGATGCGGCACCGTATGAGGCATAATAGGCGGGCTTTCGAGGTGAGGTTTCGACTCTGCTTGGTTTGGTCCCTTAAGGAGCTAGTTCCTGATTGGGAATTGTTGCGGGCTTCCGCGAAGTTCTGGGATGTTAGGAGGCATGTGTATAGCTTCTCCTACAATGAAGTGACGCCCACTTTTGAGGATTTTCGGGCTTTTATTGGAGGACCGGAGGTGGAGGCCATCTCGCTTCCTGTGATTGGCGGTGTAGCCGTGAGCGTGAAGCTTGCATGCTTTCTTCGGACTTCGTTGGAAGAAGTGCAGGGTATGACCTTTGATTCTGGTCATATCGACATTTCTGCACAGCCGGAGCGGTTTATGGGCGATGACGAGAGTAATGTCTCGTGGGATGTATTTGCCTTGTGCGTGATAGCAACGTTTTTCATGGTCGGCTCTCCTGGGGTCTGTGACGGTGCTTTGCTGGATGTAGTAGGGCACTGCCGAGCCGGGGAGGATATTGCTCCGTTGGTGCTGGGGGAGACCCTTCACGGTATTGATCGTCTGGCAACTGGGGATAGGTTCATGATAGGGGGAGCCCTGCTTTGCTCACTCTGTGGTTGTGAGAGAGACTTCAAGCTATGCCTGAGGCTCCGGCGTCGTTCAGCCCGTGGGCATTTGCTCGGCGACCTCTGGTATTGGATATGGATCAGTCCGCCTGGGAGAGATGGATGGCACAGCTTGGTACGCATCAGATCCGCTGGTGGGTTCCGCACTAGGGGATTGAGACTAGGAGGGCCTTTCAGGACGGGTCCTACGTTCTCAGAGTTCCGGGTTTGTCTTGGTCCTCTTTCTATATTCTGTCGCTCGTTTCCAGCCAGTTCGGGAAGAGGCAGGAATCTTTGCTGGACTGGGACGATATCGCTACTGCGGAGGTAGCTTCTCTTTGTATGGCAACCTTAGATGCCTTTCTGTATTTTCTGAGAGTATGGAAGTATTCCGCTTTCCCTCCTGTAGTGCTCCTTCGACGTCGGGACAGTGTTGTGTTGACCACCGAGTACCTGGATTGGTACGAGCAACATGTCGGGTAGTCCCAAGTGGTTTTGGGGAGCAGGCGTGAAGCGATTCTGGGGTAAGGTTGTCGTCCTAGTTACAGCCTTAAAAGTGCCGAAGCCTGGTCTAACCCTTAGAATGTGACAGGAGACGCTTTATTTGACTACGAGACCAGAGTTGACCGACTGACGAAGAGAGGTCCTCTTTTGCAGACTCGCAGGGAGGAGATCCGGGCTGAGGCACAGACGAATGCAGCTCTGCGAGCTGCTGGATTGTTTGACTCTACGGGGAGGACCCCAAATCTCAGATTGAGAGAGACAGAGTTGGCTCACGTTAAGCGAAAGAAGACTCGTCGGGGACGAGGGAAGAAAGGGAAGAATGGCGAGGGGACAAGCACAGGTGGCGCGGAATGACCTCCTAAGTGTCCATTCATTGCATTGCAGACACATTATTTGTTTAAATGTATTAAGCTGTCTTTTAGCATGTTGTGAACTTGAGAGTAGACCGTGCTTGAACTCATCAAGAAATGTTGTAATCGTTTAGTGATTTGTGATTTACTTTTAAAGCTTTGTCGAGAAGCAAGATCTCTTGTTCGCCTTTTGTTTCTTTTGTGAGCCTTGGCAGCGTCCATCTTGGGAGCTTTCTGTTGTATTTGTGGACTGAAGCAGTCTGCGCCTTGACGACATCCCTTTTTGTTTGGGTTTTGTGTTTGTGGGAAGGTTGGGTGTTTCCTTGACAAGTCGTTTTTGACGTTCTTTTTCGTGGCTTCCTTGCTCCTTATTAGTCGGCGCTGGGTTCTTGACCTCTTTCTTGTAGCTTCTGCTTGAGCTTATCTTTCTTTTTGGAAAGCTTCTACTTGAGCTCCTTTTTATTGTATTGAAGCTCGTGAGGGCGAAGACAAACCCCTAGCTTGGAGTTGACATGGGTCAGTCTTTTGACGCTGAGTGACCTTCAGATGTCCTTTGATGTTGCCTCCGTCGTTTGACTTGGTCAAGGTGCTGGTGGAGGCATGTTTTGGAAAGTGTATAGTTTGATGGAGGTCTTGGTTGACATTCAAACTTTAAACTTTTTTTGTGTGTTTTTAGACCGGACCAATTAAGGTTGCCTACGTTCCCCCGGACTAGAGGGCTCAGGTCTGTGTAGTTCGACACTACAAGGAGTGCCAAGAGATGCACAGTTGGTCTTCTTTTAGGCGAAGTATATGCGAAGTTTGCTTCCGTTGACTGGATTCATGAAGAGATTGCCGTCTAGGCCTGTCAGCTTCATGGCACCTCCGGAGAAGATCTTTTGAGCCACGAAAGGGGCGATCCATGTTGGTTCCCACTTTCCCAGTGGGTTGGTTCGAGTTGGGGGCTTTTCCTTGAGTACCAGATCGCCTTCCCTGATGTCTCGGGACTTGACTTTCTTGTCGAAGGCTCTAGTCATTCTGCTTTGGTAGGCTCGGATGTGTTCCATGGCCTTTAGTCGTTGCTCGTCTAGCAGAGCCAGTTCGTCGTGTCGGCTTCGGAGCCATTCGACTTCGTTGATCTCGTTTTCCAGCAGCACTCGGAGTTAGGGAATTTCCAATTCAACGGGCAGTACTGCTTCCATCCCGTACGTCAGGGCGAATAGAGTTTCTCCCGTGGCTGTTTTGACTGATGTTCGGTAGCCCCAAAGTGCCAAGTGCAGCTTCTTGGGCCAATCACGTCCTTGGGTGGTCATTTTTCGGATGATCCTTTCGAGGGTCTTGTTTGCTGCTTCTACCGCACCGTTTGTTTGTGGCCTGTAGGGAGAAGACTTGTGGCGTATGATCTTGAATTCGGCCAGCAGTCTATCGCATTCTCCTTCGAAGTGGGAGTCGTTGTCTGATATGACCTCGTTCGGGATGCCGTATCGGCATATGATATTTTTCTTGAGGAAATGGGCGACCTTCCTGGAAGTTAGCACCTTGTATGACTTGGCTTCGACCCATTTTGTGAAGTAGTCGATGGCTACCAAGACGAATTCGTGGCCGTTGCTGCCTGACGGCGCAATTTTCCCGATGACGTCAATTCCCCACGTGGCGAAGGGCCAGGGCGTAGTCATGCAGTAGAGATCGTGAGGAGGTAGATGATTGAGGTTGGAGAACCGTTGACACTTGTCGCAGCTTCGGACAAAGTGGATGCAGTCTGCCTCCATGGAGATCCAGTAGTAGCCCATCCGAAGAATGATTTGCATCAGGGCTCTGGCGTTCATGTGGGAGCCGCAAGCCCCATTGTGGACTTCGTTCATTAGCTCGTTTGCTTTTTCCTGGCTGATGCAGCGTAGGAGCGGTCCCTGGTAGCGCTTTTTGTATAGCATGTCTCCAAGGATGACAAAGTGAGAGGCGAGGCATTTTAGGGCCATGATGCTCTTGGCTTTGACTCCTTCCTTGCGCTGGCCTTCCTTGTTCATGAAGGCGGTTTCCCCGTTTTTGAGGTATTGGAAGATCTGGCGGACGCACTGTGCTGGTGAAGAGGCTTCCAATTTGCGTCTCTTTGGCTCTTCAGCAGTTCCCAAATTCACTTTGGTTAAAACCTCCTCGGCAGCTTGGGCCCGATTTTTCTCTCGTTTGACAACATGCTTAAAGGTTTGTTTAATGCATTCGTTCAATTAATGTGTCTGCTTCTTTATTAGATGAATAGTTATTAACTGTTTGTGATTTAGTTAACTCATCATTTGTTAAATATGCCATGAAGGATATTTAGAAAGGTCAGACCTTTTCTTGAAAGCGTAGAGAAGATACATTGTTGATTATGGACTCACAATCTTCCGGCGTAGAGCCATCAGATGACTCGAAAGACATGAATTCACCGACAACATGACTCGAAGCTAGACTCTAGGCGACGAGGGATTGGACCAGGCTTCATTTCTCTTTGCAGGCTGTAGGTCTAGAGAGGGTGGCGATGGCTTTGGTGGCCATTCTTCAGTTGATGCGGTTCCCGAAGGATGGCTTGCCTGCGGTTCAACTTCAAACCAGATCGCGGAGGTTTTAGGTTGCTCTTTTGATGATGTCCCTCCATTGCTGCTGCTGCCAGATCTCGGGGGGCCTTGATGATAGAAGTCATGGAGAGCTTCTTCCAGGAGGGAAAAGCATTCGCTGATTCGGAGTTGATTCTTACTGATGTTGATTATCTTCATAGAATCTGCTTCCTTATCTGGGATATTTGCTTGGATGACATTCACGATGTCTGAGTCGAGGGGGCATGCTATCTCTCCTTCTCTGATTAGGCTTTGGAGGAGGTTGCGCCGTTGTTCTTCCAGGTCTGATACCGGGATGTTGAATAGGACTATGTTGTGATGGCTGTCCCCGTGAGATCCGAGCGTGTTGGCAAGAGGGTTGTCCTGCACTAGCGGGTCGGTGATGAGCCAGCTTTCCTGAGGAGGATTTTTGGCCAATTATGAGTCTACTTCTCGGTCAAGCTCCATCTGGGCGTCCATCTCTTGATCTTCTTTCAAGCATTCTGCGCAGTCGCATATTTTAGAGTTGTCATCTTTGCCTATGAGTTCTTCAATCTCTAGCTCGTCACGGCTTAGAGCGTGGATGTAGGGATCAATTTCGTAGTGGGACAGGACTGGAGACTCGCCTGCAGAGGAGTATTCGGTCATGTCGGGACCTTCTTCTAGGTCATAGCTTGCTGGCCAAGCGCTTGCCATCGTGCTGCTTCCGTGGATCACCTCGAGGTTTCCATTGGCGTTGATGAATTTCACACATTGGGAAGAGTAGATGATACTGCTTTCATCTGATGCAGCCAAGGTCGTTCCAGTAGGGCGAAGAAGGTTGGTTAGATTTCCACAACTTGGAACTCCACCGACTCCAATTGTTCATTGAATTGGATCCTCAGATTGATGACTCCTACGACAGAGCATGGAGTGGAGTCGTAAGCTTGGATTATGCGGGGCGAAGGTCTCATCAGGGAGCGGTCGACACGGAGTCGTTTCAATGTGCGCAAGGCAATGATGTTGACTGCGGAGCCATTATCGATCAAGATGTTTGGGAAGAACCTCTCTATCTTTATGAGGATGAGGAGGGCCTCGTTGTGTCTGTTTTCACATATCGGCAAGTCTGCGTCTGTGAAGGCTAGACCGCTTCAGGTGCTGCCGTTTAATTCAGTCTCCTCTGGGGAGCGTTCGATCCATCCATTGGTGTGTCTCGATCGTGGCAGAGATCGTAGGGAGACACTCATCCTTGGGTTTTCCTGTCGAGATTCCTAGTCACGGGAACGTTTGACTATGGTTTCACATTCCCAATCGTGGTGGGATAGCGTGTTGACGGTGTCAGAGATTGCAGGAGACCTACTTTCGCGTGGAGTCTCGCTGAAGGCTATCATGTTCACCATGTCGTTCCGGGGGAATGGATTTCCAATGGTGTTGGGGCCACGGGGGCGTTCCAGCTTTCCCTCTTCGATTAGCCCCTAGACTACTTGCTTCAGTACGAAGCAATTGTCGGTGGTGTGACCGGGGTAGTTATGGAAGGCGCAGTGCTTGCTCATATCCATGTTGGGCTTGAGAGTCTTTGGTTGGAAATTCTCGAGAGGCTTGAGAAGATTTCGCTTTACCAATGCTTCGAATACTTGGCCCAGAGGCATTTCGAGGTTGTCGAAATGCTGGAACTGTGGTATGCGAGGGGGATTGTTGTTCCTTGTAGGTGCTTAATCACGGTTTACTTGAGCTCCGTTCTGGATGTAGTGGACTGTTCCGGCTACTTCTTTTCCTTTGTTCGGGACAGGTGCTGGATTTGACAGGTTTGTCCGATAGCGGTAAGACGAAGCAGGGGTCGCTGTTGTCTTCTGGAGGCTCAGGGTCTTTTCGAACTTGGTTCCGGCGTTGACCATGGCACGGAGATCTAGATAAAAGTGATGGCTGATCAAGGTCCTCAGGGATGGTTTGAGGCAGGATTGAAAGATGTCCATTTGCTCTTCTTTGGAAAGCGGATCCATTATCTCGCTTAGCTTCCAGTTCCATCTTTTGTAGAACTCACCCACAGGCTCGTCGTCCTTTTGTTCGGCGGCTTGCAGATCATGGCGGTTTATTTCCCACTCAAGGTTGGCGCGGGACTTCTCCAGGAAGATTTCGCTGATTTGGTCCCACGTGGAGCGGTTTTCTGCCTTTACGTTGAGGAACCACCTTAACGCTGTGGATTTGAGGGAATGCTGGAAGTGATCCACCATTTGTTGAGGTGTTGCCCCTTTGGCTCTCATACCCAAGACATAGGTGTCGATGTGGGTTTTTAGGCATTCTGTCCCGTCGAACTTTTCCATTTCCAGCATTCTCAATTTCGGAGGAAGCGGGACCACCTTGTTTGGATCAGTGGGCATGAGGGAGTCCTTCCGAGAGCTGGCTAGTTTGCCTTGCATGTCCTTCATCTGTTCGATCAACCAAGCCATGTGAGGGTTAGTAGGCTGAGGCATGCTATCATTTTTCGGGATGGAAACTGAAGATGGAGGTGGATTGGCTGACGGGATCGCCATTCGGGAGTCTTGGGGAGGTAGTTGAGTGTATACCATCCCGTACCCTGGGTTATTGAAATTGAGGGTGGGATTGCCCGGGCCGCTAAGGGTTGTGTTTGGGAATTGGGGAAATGTTTCATTAGCCCCAAGTGGCAGACCAGCGGGTGGCAGGTTTGAGATGTTGGGATGTCCGCTTGGGATGCCTGTCCCAGGTAAACATTGGGATTTTTGGTTATGGTTGCGAGGCTCATATAGAGGCAGAGGATTGAATCCTGGCGGATACCGAGATGCATTGGGATCTGGCGGAGCATGCACGTATGTGTGCTGTTGATACTGAGCTTGGGGAGCAGGGATGGGAAATTGACTGTGCTGAGGCGGGCATATCGAAGCTGCTTGACCGATGCCTGAATGGAGCTTTGAGCGAGAGAAGCTTTGCGTTGTTGGGATCTCGTAGCTTGGCGGAGGTGGGACCTGCTGATAGCTTTGAGAGACCGGGGGAGCCGGTATTTCTTCGTCTTCTATGAGAATGAAGGTCCCATCAGTTTGGGGAACTGCAACGGTTCCGCGACGGCACATGGTGTCTACGATCCAGGATTGCTGCTCTTCTTGGCGCTTCTTGAGGATTTCGAAGGCTTGCAGCACCTCTTCCATTGTTTGGAGGTTTCTCAGTGGCGGGGTTCCGTTTCCCTCACCGTTGTTATCACGGTGATCACTTCGTGGGGAATAGCGGAAATTTGTTAACGCCGAAGCAGGAAGAGGCTGTCGGCCCTTGTGACCTCGATACTGAAAAGGAGGCTCCCAGGTATTCTCAATCACTCTCGGTTCGCTGGAGGGGGTGACGGGTAAGTTTTAGACATGGGAAGGCCTTTTGGATAGAGGGGGAAAGCTCATGTGACATGCAGTTTCCACTTTTATTTATTTATGTATTTTTTTGTTGTTTTAATTTACTTAAAACATGTTTTCTCAGAATTCTAGGTAGGTTGGAAAAGATTTCTCTTCTTTTTCGCAACTATGCTAGATCCTGGGTCAGTGGAGACCATCTGTGCGGCTATAAGCCCCTCGTTTTGCACCTGTATTTCGACATCCCGGGGTGGACAGCCCCGGGCGAGGGTCCTATAGGGCAAGCGGTTTTCACCGGCCTAAAAGAAAAAGCGAACCTAAGGACAGAGCCTGTCATGTTCGTTTTAATGCGTCGGCCATGTGAATAATGAGCCGAGCCGGCACATGCGTCAAGATCTGGTCGAGAGTTCGGCATGACCTCTCTTTACCTTGCTTGCGCAAGGGATCTGTGACGTTAGGCGTTGGCTGGGTCATATCGTCATGGCTAACGTATTAAAGGCATGATGACATGGTGACATGTAGGCATGGATGTATATCCGGGACGGAACATCGTCTGGGTGTAGCTTCGGAAATCAAGATCAGGTCAAGATTTTAGCTTGACCTTTCATCGCTTTGCTTGCGCAAGAGATCTTGAGAGTCCACCCCGGGTTAAGGGTGGTGTGCGTTGGGAGAGAGGAGAGAAGAGGGCGGTGTGCATTGGGATCGTCGGTTGTGCTCGGGCAGAGTTTCGGCGTGCGTCAGGATCGTCGGTTGAGCTCGAAAAGGGTCGGGACGCCTTGGGATGGACCGAAAAGGCTTCAGGATGGATCGACAAGGCTTCAGAGTACCACGAGGGGCCTCAGAATACCTCGAGAGTGCCTCGAGGCAGCTCGGGAGCGTCTCGGGAGCGCTCGACAGAGCTTCAGAGTACCACGAGGGGCCTCAGAATGCTCCAGATGGAACCGAAAGGGACCGAGATTGCCCCGAAGGGTCTTAGAGGGGATGCCTGAAGGCTGGGAGAGAGGAGAGAAGAGGGAGTTGTGAAAATTATGAGGGGTGAAGCCCTCTATTTATAGGGTCCAGATTCTGGCTAGTTGTGTCGCACGACACTGTCAGCCATTACCAGTTTTTTGGTTTTTCTGGATTTAAGGGAATATTGTGGACTTTAAGGGGATTTTTGTAATTATGATGTCTGGAAGCAAAGTGGTCCGCACGGACATGTATTGCTTTTCATAATTTTCCAAAATTCTTAAAAAGTCCTTTTGTACCTTTTAATCCCAGAATGGATCCCCTTGGTTTGGTTGGTGCTTTTTGGGGGTTTTGAGGGCTACGGGTGTTCGAGACTGCGTTTGTGTGAGTCTGCGGTGTTTCCCGTGCGTTCGAAAGAGAGTGATCCAGATTGGGGTACTTACAGCGCTGCGTGACTTCTAGCCAGTTCATTAGGAGAAAAGCTAATAACTTCCTCCCCCTTATTATGAATCCAGGCGAGGATATGATATACTTTGCTTAGCTCATAGATCTGGTCTTTCAGTTTTTTATTGGAGACAATCTCCTCCTGTATCACATGAAGCTTAGCTTTAGGAGGTCGGTCTTCCCCTTCTTCTTTCTTATCATCATCGTCACTGTCATCCTTTCTCTCTGCTTGTTATCCTTTCTTATAACGTAGCGGTCAAGCTTTCCCTCGTCTACCCATCTCTGGATCATTCTTTTGAGGGAGATATAATTTTTCGTGTCATGTCCTTGGTTTTTGTGAAAGGCGCAATATTTGGAGTTGTCACGGGTGCACTTTGATTTATCACCTAGTGGTCGGGGATCTGGTAAGTTTACCAACTGCATGATCTCCGTGATTGGATTTGTGAGGGGGGTAAAAAGCTCAATTTTTTCGGTAGCCCGAGTTCTATTCTTCCCCTTATAGCCATTTCCATTGGAGGCCTGGTGGATTCCAGTTGCCTCTACTTCGGGTTTCTCAGACTTCTTTTTACTTTTTTTCTTCTTCCATGGCTATGGTGTAAGCCACATTGTATAAATCAGACTTAGATTTTGGTTCCCTGGCAGAAAGCTCATAGATCAACTGCCCGGATCTCAGTTCGAAATTAAAGCAGATGATCACCTCCCTGTCAGTCAAGCTTTCCTCAACTTGGTTGACCATAGCTCTGAATCTGTTATAGTAGCTCAGAGTGGTTTCATTCTTCCCTTGCTCGATGTTAGCAAGATCAGCCAACCTCTTCTTCCTCTTCCCTGCTGTAGCGAAGTGATCCAGGAACCTCCTCCTCATGATTTTTCAGCTGTCAATGCTTCCCTTCTTTTGCTCACAGAATCAGGACAAGGCTATTTCGCAGAAGGTACTAGCAATGGATTTGCAGTGAATGTCATTTGCTTCAGTGAGGAGGGCCATGTTGGATTTTAAACTTTGCACATGATCCCATGCATAGGTGGTTCCCGCGTATTTATCAAAACTTGGGATTTTAAGAGCAGGATTAGGAGGGAGATTATTAATACGTCGGGAGAAAGGACGGGTGGCACTGGTATCATCATCGTCCTCCTCCTTTTCCCCATTTCCATTTCATCCGGCCTCTTTTTTAAGAGGAGTAGTTCTCTAGCATCGATCCCCAAGATGTAATGGGAACTTCAGTGGGACCTTTCTTTCCTTCTGTGACTATTCACCCTATTATGTTCCTCGGGATCCTGGTGGTTATCTCCGTGTCCAGATGGAGTCCTTTCCCTCCTAAGTGCCCTTTCAGGGTGAGGATGGGTTCTGCGATGAGGAGGGCTCCTAAGACGAGGAGGGTTCACATGCCAGGTAGGAGTGATATGACGAGCAGGGGTTAAACGTCTTACATGACTGAGCCTAGCTCGCAAGTCACCAGACTTAACCTCCCTTTGGTGATTCAAGTGACTTCTCAAGTCTCTCATTCCATGCCCATTTGACCTACGACGAGGAGGGACATCTTGGGGAGTTTTTCTTAGATCTGACAGCAATGTTATGATGAGGGGGATTTTGGCCATGAGGAAGAGTTTCTCTATTCCCCTGAATACCACACCTGTCACCTTGACTTTCCCCTCTAAGGGAATTTTCAGTCCTCGTGGGCCGCATAAATTCAGCACGAGAGTGTTCTGGATCCAACTGCAACAAGGCATTTTGTATTTCGTAAATGCGTTGCAAAGTTTTCATCTATTAGTGCAAGAGTGTTCGACGATCAACTTGCTGGGTGGAAGCCCCAGTTCCTCCTTTTTCAACGTTCCTCGTCGTTTGGCTACCAACTGGTCTTCGTCCAAGCCGACAACGAGGAGGGTTTGCCACAACCATCTCGGTTAAGAAATAGATATCATTATATTGAAATATAATTAGAAACATTAATTTTTAATATATTAGAATATATTAGATAATGATTCAATATTAGTTACTAATAATAGTTACTATACATAGGATAACTGTTAATGTTTAATTTAATAGTTAATATATTCCGTATTTGATAAGTATTAGATGTTAAACATACTATATTAGATCAATATTCTCATATAACTTTCTATTTAAGATGATGGTTATTATATTAGCTAACCATAACTAGAAAAAATAGTTTTTAAAAATATAATAAAAATACTATTCTATTACTAAATTAGATGTGTATGTATGTAGTATAAAATCATTAATTAACAAATATATCTAATATTATTAATTCAATTATACATAAAATTAGAAGTTAACTAATAACAATAATAATTCATTGTTATTATTTAAATTTCAACTGTCATAATAATAAGTACAAACTATATAGAACAAAAGTTAAAATAAATAAATTCTCCTGAATGTATTTATGCAAATATTTTGATTGATATACAATAGATTTAAATCACCCAAAAAATGTTATGCTACTTTATCAAATAAAATACTATATAACAAGCAAAATACAAAAAAAAATGGTAAATTATTTTTCACTGCAGAGTACGGGCTAATAACTACTCCCTCCGTCCCGGTCGAAGTGTCTCAAAATAAGATCGACGCGAGAATTAAGGAAAGTGATGTAAGAAAGAGAAAAATGTTAAATATTGTGAGTATGAAAATTTAAATAGGAGAGAGAATGAGTGGGAGAAATAGTTAGGAGAGAGAATGTTGTGAGTGTAAAAGTAAAGTAGGAGAGAGAATGAGTGGGGTAGGAAGAGTATAAAAATAATAAAAACTTTCCTTCATGGGATTGAAACATTTTAAATGGAACGCTCAAAAAGGAAAGTTGAGACACTTCGGACGGAACGGAGGGAGTAGTATTTAATGAAATAAAATTTCAAAAATCTGATTTCTCTTTTTCTCTCTCTCTCGTTGGTGTAAAGAGTGTTGGTGAATATGGGCTAGTGTGAGTGGGTGAGAGTTAATGATTAATGGGCGTAAATATATATATATATATATATATATATATATATATATATATATATATATATATATATATATATATATATATATATGTATGTATATTAAAGTTGGTGAGGAGGGCTATGGCTTCACCACGTGGACAAGTTTAGACAAACTCTTGATTTTGAAGAAGCCACGTCATCACTATCCCAAAATCTATATGACTTTTGGTATTCTCCTTATTAGCTAATACTATTAGTTAATAATAATAGTTATTATATATGTTAACTATTACTATTAATAGTATTAGTTAACTATAATAGTTACTTTATAAGTTGACTATTACTATTAATTGTATTAGTTAATTATAATAGTTACTATATATGTTAACTATTACTATTAATAGTATTAGTTAACTATAATAGTTACTATATATGTTAACTATTACTATTAATAGTATTAGTTAACTATAATAGTTACTTTATAAGTTAACTATTACTATTAAGTGTATTAGTTAACTATAATAGTTACTATATATGTTAACTATTATTATAAATAGTATTAGTTTACTATATTGATTAAGTAATAGTATTATAGTTACAATATAGGTTAACTATTACTATTAATAATATTATTTAATCATAATAATTATTATATATATGTTAACTATTACTCCCTCTGTCTCATTTCAAATGGTTCCTTGGTTTATTTCACGGTTTTTAAGAAAAATGAATAAAGTGGGTAGAAATTAGAGGAGAGAGAATGTAAAAGTTAAATGTGTGGTAGGGAATAGGAGAGAGAATGTAAAAGTTAAAAATATTTAATAGGAGAGAGAATGAGTGGGAGAAATAGTAAGTTAATGATTGATTTTTTTTTGTAAATATGTGGAGATGATAAGTGTATAAATATATGAAAAACTTTTCATTTATGGAAGGGATCAATTGAAGTGAGACGTCCCAAAAAGTAAATTGGACCAATTGAAGTGGGACGAAGGGAGTACTATTAAAAGTATTAGTTAATCATAATAATTACTATATAAGGTAACTATTATTTTTTAACTTACTAATAAAAAGTAAAATGCAATTCGATTCGTGCGTAGAACTGGCTTACCACTAGTATGGTAAATGGGTGGGTAAAAGTTAATAAGTAAATGAGATAGGCGGTAGGAAAAGGGATGGGTTTGTTTTATTTTTTTGGGATAGATTTAATGACACGGTTTACTTAGGGATGGCAACGGGGCGGGTTCGGGACGGGTTCTGCATTTCCCAAACCCGCCCCTATAGTCATCTACCCTTACCCGAACCCGCCCCGCCCCGTCACTTGCATAACAGCAGCCCGCCCGCCCGCCCACATAGTTAACCAAAATGAAAGTTTTCAACCCAAAAATTTAAACCAAAAATTTAACAGAACATAAAGGAAACAACAAAGGCTTTTCAGGCAACAAAGAAGATCTTGGTGGTTGTTATCATTTGAATAAGAAACAGAAACAAAGAACAGAAACAGAACAGAAACAAAGAACAGAAGAAACAGAAACAGAACATAAATGAAATAAGTTTGGAATCTTCATCATGAGATTTATCACGGGTGAACCACAGTGTAAGAGTGAGTCGTTCTCCATCCAAAATCTGAAGTATATAGAAATATAAAATGATGAGCCCGGATCTACTGGACCGGGCCCGCGCTCGGTCTAGTCCAAGGAACCAGTGACGTGGCAGTTCCTAGACCGCTGGAGGGAAGACCGCGGACAAATAGGCCCTTGTGGTCAAGACCGTGTCCCTCCTCGCATCGTCCCCATCGAGCACCATTGGGACCCTGCTCGCTGGATCCGTGCCCGCATGAAGTCATGCCCGCATCAACCGTGCTCGCGTCTTATATCTTTGACCGCGGGCACAACGTTGACCGCGGGCGCATCTTCTTCCCGGTTAATGTCGAAGCCTTGCGAGCAAGTTAGCTTACGCTCGACGGGCCACTTGCCGGCTCCCCATCACGCATTCAATGCGGCTCGGTTCGGCGCCTACTATTCCATTTAATGCAATAAGCCGGCTACACGGCTCATGTCCCTTTCGGCCATGTCCCTTGGACGGTCAATGTTCCCTCCCCGACGGGACCAATTAGGCTGCGGACACGTGTAGGCGGTCAAATACCAAAGTGCCCCCTAGGGCTGATCTCGTGCTTACCTCAACAAGCACCGTGGCATTGCCTATAAATAGAAGGCCTTTACCCCCTTGGGCAAGGTAAGTTCCATATACAATTGAGTAAGCTCTTTTACTCTCTAAACCTAAACACACACAGACTCTAAAGGTATTGAAAGTCTTATTACTCAGTATTCTTACTCTCACACCCGAGGGCCTGAGTTGGAGTAACATCCAACTTTGACCTTAACGGTGCTTGTTTGTGTTGTGATCTAGGTACATAAAACTACCAAATATATCCTAGCCGGATATCCTTGAACCGCTCCACGACCCCGAAAGGCGTGGCGTCATCGGTGGTTCCATTGCAGGAAGCCGACTTTCTTTCGTTTTCTCGTTAAAAACCTTTTGTTTTCAAGACACCTCACGTGTCTAAACAAATTCGGTCTTAGAAAGGCTCTTCTTTTACATCACTAAGTTTTTCCCGTTTAAAACTTTTGTTTCGAGACACACCTTGTAGTCTAAACAAGCGGTGTCAAAAGACACTTCTTTTGATTATTTTCGCCTTTACGAGACATGTCTCAAATTACGAAAAATCTTTGGTCATTTGACCATAGAGGAGGAGAAACAAGCCGAACCCTCCAATACCAATAGGGAAAGGCAAACCAACTCTGTTTTCAACGGAATGGGGGCCCATTCTCGGCCTCAAAAATCCCGGCTCAACGAGTTATACAGGTTAGCGAGGAAGCCCGTCTTTGAGAAAGCCCAAGCCCTACTAAACAATAGCCCAAAAACTCCCCAAGCTCACATAAAAAACACCACTCTAACCACCCCACTTTCCCAGAGCAAATCACGAGAAGGAAGGAAATCCTAGCCTCCAAGTCAGGCGAGTCGCGGAGGCCATGGCCATCAGACGCGGAGATGGAAATGTTTGAAATAGAGGCCAATGGAGGGCTACGGTTCCTCGAGGGTCACAAGGTTCTCCCAGCGAGCTCCCGCTAACTCGCTTGCTAGTCAAGGCGTGGGGGCAAGCCGGGTTGACCCGGCCCTTGGCGCGGACGGCGGCCGGGCGGAGCGTGGTGCATGTAGAGGATAGCGAGGAAGTGGGGGAAGAGGCACGGTCAAATCGCCGTGCGAAGTCCAAGCTAGACCACTTGGCTCAGACGAGGAGAAGGTCGTGGCTCCACGAGCTAAAAAGCAAAAGGTTGATGATCGGAACCCCGAGTTTGTGGAATTCATGCGAGAAGATGTGGAAAACCCATCGGAAGGCTGCCCAAAAAGTGTGGCCGCACCATGGACGCCTTCGGCGATAAAATTGCGCGGGCACCATCCGAGAAGAGCAAACCCCCGAGATGGACACCTATGACGGATCCAAAAATGCCAAGAGTCATATGGGAAGATTTGAGGGCCGAGATGGCTTTATTCTCCGCGGATGAGTCGGTGATGTGCAAAGCTTTAGGCTGCGACCTTTGCGAGGCCCTATCTTGGATGCTAGCCCTCGAAGCCCCGGTGTATCCGGTCATTGATCGGTTCGAGTCCTCTTCCTCAATGCCTTTGCCGGGCTTGAGTGTGCCCGCTAGACCAAAGACAGATCTTGTCCGTGTCAGCGAGGCACCAAACGAGCCTACAAAAGATTATATATCCCGGTTCGGGAAGGTGAGCGAGGAGATTGTGGACTGGGACGAGGAGATATCGAGACTATGTTTTGAGGGCGGCCTCGGTTCCTCCTTCCTCAAAATGAATTTTCCTCCGGCAAACCTAAATCGGTGGAGGAAATGTATGAAAGGGCCTCGGCCATTGCCTCCGCCGAAGAGCCTAGCGTGCCGCTCCCAGAGCTTCTGCGAAAGAAAGGATAAGCCAAGTCCGGGAGACCACCGAGCTGCTCATACCAATAATCGGGGCAAAAACGAGTAGGGGATCGGAAAGGCTCAAAAGGCCGTGGCCGAAACGGTTTACACTGAGCTCACCGACCCAAGGGTGGTGATCATGAGAAACCTCGAGACTTTCCTCCTCCTCCCCCATGCTTGAAAGCGAAATGAGAGGAGTAGACTTAAATTACGTGAGTTTCACAACGACCACGGGCACGGAAGCGAGGATTGTTTCAGTGAGCGAGTAATCCGGCGAGAAAATCAATAACGGGGAGCTAACCAAGTGGGTTAAGGGAAACAATACGCCCCCAATAACAATGATCGGCGGCGGGCACGACACACGCGGGGACCGGACGGGAAATGAAAGAGATAATAATGATGACGATTTTGGGGACTATGACATTAACTTCGTTGGGGAGGAACCTCCCTCTAGTAGGCGATTGTCCCTCCAAATTCGGACATTAGAGAAGGTTTTCTCCATCCCGCCACAGCTCAGGAGGAAGAGCGAAGTGGGTTCAAAAGGAGTGAGCTTGCCTCCACCCTTTTTCATTCCACACGGACCACTCACCCTCGGAATGAGAATCAACCGGGCAAACATAGGCCGTGTGTTGGTAGATCTTGGAGGCCCGCGACATACTCTATTACCATACTTTGATTGGAATGAGAATGACGGAAGCACATCTCACTCCATATGCGGGCATGCTCGAAGGCTTCACAAACCACGTGTTGTAAGGGTAAAGGGGACGATTGTGTTTGACGTAGCTATTGGGGAAAAACCCATGCGAGAAGACGGCCAAGATAACTTTCATGGTGGTCGATCTTCCTTCCCAATACAATGCCATTCTCGGCGTAGCTGCTCGAGCCGAATTGGGAATAGTTGCGTCCGTCCCCCACCAAAGGGTGAAATTTAACACCAGGGCGGAGTTGCTACCATCAAGAACCGGCCGGGAGATTCCTCAGAGCCTTTGGAGGAAAAAAAGGAAGAAACGAGAAAGGCGAGACATCTGCCGCGAGATAGAGGGCGAGGACAAAATGATAGAGGGAAAGGGCGAGGACAAGTCAAAAAATGGGAAAGCTCTTGCACTCCCGCCGCCACCCGTACCGATTGGCATGCTTTCTTTCCATTCCACAAAGGTGGAGCTCAAGATGAAGCGAGAAAATCAAAGCGATTGGCTGCCTGTTGAGGAGGTTATATTGATCGAGGAATAGAGGGGAAATTGACCGTGATATCATATATTCAATGGCAACAACGGCCGAAGCTCGAGTCAACCCCGACTATTGTCATTGACTCCTGCACAATCGTGAAATCGGCGACCTTCAACCTAACGACGAGCTCGAGGAGGTGGTAATCAATCCCCACTTCCCCGAGCAAGCGAGTTAAGGTTGGGCTGGAAATTCACGGCGAGGAAAGAAGGATACTTATTGAGTTCCTTAGAGCAAATTGCGATGTGTTCGCTTGGAGGGTGGAAGATATGCAAGGCATCGGCGGGACGTGATCCTCCATAAAATCAACGATGACCCCTCCTTCAAAAACATTCACCGAAATCCGAGATATTTCTCCCAGGAGAAAGAGATTGCCATCAAGGAAGAGGTGGAAAAGTTGCTAAAAGCGGGGATAATAAAGGAGATCTCCTACCCCAAATGGTGGCCAATGTGGTCATGGTTAAGAAATCCAATGGCAAATGGAGGATGTGCGTTGATTTCACCGATCTCAACAAGGCATGCCCCAAAGATTGCTTCCCTCTTCCTCGCATAGGCAGTTGGTGGATTCTATGGCCGGACACGAGTTCTAAGCTTCATTGATGCCTACTCAGGCTACCACGAGATCCGAGATGGCTCACGAAGATGTCCGCTCTGTAGCCTTCATTCTTTGCGGGCAAGACATCTTGCTACACTATGATGCCACTTTGGGCTAAAGAATGCGGGAGCCACATATCGGCGCATGGTCAATCTGGTCTTTAAAAACCAACTAGGCGAGAAATGCGGGAGGCCTACATTGACGACATGGTCATAAAAACTAAGGAAAACTCCCACGAGCTCGATGTGGAGGAAACCTTCAAGAACTTGCGCCATAACGACATGAAGCTAAACCCCCTTAAGTGCGCTTTCGGGGTAAAGGCGGGCAAGTTCCTCGGATTCATGGTCAACGAAAGAGGGATAGAGGCTAATCCGAGAAAATCCGAGGCCCTATTAGACATGAAACCTCACACTGCGTGAAGGATGTACAAAAACTCAACGGTCGCATCACCGCACTTGGCCGCTTTATCTCGCGGTCGGCGGAGAGAGATGCCTCCCCTTCTTCAAAACTCTCGAAAGGGGAAGAGAGGCTGATGAATTTACATGGAGCACGAGTGCCATCGGGCTTTTGAGGAAGTCAAGACATACCTCGGGCGGCCACCTCTACTCGGCGGCCCGGTGCCGGAGAAGAGCTCTTTACGTATTTAGCCGTTTCTTGATACGCGTGCTTGTTGTTCTTGTAAGGGAGGAGAATAACTCCCAAAAACCGGTCTATTATGTAAGTAAGGCACTTTGTCCGCCGTAGAAGGGCGTTATCTTAATATAGAAAAGTTAGCTTACGCCTTGCTTGTATACGCTCGAAAATTAAGAGCCTACTTTTACGCACATCCTATAGCTGTACTAGCGAGGCCCCGCTTAGAAAGGTTTTACATAAACCGAGTCCTCGGGGAGAATGCTAGCTTGGTCTATAGAGCTCACCGAGTTCCGGATCACCTACTCCCGAGAAAGACAATCAAAGCGCTTGAGGCCTTAGTTGATTTTGTAGTAGAATCATCATTCAAATTGGCGGACGGCGACCTCGGAAAAGAAAGCGAGCGGAATCGAGAAGATGACCCAGAAAGCCCGAGCACGAAATTGTTCAACCGAGGAGCGTCCGAGAAGAGGTGTGGACTTTATATGTGGACGGCTCCACGAGCAAGTTAATCGGTGGAGCGGGCATACTTCGATTGCACCTACGGGAGAAATTCATGAGGGCCTTGAGATTCAAGTTCGAGGCATCAAACAATCGGGCTGAATATGAAGCGATTATAGCGGGCATGGAATTGGCAAGAGACTTGGGAGTTCGAGAATATTGAGATCAATAGTGACTCTCGGCTCATAGTTAATCAAATTAGGGGAGTATGATACTATCAACCCGGTACTAACTCGATGCGTGACCTTGCAAAAACCCTCATCAAAAATTTCACTTACTATGAGAATTTGAACCAAGTCATGAGAGAGGACAATGTGGAAGGCGACCTCCTCTCAAGAATAGCAGAGCAAGAAATTGGTGAGTTGGAGACAAATTGCCGGATTGAATTCACGGAGAGACTGCTATAGATCGAATACGAGATAAACAATATTGAGGATCAAGTAAGGGTGGGTGGATGAAATGAAGGATTACATCGAGAAGCAAACCCTCCCGAGGACCCGGTAAAGGCTAGAGCCATCGGAACGGTGTCCGCGAAATACCTCGTCCTCGATGGGGTGCTTTTCGGCGATCATTCACCAAGCCTTTACTAAGATGTGTTAAAACTCACATGGTCACCAACTTACTCTATGAGGTTCATGAAGGAGTTTGTGGTGGACATCCAGGTGCTCGCACCCTCTCGAGACAAGATCAAATTCCAAGGATTCTTTTGGCCCACAATGAGAAGGGATGCGCGGGAGTATGTTAGAAAATGTGATAAGTGCCGAGAGATTTGCGGACATCCACTAGACTACCATCAACGGAGCAAACTTTGGTAGTACCATCGTGGCCGTTTGATACGTGGGGGATAGATCTTATTGGACCATTTCCAGCTGCTAGAGGAAGCATCGAAGTATGCCGTGGTGGCCGTGGATTATTTTACCAAGTGGACGGAAGCAAAGGGCTTGGCCACTATTTCCGAGGATAACACTATCGGTTTTGTCCACGACCACATCTATTGTCGATTTGGGGTTCCCGAGCAATAATTTCAGATAATGGCACCCAATTCTCCGCAAAATTCAACTGCTTGAATGTGTGAGAATGAAGGTGCGCACCGTAAGTCCGCGATTGCCTATCCTCGGGAAATGGTCAAGGCGAGGTCGCGAACAAGCTAGTCTAGCGCCTTAAAGAAAAATTTGGAAGGGCGAGGAGGACGTTGGTTGGACGAGCTCCGGATCGCATTATGGGTTGTCCGCACCACAATAAGAAATTCAACGGAGAAACTCCCTTCTCGCTCACGTATGGTTCGGAAGGCAATGGCTCCGGTTGAGGTAGCCCTACCCTCGTACGAGTCACATACTTCGACGAGTCTCAAAACGAGGCAAACGAGAAGGTATGACACGGACGATCTCGAAGGAAAGAGAATGCGGGCACATGAAAAAATGGTGAACTACAAACGAAGCGAAGAAGCACCATGATAAAAGAGTAAATAAGAGGAGTTTTCGGTTGGAGGCTGGGTACTCGAAGCGTAGAGGTCGAGGGACCCAACACAGTTTCAACAAAGTTTGTCCCAGAAATGGGAAGGTCCATATGAGGTCACAAAGATAGTCAAAGAGGGCACCTATATGTTGCGACCAAAAGAGGGAGAAGAGCTTAAGCACGCACGGAATAGCGACCACCTTAAGAGATACTTCTTTTAAAGTCTTTGTAATTTTTGGAAGGAGTATAGACTATATATATTTAAGGGAGAGGTTATCATCATATTTTGATGCAAAAATCAATTCCCACCACCTCAAAAGCTAAGGTGGATGCCCGCGTGCGGATGCCGGTAAGTTCAAGAGCCAACATGTGAGCTCCTGCTAACGATGCGCAAAGATCTAAGGATCCGCATGCCTATATATGTACAAAGATCCATTACGATCCGTACTATGATCGCGGGGAGGACTCTCTCCTGCTCGCGTGACACCACCAAAAATAAGTGGATATAGATGAACGTAGGTACAAAGGCCATGATGCCCGTGCCTACGGACTCTAGTGGGGACAATGACCTGAAGTCCGGACCCACTAATTGCGCGAAGGACCTCGTTAGGGCCGTTACTCGCATGCTTGTATGTGACAAAGGCCTACATATAAGCCCGTTCACCAGATCGCCACGAGACCCTCACGAAAAACCCTAGGGAGTTTTGAATAAAGGGTCAAATAAGTGAGAACCTCCAATAAGGGGATACAGATGCCAGGGGGTTAAAGGGCCTCTATGCTAAAATATGCTCCTACCTTTCTGTTGCGCGGACAATAGCCTCACGGCCACCTTCTGCATGCCCTATGAAAGTATGCTTGCCTTGGCTACTTTTGACTTACACCACAGCTCATGAGGTGGGAATAAGTGTAAATGGATGAGAGTGATCAAACTAGTTTAACAAAGCCAAACAGACAAACGAGGTTAAGGCCTCAAAGTTTGCCACAAGGCTAAACAAACGCGATCATAGAAGAATAAGGCTGACTCTCACAAAAAACCTAAGGGTTTTGAATAAAGAGTTAGGAAAACTCAAAAAATGCGGGCAAAGGGCCTACTAAGCTGCTGCCCGCAGAAGGAGAGTATAAAGTTAATTGCAAGTCAAAAACGCTGGAAAAAGTAATAGGCAAGAATGCAAGTATTAAGGTGCTCGAAAATTGCCAAACTACTCAAAATAGCCTACGAGACAAGCAATTAAGATAAAAGTAAAGGAGCCAAGTTGAGAAAAATGCTTCTATTGATGACTGAGAAAGTATTTACAAATTCCTACACTATTACAAACAGAGATCCTAGTCTACTACAACAAGAAAAAGCAAAAATCCTACACTAAGGGAGCATTCTCCTTGGGCTCCTCGATGACCGCTCCCTCGGTGCCCGCTTCTGGCTCCTCGGTGGCCGCGCCACTGTGCGCTTCGGATGCAGGTTGGGGAAAGCGAGCGGCAGTCTCGGGAGTCGCCTCGGTGGTAGGAGCTGACTTGTTGCTCGGCGGAGGCTGGAACGGGAGGCGCCCGCCGGGGAAGAGATCTCCAAGGGTGGCCCCCTGGAAGAACTGAGCCGGGGCATCCCCCAAGGATAAAGGGTTGTCCCAGGCGCGAGCATCCACTTCGGCGATCGGTCAGGCGATCACTTACGCCACGGGAGGCGAAGAGGCCGCGGCGAAAGGTCCGAGACCCTTGACCTCGTCCTCGGACGGAGGAACTAGCGCATGCCCGGTACGCACTCCGCGTCGGTAGCAACCAGTGAGCCGATCACGGCCAAGCTAGCACGGAGAACATACCGTGGCCGCGGTTCCGGATACGTGTCCGGACACCGGCCTCATCTTGGGCCAAGCACTCCGCGGTGAACGAGTCGAGTTCTTATACTCCTCGACAGCTTCTTCGCGAGCCTCTGCGGCATCCTCTCCCTCTCGGCTCAAGCTGCGTAAGGGGTAGCGGTTTCTCGGAAAGCTCATCGCCTTAGCCTTCGGGGAGTTTGACCGACTCCTCCGCAGCCTCCCGGTTTGGTTACGAGCTCATCATTTCTTTGCTCAAGCTTGCTCTTGTGCCCGCGGAGCTCATCCGTGACCACTTTGCCCTTTCTAGGCTCTTCTCCGGCTCGGTCACCCGCTCACGGAAGCCCTTCAGATCGGACTCCTTGGTCGCGAACTCCTTTTCCTTGGCATCCGGGAGGGAGCTCGGAGTACCCACCTTCTCACAGGCTGCTCCCGGCTCGCGCGGAGTTGCCCGCCATGTCCTTGGTGTTCGGCGAAGCTCGAGCGGACAGTGTCATGAGTCTCCGGAGCCTCGTGGCCTTGTTGCCCACTGCGAGGAAGAAAGTCGAGAATTAGGTGGAAAATCAAAGGCTAAGTGAGGAAGCGGAAGAAAGGTCCCTACCTCGGTAAGGGCAACCCCAATATCCCCCATCAAGGGCGACGGGTTTTCCTTCTCGGCCACACAGTGGTAGAAGTCGTGGGCAAAAAGCTTTGATCGGCCCAATGCCCACAGCGAGAATTTTGGGAGGACCAGGGCATATAAGTCTACCCCGGTAATGGCGGGCACATCCCCCTGCTTCCTTTTCTCCCATGCCTCCTCGCGGGTGGCCAAGGAGGAAATCGGATAGGCCACCGAGCATATTGTCCCCGCGGCGGAGGGAGCGGCGAAGGGGTAGTGGCGGCGACGGGAGGGCTACGAGTAGAGGTATCCCCCACTTTACGGGTCTTCGAGGACCTCTCCCCGTGCGTCGAGTCGGCCTCTCTCTCAGTCCTTTTCTTGGACTGCTCTGGTTATGCCGGAGGCAATAGTGCGGCGGGAGATGATGCCGGAGAGCGGTGGGTGGTGGAGGACCCGGGGAGGTGGAGCGAGATTCCGGTTTTGAGAATGATTACGGGAGCGGAGTAGAGATCCCCGGTTTTCTGCTCGCAACGGGCACGATCTTGTCTTTGGTGGGGACCCCTCCCATCTCATTACGCCTCTTCGGGCGGCTTCCTTGTTGGCCTTCATGTTCTTGGCCTTCGGTTGAGCGGCATTTAGAGGAGGAGCCATCGAAATTGTACACCTCTGGATCTACTCGGAGGGAAAGAAAAATGGTTAGCAAAGCGGTTCAAAAAAAAAAAATCAAAAGCAAAGTAAATTGGCAAACGGTTTCATAAGGGAATCGAGACCAATTATTTCGGGAGGATCGCACTCGGCGCCCGGCATACGGGTCTTACAATACGCCTCGAACCGGTAATGTTCGTGCACCCGCCAATCGTGGTCGCGGGGCGACTCTATCACTACTGCGGGGGCATGTGGGCGCCCTCCTGCGAGGAGCCACCCCGAGTAGATCGAGGGAGCTCATCTTCCACTATGGCGCCCACATCGTAAACGGGCTCCTCCCGCTCTCCAAATCTTGGGCCGGATGCATCTCTATGGCGGTGCGCGTAGCATCGGGCGAGGATGGGTCCGGTAACGCCAGCGGCCACCTTCATCGGGACAAAGTGGAAGGTTTGGAAAAGGGCCATCCGAATCTAGACTCAATCACCGGGATGTCCCTCTGGTTCCATTGGTCAAACTTGTTGGAGGGAGGAGAGAAGGTCTGGTGGAGTAGTTCCTAGCCTTCGGGCTCGAGAATGCCGCGGAGAATTTGGTTACGATAGTAAGCGTAGAGCCGGCAAGGGTAGGTTCATAGCCCATGAATCTACACACAAGCAATGAAGGAGACAATGGCCGGATGGCATTGGGAGTCGGAGTGCGTAGGCGGGCGGAATTGAACTCCAAAAAGAAATAAAAGAAAGGGTCCGGGGGCAGCCTCAATCCATTCTCAAGCGGGCCCCATAAAAACGCAGGCCCTATTGTCCTCGCGAACATCGGCCTCTCTCTGTCTCGGCCGCGGTTTGTCCTTATTCTTCAAATGTACATGTCCTAAGGTGCGGACACGGTAGGCGTTGCGGTCCACATTGTAAACCTCGTAAATGTCCTCCTCCCACCAATGGTGGCCACCTCCTTGGCCTTCTTACGGCCACGACCGGGATTCACATCCCTAGGCGGCCTCTTGCCTTTGTTTCGGGCGGGGGCCACAACCTCTTCCTCCTCCTCCTCGGAGTCGAGCTCTCGAAGGCATCCACTATATTGGTGGTCTCGGCGGCCTTCTTGGAGGTCCCCGCCGCCCTCCTATCCCCTCTCCGTGGTCATCTTCTTCGGTCTCCGAGCTCGAGGAGCCAAAGAGACCGGTGGGGTCATCACGGGCGAGGGCCACCTCCGATTCAACTTCGCAGTTCCGGTCGCACCTCAAGTCGAGGGGTCGAGTTCCTCGGCTTTGCTCGGCTCAATTGTCCCCGCCACAGGGGCCGCGGGCACGACGGGGAAAGATGGTCCTTATGGGCGAGAACATCTAAAGGGTCATTCGGAGTCCATGCCGGTGCCCGCGCATCATTGGTTTGTTCGGGATCCATCGGTTCACACTTTTCCCGATCACAAACTACTTCGGGGACGCGAATCGCTCTCCTCGCTAGATTGATGGCGTTCGAGACGAGCCTCTCTCGCGGGGAAACTCGCACAAAACCCCCATCACAAAATTTCTCGGCCACTTGGTATCCCCCAACACCAAAACATCACCGTTCCTTTACCCTTTTATCCTTGGCCTCCCATGGCCGGGGTGGGACAAAAGGCCCCGTTGGGATTTTTCGCGAAATACCGGAAGCACTCGAGGATAATCTAAGCCACCCATGGCCTACCTTCCTAAATATCCCCCTGTCCAGGTTGCGCGAGAGGTCGCAAGAAGAAATTTCTCTCTCTAAAGCTCTTTGAATATTTGGAAACGGTAAAAGTGTTTGGGGTTTAAGGGTTTGGTATTTATAAGGCCTACCTATACGGGTTAACCCGTTAACCCGTATTAATTAGCCCACAAATCCAACCTCGGACCACTGAACCGTCTCCAAACGTTTGAAAATTCGAAAATTAAATACCTTTTGCATTTATTACCCCCTTGGATGGGCGACACGTACCCTGACGTACCACTAACCCGTCTTTTCATCTACCAAGGGCCCGCTGATGTTAGGGAGGCACGCCATACGAGGACCACGTGTCACTCAGCTGGTGCCTCCCGAACGTTCCACTTTGGCCCGTGGGGCCGTGCAACAAACAAGGAAAACGCTAACACCGGTGCTCGCGCGAGGAGCGGTGAGGCAGACCGAGCTTCTAGTAGCTCCTCACTCGGACCATAAATAATCACACTTGGAGCTAGGGGCCATTGATGAGCCGGATCTCTTGGACCGGGCCGCGCTCGGTCTAGTCCAAGGAACCGGTGACGTGGCGGTTCCTAGACCGCTGGAGGGAAGACCGCGGACAAATAGGCCCTTGTGGTCGAGGACCAGTGTCCCTCCTCGCATCGTCCCCGTCGAGCACCGTTGGGACCACGCTTTGGATCCGTGCCCGCGTGAAGTCATGCCGCATCAACCGTGCTCGCGTCTTATATCTTTGACCGCGGGCACAGCGTTGACCGCGGGCACATCTTCCCGGTTAATGTCGAAGCCTTGCGAGCAAGTTAGCTGCGCTCGACAGGGCCACTGCCGGCTCCCCATCACGCATTCATGCGGCTCGGTCCGGCGCCTACTATTCCATTTAATGCAATAAGCGGCTACACGGCTCATGTCCCTTCGGCCATGTCCCTTGGGCGATCAATGTTCCCTCCCGACGGGACCAATTAGCTGCGGACACGTGTAGCTGGTCAAAATACCAAAGTGCCCCCTAGGGCTGATCTCATTGCTTACCTCAACAAGCACCATGGCATTGCCTATAAATAGAAGGCCTTTACCCCCTTGGGCAAGGTAAGTTCCATATACAATTGAGTAAGCTCTTTTACTCTCTAAACCTAAAAACACACACACACTCTAAAGGTATTCAAAGCCTTATTACTCGGTATTCTTACTCTCACTTTAGTGGCTCGAGTTGGAGTAACATCCAACTTTGACCTTAACGGTGCTTGTTTGTGTTGTGATCTAGGTACATAAAACTACCAAATATATCCTAGCCAGATATCCTTGAACCGCTCCTGACCCCGAAAAGCTGTGGCGTCATCATAAAACATTAAGAAAGAATGGGAGGTGATTATCACTTTGTTTTACCAGAAGTTCCACAACATTCGATAAGTAGAAAACTGAATGCAGTAATTCTATCCGGGGTATTTTTGTAATTTACTATCTAATCGGGGCGGGTTCGGGGCGGGGCGGGGGTAAACCCGAACCCTATAAAAACCCGTCGGGTTTTCAATATTGAATCCCAAACCCGGCCTATTAGGGTCGGGTCTTTTCGGGTTCGGATCGGGTTTTGGGTTTTTGCCATCCCTAGGTTTACTCAACAATTTTACATGTATTAACACTTCAGAAAAAATCTAGCGACTAGGGAGGGTGGGTGCCATGGGAGGAGCAGCAGCAGCTCTCTGTTCTTCATCTCCAAACCCTTACACCTTCTCACATAAAGACTCTTCCCAAAAATCCTCTCTTTCCCTTCCATTATTAACCCTTAATTTTCCCCACAATCTTCACAACAACAACAAGCTCTTTGCACTTTCTTATCCAATTTCTTGTTTTTCTTCATCAACAAGAACAAATGCCTCCTCTACTACACCATCTTCTCATTCTTTATCCACCAACACAAAAGATTCATCTTCTAATTGTATCCATTGGATTGTAGTCGTGAAACCCCCTCCCCAACCCTCCATTTCTAAACCAGAACTTGTCAATTACTATGTTAAAACCCTTGAAAGGGTTTTGGGCAGGTGGGTATGTTTCTCTACCATACTTTTCACACACACACACACACAGAGAGTTACTGTGAATGAATGATTATGCATGTACTATTTAGTGCTTTTCTACAATTGGGTTTTCATTTTCTTGATTTTTAATGTTGGTTGGGTGTATATGCATGTACAATTTATTGCTTATTTCTACAATTGGGTTGTCATTTTCTTGATTTTTGATGTGGGCTTGGTTTCTTCTGTTGTTTAACAGTGAAGAAGATGCTCAGATGTGCATATACAATGCTTCTTCTGATGCACATTTTGGGTTTTGCTGTGTCATTGACGAAGAAACTTCACGAAAGCTAGCATGTAAATATAAATTTTCTCTCATATGGATATGTTTCAGTTTCTTGTGTATTCTGCTTTGATTCCCAAATTAATTGAATTGGAATTTTACCACAATTTTGGCTTGGCTATTGATTAATCTGTTAGTTTAACAGCTACTCCATCAGTCATATAATAAATGTCACGCCTTCTTTTTTTGCCATCCCAAATAATGTCACATTTCCAAACAAGGAAATAGTTCTAGTGCAATTTTACCATTGTACAAGCACAAAATCTCAGGAAAAACCTGTTTTACACAAGCTTAGTGTAAAACGTGTTTTCAAAATGTGCGGAGGGATTTTTGTAAATAAGTGTAACAAATTTTAAAATCGTGCGGCGACATTTTTGTAAATAATCGAAACTTATCAACCCATCCTGACACTCTTTAAAACGAACTCTGGCGCTCTTTAACACTACAAGTGACATTATTTAACACATGGACCGACGCTTTTCAAACACACGAACTGGCCCCGAAGAACACATGAACTGGCACTATCAAAATAAATCCACTGACAATTTGAATAACTAGCGCTGACAATCATAATCTTTAGGAATGACAATTTTTTAATATTCCCGCCTATAAACTCAATTACATATGCACTGACACTTAAAAACACATGCACTGACACTCTTAAATACATGCACCGGCACTCTTAGTATTGAACCGGCACTCTCTATCACTCACACTGTCAGTGCCTGTATAAGTATTGTTTGTGCAAGTGGTAGTGTTTTTTAGTGCCGGTTCAAGTGTTTGTTGAGCGTCATTCCAAGTGTTTTTTAGTGGCAGTTCTAGTGTTTTTATAGCCGGTTGAAGTGTTTTGGTAGCCAGTTCTAGTGTTTTTGATAGCCAGTGTCAGAATGTTTTTTAGTCTCAGCACGCACGAAATTTCATTTATTTACAAATATGTCACCGCGCACGAAGTTCCACTTATTTACAAAAATGCAACCGCACGTTTTACGCTAAGCTTGTGTAAAATACGTTTTTCATAAGACCAACTCTTGTACAAGTAATGCACAAGCAAATGAAGCATATCAATGAAAAATGTTTTTTTGTTAAACCAAGATTTTAAGAAGGTTTATTATCAATGTCTACCACTAACAAGGAAATATTTGTGTTTCTTGTGTCTATGTATATAGCTTTACCAGAGGTATTATCAGTTAAGCCGGACCTGGATTTTAACTCATCAATAAAGGACTATAGCTATTCAAATGATCCGTCATGGTCAAGCTCATTTAATGGAGGGTCACCATTGTTTCCTGCTGGTAATACTAAGCACTGGCTTGTTCGTGTGGAAACACCAGCAGTTGGAGTCATCACAAAGGCCCAGGTGGTTGATTATTATGCTCAAGTACTTGTCAATGTTTTGGGGAAGTACGTACTATTATTTGAGTTCCTTCCATGATCTTCATTGATGTGCTTCATATTCCTTTCTTGATACTTTATAGCTTGATTTCAATTTTATGCAGTGAGAAGGATGCCCAAATGTGCATATATCACATTTCCTGGCATTCAAATTATGGATTTTGTTGTGAATTAGATGATGAGTGTGCCAAAGAGCTAGCTGGTCAGTATGCTTGCTAAGCATTTCTGAATACATGTACCTTCTTAAGCTTTTATTTTATTGTTTTATGTGTTGTTAAACATGGAAAAATGTGGTTCAGATGTGCCTGGTGTTTTATCAGTCCAGCCTGATCAGAATGTTGAGTCGGATAATAAGGATTACAGAGGTATCTAACAGTTTCATCCTACAGCCAAGTATAAGTTTTTATGTGGTTACCATTATATTTATATATTCTCTTTCTCTTCATGTCTCCGTGGTCCTAAGATGAGAGCATGTTAGTGTTAAACCCACTAGGCTAGTTGTCTCTTAAGTGGGTCAAATGGTCAAACTATGGAGTTTCATCAGGCAGTGCTTTAATTCTGAGACTAGTCAGTCAACGACTGCGGTCTTTTTGCTATACGAGAAGCTGTGCGATGAAATCAGCATCAACTGTAAATTTTGTAATAAACCACAAGTATTGCTATTGAGAAATTTGTCTTTTAAATCTTTGAGCTGCAGATTTCTGGATGGACCTGAATTATTAGATGGAAAAGAATACCCATTCCTTTGACCAACTAACAATTAAAGGGAGCCGGAAAACATTAACCACATTATCGTATCTTTTGACTTATAACCATACTTATAATGCCCATGTCAGAGATTGGGCATGTATGATGTTAATGATTAAGGAGAATCGATAATACGAATTATTTTGTACAACCCAAAGTACGACTGCCTATTGGCTATTCACCTCTATTGCACTTTGATATGCCTAAGGTCATTGGGGCTTGACACATCCAGTTAATATGTAGGAGCATGTTTTCCGTTGTTGGAGAGGCTTGCACCAATGGATATTCAACTCTCTCTCTCTCTCTCTCACACACACACACACACCACACATAGAGGATAAGATGTATCTTTTGAACTAATCAAGATGAAAAAGCTGAAGCTTGTGATAAACTTACATCAGTATAGTTAGTTTATTGTCGGCGTTTTTTGTTGTTATCAGTCATTTTTTCTTAACAGGCAAGTACATAGCTCGTAGTAGGACTATTTATTTGATGGCCACCACTGTTAAACTTTCTAATGACAAGGTACTTTCCAGGTGACAGAGATTCATCAGCGTCAGATCAACCAACGAACATTAAAACAAAGAAGCTCTTTGTAACTGGTATGTTGCAAGATTTTAATAATTCATTTCTTCCTGAGTAACTAAATGGCGCCTTTCATAATTTAAGGGAGTTTTTTTTTTTTTTTCTGTGGGGGGTGGTCGTCTTGTGGACTCTTTGGGTCTCACTATTTTACCTATTGACTTGCCCTGCTAACTATAAATTCTTTCATTCCTTCTTTTCTATAACTAAAACTCTCGCTAAGGATGTATTTATTTCTGCAAATGACAATTAATAGACTTTTAAATTATTGAACCATAAAAATTATATATGAAATAAACTTGCACCAACGTTGTGTGTGCCACAGGCACTTGTATAAATAATGAGAACAACTTTGAGAATACGCAGCAGACATTACTTTTGGGAAACGGTAGTGTTGTTTTGTGGCTTCTTAAACAATCTTTTTGACCATCGTGCTTCATTTCAGCGACTTATTTTTTGTTCTGACCATCTAATCCTTTCTGTCTGATAGATTTCCCTGGTTTTTGCTAATGTGAATGTTCAATGCTTCTTTTCCAGGATTATCATTCTATACATCCGAGAAAACTTTGCGAGCTGCATTTGAAGGCTTTGGAGAGCTAGTTGAAGGTATTGGTTGCTTCTTCCTATAAAATACAATTAAAAAAGCTGTTTAAATTCTGTAGGAGATATTATACACTGCACACAAAAATTATTTTTCAAGTAATTCTCTTTCGCGGTATTTTCAGTTAAAATAATCATGGACAAGATTTCCAAGAGGTCCAAAGGTTTTGCATTTATAGAGTATACAACTGAGGAGGCTGCAAGTGCAGCTCTTAAAGAGATGAATGGCAAGGTAAAATTTTATATTTTTCTTCCACTCATCCGCCTGTTAGAAATTTGTGATCTATCACTCGCATTGACAAAAGGTCAACTCACACCATCTTTGTGTGTGTGGCAGATCATTAATGGGTGGATGATAGTCGTTGATGTTGCCAAGACGAACCCACCAAAGTACAGCAGGGGACGGCCCAGATCATCTGTCTGACTAGGAGGAAGGTGGGCCCTAGGGTGGGCCACGGAGTGGAAAGTGGTTGCATGGTTTCAATAGTAATGCAAGAACGAGAAGGGTAAAAAGTAAGTTTCTAACAGAGTATACATAAATGAAAAGTAGTGTAGGATGTAGAAACAAGATTTATAAGCGAATGAACTGAGGCATATGCTATAGGTTACTGAATGAACCGAGTATGTGTACTACTGCATGAATATTTAACACAAACCAACAGGGAAATAATGTTTACTTCTATCTTTATGGCTGAACAATGATAACACACACACACACACACAGAAGAAGAAGAAGTTGACGAGATGACAAAGAAATTGAACATATATATATATATATATATATATATATATATATATATATATATATATATATATATATATATATATATATATATATATATATATATATATATATATATATATATATATATATATTCCTTGCATTACCATTGAAACCATGCAACCACTTTCCACTCCGTGGCCCACCCTAGGGCCCACCTTCCTCCTAGTCAGACAGATGATCTGGGCCGTCCCCTGCTGTACTTTGGTGGGTTCGTCTTGGCAACATCAACGACTATCATCCACCCATTAATGATCTGCCACACACACAAAGATGGTGTGAGTTGACCTTTTGTCAATGCGAGTGATAGATCACAAATTTCTAACAGGCGGATGAGTGGAAGAAAAATATAAAATTTTACCTTGCCATTCATCTCTTTAAGAGCTGCACTTGCAGCCTCCTCAGTTGTATACTCTATAAATGCACAGGAAGGCCGCTTCTCTTTATAGCATTTCAAATGTCCACCTTCACTTTTCTCTTCTTCAATAGTTTCCAACTTATTTTCAAAGCTGAGTCTCCTCTCTACACGGAGAAGACGTGATGGAGCTGTTTCAACACTTTGCCAACCACCACCCGCTTGCCTAGACATTTTCAAAGTCCTTGCCCCTTTCAGAAAATCTTATTGATAAGTGTCTCTGCAGATGATCAGTGCTTCAGTTTCAAGGGTATTTATACTAATCGAAATGAGAATTCAGAATTTCAACTACAACTTACCTTGCCCACTTGGATTTCTTTTATTCTTTTTTTTTTTTGGTACAAATTTCTTTTATTCTTAAGCTGAGTTTTGAACAGATTCCCAAATGCTCATGTATCTTATCTTTTGTTCTGGAGAGAATATTTTCTAGTTCAGAATACCGTGTATTGATATTCTTAGTTGATATATATTGAAATACTAAACTCAAAGTTATATAATAGTATTGCCCGAAACTGGTGGGCTTCTTTGTGATCCCAATATGCCCCATAGATTAAAGGTAAAAATTTGTTGTACATCAATTGGCTGTTGGGCCGTAAGGACCGTTATTCAGTGTCGCATTTATAAGATTAATGTGGCATAGAGCGTATGGTACGATGAATGGTTGAGTATACAAGAAAGGATCATATGAGAAATGAGGTGATTAGGTGGAAAGTAGGAGGTGCACTTATTGGAGATAAGATGAGGAAGGATCGGTTAAGGTGGTTTTATCATGTGAGACGGAGAGCATGTGATACACCGGTTAGAAGTCCTGAAGAGTGGAACAAGGATAAAATGGTGAGGGGGTAAGGTAGAGGAAGGTTTAAGAAAACATAGGCAAGGGTGATTGAAAGCGATATGAGTCTACTTGAGATTGAAAATATGGTATTGGAGAGGCAAAGTGGAGGGTGAAAATTCATGTGGATGATGGGGTTTAATTTTATTTTCTTTTTCTTTTTCTTTATTTCTATTTCTATTTCTATTTTTTTCTTTTCTTTTCTTTCTAAATTTGTTTTACTTCTTTTATCTCCCAAATCCCTTTCCATCTATTACTCCTTTATTATCTCTCCTTAGCTTTCGGTTTCCCTCACCTCTTTCTTTTTATTGACTATATCATATAGCAATTCATGTTAGCTGATCCCAAATCATTTTGGGACTAATGCGTTGTTGTATTCAAATTGGTCTAGAGGAAGCATAGTTGGTCCTAAAGAGAAATCAAAATCTTCTTCCACTCCACCATAGGTAGGAGAAGGATCTTATTCAAGGAAAATATCCTGCACTTGCTAGGATTGTCACTACAAGAATCGATTCTATGCCTTTATTTCACTTTTCTACATTGTGTATACGATGAAAACTGTTCCAATAATGTATTTAAGTGGGAGGAGATATTTTTGACTAGCATCTAGAGGTAATGTCCATTGAGAGAAATGTGAAAATATAGTACTCCTTGATAGTTACAGGTTGCCCAACTAATTTCTTTTTCGGGATCTACAAGTTCCTGGAGTTCACGCACCCTTTAGCTCTTGCCAAATACTTCATTATGAATTACCACTTGCCTGATAAAAGACAACACGAACCCACCTTATTTGGGATGGAGGGAGTATCTTTCCAGGCAAATATATTGATTAGCCATCACCCCTGCCTTCTGGGAATGGAAGAAAATCTTTAACCCCTGCAAGTATTCATCACTCTGACGAGCATAAGAAAGAAGAGACATCCAAGGCTCTTGATTTGGCTCCAAAATTGCATAAAAACAGCCACTGCAGATTGCAACAAACCATATTTTCCATAAAATTGACCGAAGAATTACTAACAATGCTATTCAACTCCGGTTGATACCTAAAAATCCTCCCATGAAGTGTTCTTCCCCCCCTCCCCCAAGCTAGCCCAGCTGAAACCAGGCTGACATAGGTATAATAATTTGGATCAAAATCAACAATCGTTAATCTAAAACAATCCAGAGAATCTGATGTCAACCCCATTTTCGAATACGTAGAAATCAAGGTAGTCCATGATATAAGATTTCGATTGGACATATGATCGAACACTTGATGTGCATCATCAATACGGTCAAATTTGCAGTACATGATTATTAAATTTGCGATTATCTTGCAATGCGATTATCTTGCTCGTGTGAAGTTTGGTGGTAACAGAAGTAATTGAAGCCATTTTCAAAGAAGTAACACCAGAAAATCTTTTCAACAATATTGTACACAATATTATCTGTTTTATAAATTGAGTGATCAAATTACATAACAGAAAAGTGCAAGAATATTACAGTAGCTTGCACATATTAAAGCTTTACTTAATAACAATCTCATGTCACACCATTTTTATGATAAGTCAGGTCACCCTCGACTGAGTAAATTTAGGCAACAGCAACAGCTTCTGCAGGCTTCTCGGGTTCAGCAGGGGTTGCTGCAGTTGTTGCTTCGGTTGGCCAGTACTCTGTTTTCTTTCCAGTCTTGGAAACAGTCTGCAGAACTGCTTCTGGCTGGACATTTCCCTTAACTGTCACCTTTTGTTGCTCTTGGTCAATGTCAAAACTTTCCACACCTGGAGATGTTTAATTAAATGATATTGTCAACAAAGATTTCACCTGTTAGTGTTGATGGTAAACAATAAACACAAGTATTCAGAGATGTACGGATCATATTAAAAATATACAGTTTCGAAATTTGACTTCCATTTTAAGATGTGTGCACCAAATAAAGCTCATAGAGAATCTGACTGGCAATTTGAGAAGAGGCTAGCTAGGTTAGATTTTGCTACAAAATACCAAGAGAAATGGCCATTTTTCTCCATCAGGTGATCTGCACACGCTTTCACAAACTAAAGCCCCTAAAACTAAAACCCAACTAAACACCATTTATTATAAAAAAATCATTTATTACAGATACTGCTTACCACATTAAATGGTCTACAGAAAAGAAATCAGCAAATTTGAGCATATCCCCTGTCCTCGGTAAAGATCTATGGAAGATAACATTAGTGCGTATGTTGGTTGTCAAAAGTCAGTGCTTAATAAAGATCTACGTCACCGCATTACATCAGTGCAACACATCAAGTGAGGTATTAGGATCCAAGTCAATCCATCAACTCGAATGATTTTTCAGAATTTATTAACATCAAACAGAGGATAGCCCTTGCTATCATCTTAATTTTAGACCTAGAGATCCTTCCGAAACTTTGATTATATGGACTTGACACAAATACACACACACACACACACATACTGAAGACGGGTTAAGAAATTACATTACTAATGTCAAAGAGATATATAGTCGTTATCCAAATGGAGTTAAGAAATTACACTACTGATGTCAGAGAATGTGAACTTTATCCAAATGTGAGCAGTTTCAAAATATAACTGATTTTCAAAGCAAGTCAAGCGAGACTTCAATGCAATAAACAACAAGTTGAAAGAAATCGACAAACCTTCCATTTTGCCTAGAACCCTTTTAACAGCACCAACACAACCTCCACATGACATGGCAACCTTGAGAACAACAGTCTGCATAGACAAACACAGATTAAAAGAAAGTAAAATGGAAAAATAATTACCTAGGTTTGAAACATTATATAACTGAAGATACTAAAACAGCATGGATTTGCTGATATAGGGTTTATTTTAGGTTCTGCGCATCAGAACAGCTTATATACTTCGTTTAAAGTTTAGCCGACCTTGATCTCAAGACTGAAACCCTACTAAATCTGAAATGCAGGGTTTTATATAATACTCCCTACTGACAAGAAACTTGAGAGCAATACTCTTTTTGTAAGATTTACTCCCACCATAGTCCATCCTAAAACAAGTGTCCATTTGAGAAGTCCACACTTTCCATCTCTTCTCTATGTTTCTTTTTTAATTGCAATGCAGTTAACAAGGAAAATGGAACTTCATTTTGAGTCCGGGGGAGTAAAAAGTACTACTATACTTGAACAATTTTTTTTTTTTTGCAGAAATTCAATTAAACAGTTACAGTGCAGAGCGACAGCCTCAACAACATTTAAAGTTGTTCAGTCAACTACTCCGCCATTAATCTACACATAATTACCACATTATTCTTTGCAAGACCAAAGCAACCCATCAAGTCTTCATACGATTTTTAATTTATTTCACCTATCCTTAAAACTTACTAAAAGGCTCGCTCTCAGGCACAATTACTAGCCAAACCCTTCACAAAAAGATTCTCCGTTTCTACAATCAATATCTGATTATGAATACAACAATCGCTTTACCAGAATTTCCACAAATAAAAGAGTAGAATAACAAGATCATCCATTTTCCGTATAAGTTTGAAATCAACAACAATATATTCAGCTTGAAAAAACAAAATCCAGATGCACAGAAGCATCAATCCAACAATAGTACGCATTTCGCCCCCAAACAAAATTGACAATCAAATCAACACTATTAAACATACTAATAATATTATACAATTAACCCTAAAATTGAAAAATGAAGCAGAAAACAATTGTGATGAAAGAGTTGAAGGGAAAAATACCTGAGACATTGTTAATTCTTGGCGAGAAATGATCCTAGAGAGAGAAATATTTTTAGAGAGAGAGATTATTGTATGAGTTATGCGATCGTTGTGGTGACTATTGAAGAAAGAAGTCGGAAATAGTCGGGTTTATATAGAGAGAGATGAATCGAGAGGTTAGAATATGTGTGTGTTTGGTCATTGGTGACCGAATTTGTGGGCCCTCTTCAATAGGTTGCGTTGACTTGCCGTTTCCATTTCACAAATGGTCGCGTAACGGTTTCTTTTCTTTTCTTTTCTTGTTTTGTTTTAAGTAAGGTTAATACTCCCCAAGTACCTCGCCATCGCTTAGAAAATTTTTCATTTTGACGGCAACGTCGCTTCACAATGGCAAATTACCAATGGAAGCCCTTAAATGTCTATTCTCTTCAAGATCATTCTCGCTCCTACATTATTTTAATACTCACAACAATTATAATTCACTATTTTCCACTAACTCATTACTCTCATATTTTAATTTTTCACTCATCACTTTTTTCACTCATTCTCTCTTCTAATATTATAATAATATTTCTTAATTCCCGTGCCATTTCAAAATTTCTTAATTGAGTTAGGACGGAGGGATGATGGGTTTATTCCCCTAGGGCCCTCAAATAGTCTCAATCTTGAAAAGGATACAATTCATGAACAAATTTTTATCCTAATCAATATCTCACGGTCAAACTTTAATTTAAATATAATTTATTTTTTTGGAAGCAATAATATAGTTTATAAATTTTAAATAAATATATATTATTGAAAAATAAAAAAATGAATAAATGAAAAAAATTAAATGTGATTGGAAAGCCACAAAATTTGAAAAGCAATGACATTTTCGGTAGATAAGATATTCGGTAGTACATGAACAAAAGAGAATGCAGTACAAACTTTTGTAACGAAGTACAATGCGTACCACCAAAACAACCACATCTTTGCAAATTGCACCTACCATTTTAATTTTAATTAGGAAAAATTCCTCTTTACCCATATTTCTCAAATCATAACCCAAAAAAATCCAGCCAAAATCTAGGGAGAAACGCGTTTCTTCATAAGTTATGGAGAAACGGGTCCCAACTTGTCGCGCGACAATAAACTGGATATCCAGAACCTTATGAAAGTGATATCCAGAAACCTTCAAATGAATATCCAGAAACCTTCAAAATGTTTCTGGATATTCATTTGATGGTTTCTGGATATACATTTGAAGGTTCGGATATCCGAAAAACCTTCAATAGCAATTTACGGATATGCCTGACACATTTACGGATATGCACCTAACAGCTTTCGGATATGCACCTAACAATTTGGATATACATTTCACATACTTACGGATATGCACTAACCGGTTTTTCTGGATATCAAACCCAAAGCTTCTGGATATCCAGAAGCTTTGATCTTGGCCTTGGGTTTTTTTTTCTGGATATCAAATGCAAAGCTTCTGGCTATTAAAACACGTTTCTCCATAGTTATGGAGAAACGCATTTCTCAGCAGACCTAGCCCAAATTAAAAAAGACAACTCCCTTCTATATTTCAAATCAAAATCCCTTTAAACCCCGTTATACATGGACGGCCAAAATCTTGGTAACACGCCGTTAACTTCCTGGTAGTTATTTTTGGCCGCAAAATTTCCGGTATAGCTTGGGCACCGGCGAAAACAAATAAGACCCATTTGGCGACAGCACATACATATCCTCAGGAACCATTCTCTCCTTCTGCACACCTATACGCACAAACCCAAATCAATTAACACAATCCAAAAGCTAAAGCATTCGCCATGTTTAACCTCTCCATGGGATCTCTATGCTTCCCTTCTCCAGACGAGCCTGGCAATCAATGACCCACTCGCCGGAAGATTAATCCATTCTCGAATTATCAAGTCCGGGTTACACCACGGTGTTTTCCTCATGAATACCCTCATCAATTATTATGACAAAACCGGGTTTACATCTAATGCCTACAAAGTGTTTGATGAAATGCCCGTTAAGAACATTTCTTCTTGGAACACTGTTTTATCTGCTTATGCGAAAGATGGTTCGTTTAATGTAGCGAATCGCCTGTTTAAGGATATGCCTGAGCCTGATGCTATTTCTTGGACTTCGATGATTGTGGGTTATAATCGAATGGGTCACTTTGAATTTGCGATACAGATGTTTCTTGACATGATTAGATGTAGTGTATCGCCGAGTCAGTATACGTTTACGAATATTCTTGCCTCATGTGCTGCTATTAAAGAGATAGCTATAGGCAGGAAGGTTCATTCATATGTTGTGAAAGTTGGACTCGGCAGCTTTACGACTGTGGCAAATTCCTTGTTGAATATGTATGCAAAGTCGGGTGATCCGGTAACAGCAAAGATTGTCTTTAATCGGATGAAGTTGAAGAGCGTCTCGAGTTGGAATACTATGATATCAATGCATATGCAGTGTGGAGAGCTAAATATGGCTCGTACTGAGTTCGAGCATATGGCTACACGGGACACTGTTTCATGGAATTCAATGGTTTCAGGTTACAGTCAACGTGGATTTGATTTTGAAGCACTCAGTATTTTCTCAAGAATGCTTCATGATTCGTTATTAAAGTCTGATAAATATTCTTTGGCAAGTGCTTTATCAGCTTGTGCCAATCTTGAGGACTTAAAGCTGGGTAAACAAATCCATGGCCATATCATAAGAGTTGACTTCGACGTCACTGGTCCAGTTGGAAATGCTTTAATCTCAATGTACTCTAAATCTGGTGGTGTTGATCTAGCTCGAAAAATTATAGAGAAAAATAGGTTTTCAGATCTTAGTGTAATTGCATTTACATCTCAATGTACTCTAAATCTGGTGGTCTTGATTTCTTTCGAGTTGCTATAGGACCATTCATAGTGTTGGGTATGCATATTTTAACCCTCCTATTTTGTATTAGATTTGATTGATACCATAACCTCCTATTTATTTTAAGGACTTTGAAATCCTATGTAATGAAGCTTAGACTTTAATTTTTTAGCTAAGTCCATTTTATAGAATAGGTTAAAATTAGGCTTGAAGACTGGCTCAAGAATCATTGGATCTTAGGATTGCAGTTTCAAGGGTTTCAGAACCGCCCTTTTAGAACCGCTTGGCAGAACCGCCTTTTTGCCTTGTGATTCCCTTCATCTGAAATCGCTTGAACAACAAGTGCAAACCGCACTTGGAAATCCTTCTTCTGGTGGAACCGCTTTCATGTCAAACCGCCTTTCTCCAGAACCGCTCCAATGATTGGCTACTTGAAGTGAACCTCTTTTGACCGTTGGAATCCACGTCAGCAATATCAAAAGTCAACTACCATATCTTGTCACGTGACTACTTTTCAGACAAGATCTGCAAAGGATCTAAAAAGGTGACAGATGTCCTAACCACCTTGATTGCGGTGAGGTCTAATCGGCTTTACTGCATCAGCAGGTTCCAAAGGACAAAAGTGGTTCTTTGTGGACAATGGGATTGCATCAAGTACTGTCCTTACAACAGCTGTATCCAACGGCTAGTTTCTTGATGCTTGGGTATAAATACCCCTAATCTTCACCATTTGAAGATTGCTTGAATCTTGAGAAATTGCTGTGTTCATGAGAAGTTGAAGCTCTGCCCAGAAATTCATAAGTCCTTTGAATCTTCATCTTCATACTTCAAGAAATATTCCCAAAATTTAAATCAAGCCTTAACACATTCAAGAATCATTGAGCTCTACATCTCTCAGATTTAAAGAGCCTTGATCTTGAACACACACACACACCTCACTTGTTTAAACATATAGTTTATTTATTTGAGATACACTGGTTATAGTCTAGGATTTGTTCTTCATAGAAAAGATTTTATTGTACTTTGTAATCTCTCAAATACTCAATATAAAATCTCTCTTAGAAATCCAAGACTAACCATCTTGGTAGTGGACGTAGATCGTTTATCGATTGAACCACTCCAAATAGCTTGTTCATATACTTTACTGCATTTATATTTTCTGTGCTTGCTAATTATTTATCTCTGTCTTTGTTTGATCTTTTATATAGTTATCCTTATTGTGAAAATTGTGTTTGGAGTTAACATTGTCTAGACTTCACTTTTGCAAACTGCACTTTCAGTAAACCTCACTATCAAACCGCTTTGCAAAACCGCCTCTCTCAAAACCGCTTTGTAACTTCATTATTCCGCTGTGCATTTTATAACTCTACTTGCAGTTTCTTACACTGCAAGCGGTTTTATAAGTATAGAGGATTAGTTTTAAATTGAGGGCGAAAAATTTATTACAGCTATTCACCCCCCCCCCTCTAGCTGTATTTTCACCCTTGTTGCCACCTTTGAGACCAACAAGTGGTATCAGAGCCTACACATTTTAAAACCACTGTTTTTCAAGCTTAACAGCTTGTGTGCCGATTCAATATGGCAACCTCAAAGACAATGACTACTGTTAAATATTCACACATTCCAATGTTGGACGAAGACCACTTTGACATCTGGAAGTGCCGAATGCTTATTCATTTGGAAACTATAGATGAAATGCTAGTGGAGTGCGTGATCAATGGCCCGTTAGTTCCAATGAAGGCCAACACAGATGCAACCACCAGTGCAACAATTCCAGAGGTCAAAAAGCCAAAAGAAGAGTGGTCGGATGAAGAGAAGAGATTGGTTGCCTTGGACAGCAAGGCTAGGTTCATCATTTCGGAACCCTCCCGTTTCAACTCTTCGTAAAGTGATGTACCTCAAAACCGCAGCGTATGTGGGATGCCATAGAGAGCTACCTCGAAGGTGACGAAGAGTGCAAGGAAAACAAATTATATCTTGTTGAAAGATCCTACAACAACTTCAATGAAAATCCAACGAAACCTTGCGTCAAACCTACGATCGCTATGTTGAGGTAGTTAATGCTTGTAGATCTCTTGGTAAAACTTTAACCGATAAGGAAATCAATATGACTTTCCTATCTGCTTTAGGCTCTAAATAGGTAAATAAGACTACCTCTTTAGAAGACTCCAAAGTTTTGGGTACTTGGTCGTTAAGTAACTTGTACGCCAATCTTAGAGTCTATGAATTAAAATTAAATCATATTGAAGAGATTGAAGGGAAAACCAAATCGCTATCCATGTCCGTCGTGGAACATGAGGAGAAACCATCTACATCCAACCAAACCACTGATCCTTCCATATCAACCTCATCACTCATCGAGATGGATGATGATGATTTTGCCATGTTTGTGAAAAGATTCCAAAAATTTAGAAAATCCTCAAAACCTTTCACAAAATCATTTTCAAAAGGCAAACCTCCTGCAACGTTTTCTAAGGCTGGAGATACAAAGAAAAAGGGTGATCTAGTTTGCTACAATTGTAGAAAACCTGGTCACTTTGCATCTGAGTGTCCACAACCTAAATATGAATACATGAAAAAGAAAACCTCTCCTGCGAAATTTTCTCGTCGCAAGGGAATGGTTGCTGAGGAGGAAGAGAATTCCAAGGAATTGGCCACTTGGATTGAAACAGATTCTGATGATGGAAGTGATGATGAAACCGAAGAGGTTAATCTCTGCTTAATTGCAGACGCTTCCGATGAGTCAGATTCTGAGTCAATCGAGTCGCAAGATATGGAAGAAAAAGAGGTTTCAAAAAAACTTCCAAATTATAAATTGGATGATGATATTAAACTTACTCCTAGCATTAAGATAGGAAATTGCTCGTATTCACGTCCCATTTTTCCTCCTACAAATGCTCCACCTTCAAAAACAATTTCAAAGAAGAAAATTTTGAAAAAGATGGTGGAAGAGGTTTCTCCCATGGAACATGAAAGGATGTTCAAGGAAGCTGAAATGGTGATCCATCAATTCTCTAATCTTAAGAAAGCCTTAAGCTTAGCTCATGATGAACTTAATCTATACAAGACGGAGAAAACTGTGATGAGGTCTGAAATTTCAAATCTTAAGGACCAAATCAGAAGTATGTCTCCTCTTGCTGATCAGAACCGCATCCTTGAAACTAAGGTTGCTACACTTCAACTCCGGAATGATGACTTGGTAACCCAAATCAACGATCTCCAAAAGATTATTGATTCGTGGCTCAAGTCTCAATCCACCAAGGATAAAATCATGGACTCCCAAGTTCCTCCTGGAATTAAGGAAGGCCTAGGTTTTGGATCTGAGGAAGCGGAGAAGTGTGCATCCTCGAGTGAAAAGGATGAGGAAATTTTGGAACTAACTAAAAAAATTCCTAAGGGGAAGCATGCTAAAGGAAAGGGTAAATGACGACAAATAAATTATGTCTACCCTAAAGGAAAGCAATATGGAAAGAATTCTGTGTTGAAACCTAAGGATTCTGTGGAAGTACTCAAGAGGAAATGGCTTATGGAATTGGTCGCATACCCGCTCCAACCGCTCCCGGTGGAAAAGGTGGTGTCGCTAACCTGTGTCTCGACCGCGCATCTTCTTCGACCGCTCCTCCTGCCTTCAAAAGCAGGAATAACGTTCCCAGAAAATACGTGGTCAAACCAAAGCCTGTTCCCTTTATCTCAGCTGGACTCTTAGCTGGAACCGCTCCTCCCAAACCGCTTCCTTGTCCCAAACCGCATGCAACTCCTAAGAAGAGTAAGGAGTTAGTAAAACCTCATGAAGCTTGTAGCTATTATAAATGTTCTGTGTGATGGTTTAGGTCACAAGGCCGCAGAATGCCTTTTGCGGTTCACATCCAATGCCAGGAAGAGTAAACCTCCTTACGTCAAGCGGTGTGGGTCGTAAAGGGTTTCTAACTTCAGGACCCAAGGAATAAAGGGGGACCTCGTTCTTAATGTTTACATTTCAGGTCCTCTCGCTTCATGGCCGGTCACTCCAAGGATAATGAATGGTATCTTGACGGTGGTCAAGCCAAGACATATGACTGGAGATAGATCATTACTTGAAGATGTCGTTGAAGCAAGTGGTCCGTCTGTAACCTTTGGTGACAACAACAAAGGCAAGACCATTGGATATGGTGTTATAAGGAGAGGAAACCTAACCATTGAGAAGGTTTCTCTTGTCGATGGACTCAAGCACAACCTCCTTTCAATTTCTCAATTTTGCGACAAAGGAATGCTTTGCAACTTCACGTCATCAAATTGCTTTATCAAAGATAGCATTTCCGGCGTCACCCTACTCACAGGGATTCGAAAGAGTAATATTTACATTATCGATCTAAATTCTGCTTGTAGTATTACTAATCTCTGTTTTGTAGCTAAGAATGTGAGCGAAAATAGTTGGCTATGGCACAAGAGGTTGAGCCACTTGAACTTCAAGTATCTTGCAAAGATTGGTAGGGAAAACCTCGTTCGTGGTTTACCCAAAGTGGCTGACCATCATCCTGAGAAATGCAGTGCATGCCAGCTTGGTAAGCAGTCCGCGTCGTCTTTCACCAGCAAGACCGCTCCTTCAACTTCAAGATGCTTACAACTGCTTCACATAGATTTGTTTGGACCCGTAACCACTGCCAGCATTGGAGGAAATAGATATACCTTAGTGGTGGTGGATGATTACTCAAGATATACGTGGGTTGAGATGATGATTTCCAAAGATGATTGTTATGAGATTCTCACCGCACTATTCAGACGGCTCCAAACTCAAAAAGAAGACGACATCGTTAGTGTTCGATCAGATAATGGAACGGAATTTAAGAACAACGGTGTTGCTCAGTATTGTGATGACCATGGGATTGATCACAATTTTTCCACCGCTGGTGTTCCATAACAAAATGGGGTTGTGGAAAGGAAGAATAGGACGTTGATTGAGGCTGGAAAAACAATGATATCTGAAGCGAAGCTACCTCGCATTTTTGGCCGAAGCAATCAATACCACATGCTTCACTCAGAACCGCTCACTCATCAACAAAACCTATAACAAGACTCCCTATGAGCTTTGGCGAGGAAGAACCCCCAACATTGCATTCTTCAAGATCTTTGGCTGCAAATGCTTTGTCCTCTACAACGGAAGAGAAAATAGAGGTAAATTCGGAGCTAAAGCAGACGAAGGTATTTTTGTTGGGTATGCTAATCATTCAAAAGCTTTTCATGTTTTCAATAAAACTAGTTTAAAAATAGTTGAGTCTGTCCATGTTACTTTTGATGAGTATTCTCTCCTTGAGCCACATTTGGCTCCAAATGTTGCTGATGATTTTGTTGAGCATAATGAAACAGGTGAACCATCTCAAACCGCACCTGAACCTCAACCTCAAAATCCAGCACCCTCAACTGACCTTTCCTCAAACCTCACCTTTCAAACTGCACCTGAAGTTCCTACTCCAGATGCAACTCCCAGGGAAGAAGAAGTTGAAAATTCCCCTATCCAGCTTGTAGAACCTCTTCGTCAACTTACTTTCCATGACTTCGCTGAAGGATCTAACGACGTTCCAATCGAAGATCTTCAGCAAACCTCAGTCCAACCAGACTTACCCCCGGAGGTTCGTGAAGTCGCTAGCCACCCTCTCACAAATGTGATTGGTGATCTGTTTTCCGGTGTTCAAACAAGGAGATCAAATTATGACGAGCATACTTCACTTTTATCTCAAGTTGAACCCAAGAAGATTGATGAAGCACTCCAAGATTCCAGTTGGGTTGTTGCTATGCAAGAAGAACTCAACCAGTTTGAAAGATACAAGGTCTGGACTTTGGTGCCTAGACCTCAGGATCAAGGAGTAATAGGAACTAAGTGGGTATTTAGGAATAAGATGGACGAGAATGGAAGCATCACTAGGAATAAAGCAAGGTTGGTTGCACAAGGATATAGGCAAGAAGAAGGAATTGATTATGATGAAACTTTTGCTCCAGTTGCAAGATTGGAAGCTATCAGAATTTTCTTAGCCTACGCCTCTTTCAAGCATTTCAAGTTATATCAAATGGACGTAAAGAGTGCATTCCTCAACGGCGAACTGCAAGAGACCGTGTATGTTGCCCAACCGCCTGGATTTGAAGACTCCAAATTTCCCAATCATGTCTACAAACTCCAGAAAGCTTTGTATGGGCTTAAGCAAGCTCCAAGGGCATGGTATGAGACTCTTTCGAAATTTTTACTAGAAAAAGGATTTAAACGTGGTAAAATCGATACAACTCTTTTTATTGCCAAATATAATGAGCATACTTTACTTGTTCAAATATATGTCGATGATATTATTTTTGGTTCTACTAATGAGTTACTTTGTAAGCGTTTCGAAAAGCTAATGAAAAGCAAGTTTGAGATGAGCATGATGGGAGAATTAACATTCTTCCTCGGGCTTCAAATCAAGCAATGCGAAGAAGGTATTTTTCTCAGCCAAGCCAAATACACCAAGGAGTTGATAAAGAAGTTTGGATTAGAAAATGCTAAAGCATATGATACTCCTATGGCTACCGGCAATAAGCTAGATAAAGATCTCAAAGGTAAGAAAGTTGATCAGACTTTATATCGAGGTATGATCGGCTCATTACTTTACTTAACTGCTAGTAGGCCGATATCATGTTCAGTGTCTCGTGTATGTGCTCGCTATCAAGCTGCATCCTAGAGAAGCACATCTTATTGCAGCCAAGCGTATAATCCGCTATTTATCCGGAACCACTAACCTTGGACTTTGGTATTCCAAAGATTCGAACTTCGATCTTGTAGGTTATTCAGATGCAGCATTATGCAGCTTTGCACTATTGACAGTGAAAAGCACTAGTGGTACTTGTCATTTCCTCGGGAATAGACTAGTTGCTTGGGCCGCAAGAAGCAAGCATCGGTTTCAAAGGTGTCAACCACGTAGGCCGAGTACATTGTCGCTAGTAGTTGTTGCTGCCAAATCCTTTCGATGAAGCAATAGCCTGGTGGACTATGGAATCCATGAAGCGGAATTGCCCCATCATGTGTGACAACACTTCAACAATTTCAGTCTCCAACAACCCTGTCATGCATTCCAAGACCAAGCACATAGATATCAAGTATCATTTCCTCAAAGATCATGTGGAGAAGAGGAATATCCACTTAGAGTACGTGGGGACAGACAACCAGATTGCTGATATCCTCACAAAGGCTCTTGACTCCAAGAGATTTTCTTTTCTCAGAGGAGAAATGGGTATGCTTGAACTTAAATAAATTCCATACTTTTTATTGGCTAACTTGTTTGTTGAGTCTAGGTTGAAATTCCTTTTGGAATCAAACCGCTTCTGTTGAACCGCCTGTGTCAAAACCGCAAGATATCCAACCGCCTGCATCCAACCGCTACTTCCAAACCGCTTGATGCAGTCTGACCGCTTGGATCAAAACCGCGTTTCAACAAGAAGTAAACTCTGTCTATTTTCTTTGCTTATCTTAATTTTAAAAAAAAAAAAAAAAAAAAAAAAACTGTTCAAATTCCTTTATTTATTTTTTAGTCCTTATTTTTGACATAAGGGTATTTTTGCAAATGTTTTCCCTCGTTTATTTCAAAATTAAGAGCATTTAATGCTAAGGGGACATGAGCATTAAAAACCCTCATGTCAGCCGTCATTTAGAGAAATGCAGAAGGTGAAAGGGTGCAACAGTTGGTTTAATTCAATCATTCTCTCTGACCAACTGCCTCCACCCCTTCACCCTATATAAACCTAAGTTGGTGAAATTCTTCCTTTCTTCTGCCAACTCTCTGCACACCTTACTCTCTCTACCAAACTCTCTCTCTCTAAAACCCTTTACAAAAACCCTCATTTTTCTTATTTAATCATCAATGGCAACAACTTCAAAACCTTCAACTTCAAAAAGGCAAAGAGCCTCTACCACTGCTAGAGCAAAGAAACCTATCTTGGAAATGGTAACAAATCTCTAACCCTAACCTTTAATTTCTTCAGAATCTGCCATGGATGAACTCATAAACTGTTCGTATGTCTTGTTTAGATTTTTTGATGATTTTGAACTGATTTCTTGACTATTTTTGTTGATAATTGTTGGGTTTTGCTCGGATTCTTGCATAGACTCTAAATATGTTGCTTATTTCATGATCCATCCAAGTTTAGGACACTGATTTTGATTTATTCAGTTTCGTGTGTTTGAAAACCCATTTTTGTGTTCTTGAAGTTTGTTGATGATTCTGGGTAAAGGATGAATTTTTAATTATATATTGTTAATCTCCTTCCCAATGTGATCATTTTGATATGTTATTTGCTTATTTTGGTTAAGTTTCATGAATCTCTGTTCTTGGTGTTCTTGAATGTTCTTGGTGTTCTTCACAAAATCCATGAACTGTTCTTGAAAAATCATATATTTTGGTTGCCTTGATTCTGAGAAAGTGTTTTCCAACACTTAGAATATTTTTCAACTTTTTCAGAAATTTTGGATTTTATGTTGGTTTGAAACCGCTATTATACAACCGCTTAGGAATTTTTTTCGTCTCAAACCGCTCCTCTCCTATTCAACCTAAACCGCATGTTCTAAAATCGCATTTTCAAATCTTTAGAAACCGCATGCTGTTTATTTCCTTTCCAATGTTTTTGAGATTTTACTAAGTATATAGGCTGGAAACCAAGAAATTCCTCTCTAATCACTGCTTGCAGTGTGGGATAAGTTTGGATTACAATGCCACGTCCTTAAGTAATTTTATTCTCAAGTCCTCATTATTTGTTGAGTATTCATGGTTTCACTTGGGGTTTGAAATTTTCAAACCGCACCATTGCTCAACCGCTCGGTGCTCAAACCGCATGTGAACTATGAATACACAAATGGATCTAACACTTGAAATTTTAAATTTGTAGGATCCAACTACTTTCCTACCTGGGTGGGAAGTGAATGAGGAAGAGCTCAAAACTGATGCTCTTGGAAGGGAGTTGCTGAGGAAGCTAAGAGTTTCAGGCATCCTACCGCTCTTCACCAAGAAGCAGAACTTCATCGTGCCCTCCTTTGTTGATCAATTCTTTGCAACCGCTAAGAAGGATTCCAGAGTTCTTGAGCAAGGCCAAAAAGTCTCCTGCCTGACCGCTGTAGTTGAAGGCATGAAGCTCTCCATAGACTACATTGACATAAGAAGACTCTTCAGATTTACTGTTGGTGGAGCTCCCTTAGAGGTTGATCAGGTTATTCAAGACAATGCTGCTTTCCAAACCGCCAAAGTGGATACCTTATCCAGAAAGTACAAAAAGATCCCCAGAAAGAGTTTTGGTGAACTAATGAATTTTATAGGTCATCTAGTGGGGAGATCCATTTGAGGAAAGACTGGAAACCACAACAATTTTACATCCCAACAATGGATGTACAGTGCTGCTATCTTTATGGAAATCAAGCTACACTGGCCAAGGATCCTTTACTTTGAGATAAAGGACAGATTGAGACCTATCACCCAAGGTCAAAGGTGAAGATCGAGGTGGAGACCATTCTGCAGTAATCTTAACCGCTCCGTTGATGGACTATGAGCACTTAGATGAAATGGTCACCAAGAATCCAGATCTTATGGTTGATCGCTCGTATGATTCCTCGATTGCTTGCATGCCATTCCTTCGTATGCAAATGGAGATGTTCTATACAAATCCTTGTATGATGCGTATACATACCTGTGGAAGGAACCCTATGAGTTAAGAGACCCCTCAACCGCTCCTCCGGACTAAAGCTACCAAGCGGTCCAGAAACCCCAAGCAAGAGCCGAACCGCTTCCCAAGAGGACCAAGACCGCTCCAAAGATCCAAACCGCCTACCGCCGATGATGGAGCTGGACTAGCAAAAGGAAGAAATCATCCAAGGAACTCCGAACTCCGAAAACCATGCATTTGGTGGATGAAGATGATGAAGAAGAGGAAGATCCAAGTATTCCCAACTTGGTGGCTAGAGCCAAGAAAGCCGAGATGAGATGGCCGGTTTGACTGTGGAGGAACAGATGAAGGTTCTCCAAGATAGGATTGCTAGATTGGCCAAGGAGCAGCCGAAAAGTATCGTGCCAAGGGCAAAACTTCAAGCCGGAACCGCCTCAACAAATGAACCGCTCTCCGTAAACCCAACCGCCCCCAACTCCTCGACCTCTCCGTCCAATCTCCAAACCAATCCCCACCCAATCCCCGCCAACTCTCAATCCGCATCCCCTTCCAAAGCCAAATCCATAACCCCTTCCCCCAACAAAACCGCACCACTTCGTGGGGAGAAACCTAAGAGGAAGAAAATGGCAAACCAAAAGAAACCCTTCAAGAAAACCAAACCTGCTCAACCATTACCTTCTCCCTCACCTCCCAGAAATTCCCCTCCTCAATCACCTCCTCAAAATTCCCCTTCACCTTCCCCCAGAAAATCACTATCACCCCTATCTTCCCAATCACAATATAACTCACCCCAACATTCCCATTCCTTGAACTCACAACATTCCAACCAAACCCCTACTCATTCTCGCTCTATCAACAATGGCACCCAAGCCCTCTCGCCGACATGCCACATCCAAATCTGTTAGGAATGATCCAACCCCTGTCAATTCCCCTAACAAAAACCGCTTCCCTACACCTAACCGCTCTAAATCCAACACTCCTTCAAAATCTCCAACTCCTCACAACTCACCAATTAGACAAAAGACTCCTCCTCAAACAAATCCTCAAACCCAAACCGCACCTGAAACCAACCAAACCCAACCGCCTCCCATATTTCCAACCGCTTCTACCTCAACCGCACCTCCTTCTGACTACTCCCAAATCCTTCAAACCCTTACCCTCATCCAAAGCCAACTCCTAATAAACCAGGGTCATGTAATTAAGCTGACCGCTTCCAATGACATCCTAACCGCTACCAATGCTTCCCTCCAAACCTCTCTCACAAATCTATCTGAATCAAACCTTATCCTTCGTGCCAAGGTAGAATCTCAATCCTCGGAGATGGCAACCCTTAAATCAACATTGCTTGATGCCATTAAGGGGGAGAGATCTACAAAGAAACCCTCCATCCTCCTCAACCGCTCCAGATGATCAAACCGCGTCTCTTATCAAAACCGCTGTTGAAGAAGGATTGGTTAAAGCCTTGAGTGAAATTCAAGAAAAGATCTGCAATTCAATCGATAAGGACCTTGGGGATCTGACCTCAAAACTAGTTTCCACCTTAAACTCTGCATCGCAAATGGCACAGCATTGTCCAAACCGCCTCAATTCCCTTCGAGAAGATGTACTGGAGCAAATTGATATATTCAAGGTGGACTCCAAGGTAAATCTGGACTGTGTTGGAGATGCTTCCATGGCTAAGCCGACGGAGATTCAAGATGAATTTAACAAACCGCCCGGACAACTTGAAAACAGGATTCATTGCCAAGATTGAAGTCGAAATTCTTGATCCAAAAATCTCTCGAGAGTTACCATTGATCTTGATTCAATGAAGGAAGCTATCCAAGAACAAACCGCCCGTGCAGTGAGGAGATCCATACTATTTTCAATTCCCTTTATTCATCCCTCCATGTGCAAACTGACACTATCGTAGACAACCTTGTGGAAAACATCAAAGCGGTTGGTGCCACAAATTCCACCTCTCGCTCATTCCGTCAATGCCTTAAAGAAGCTTGAAGCTACTCTCACCGTAACCGCAGAGGAAGTTAGAAGACTAAGGAAAGCGTTTGCTCCAGACCAATCAAGAGCTGGGCCAAGTGGAGCTGATCATGAAGTGAACAAGCCGCCTCAGCAGTAAACCGCTTTTTCCTTGTAATTTTTTTGGTAAGTTTGGACCGCACTTTCTTTGTATTTTCTTTTGTCCAACTTACTTCATTTTTTTGCTTTTTGTATCTTGTAATTTCCTTTCATTCCTGTACTTGTAATCATCTTAGGAATTAATGGAAATTGCATCATGGTTCCAAAACTTTGTTCATATCAAACTGCTTGTTTGTAGAACAATGAAACCGCTTATGGTCTTAAACCTCATTCAAATATTTTTCAACTTAAAAATCACTATTTTGAATTGATGTTTAAACATTCCGCTTTAAAACCGCACTTTGAACTTAAACTCATATTTTTAAGTGCACTGAATGCATTTCTATACTTTTCAAATTGTAAGTTTCTCAATCTTTCAAAAGTATAGAAATCTATAGCTTAAGCTAGTGTGTGCATTAACTTGGGACATGACTTACCATGTTTACTCTTATGGACATGTTTTTACCAAGTATAATGTTTGCTTTTGCTGTAGTAGGTAATGGCATCAATCAAATAGGGGGAGATTGTTGGGTATGCATATTTTAACCCTCCTATTTTGTATTAGATTTGATTGATACCATAACCTCCTATTTATTTTAAGGACTTTGAAACCCTATGTAATGAAGCTTAGACTTCAATTTTTTAGCTAAGTCCATTTTATAGAATAGGTTAAAATTAGGCTTGAAGACTGGCTCAAGAATCATTGGATCTTAGGATTGCAGTTTCAAGGGTTTCGTAACCGCCTTTAGAACCGCTTGGCAGAACCGCCTTTTTGCCTTGTGATTCCCTTCATCTGAAACCGCTTGAACAACAAGTGCAAACCGCACTTGGAAATCCTTCTTCTGGTGGAACCGCTTTCATGTCAAACCGCCTTTCTCCAGAACCGCTCCAATGATTGGCTACTTGAAGTGAACCTCTTTTGACCGTTGGAATCCACGTCAGCAATATCAAAAGTCAACTACCATATCTTGTCACGTGACTACTTTTCAGACAAGATCTGCAAGGATCTTAAAAAGGTGACAGATGTCCTAACCACCTTGATTGCACTCGAGGTCTAATCGCCTTTACTCGCATCAACAGCTTCCAAAGGACAAAAGTGGTTGTCATGTGGACCAATGGGATTGCATCAAGTACCGTCCTTACAACACCGTATCCAACGGCTAGTTTCTTGATGCTTGGGTATAAATACCCCTAATCTTCACCATTTGAAGATTGCTTGAATCTTGAGAAATTGCTGTGTTCATGAGAAGTTGAAGCTCTGCCCAGAAATTCATAAGTCCTTTGAATCTTCATCTTCATACTTCAAGAAATATTCCCCAGCCCAGAAATCAAGCCTTAACACATTCAAGAATCATTGAGCTCTACATCTCTCAGATTTAAAGAGCCTTGATCTTGAACACACACACACCTCACTTGTTTAAACATATAGTTTATTCATTTGAGATACACTGGTTATAGTCTAGGATTTGTTCTTCATAGAAAAGATTTTATTGTACTTTGTAATCTCTCAAATACTCAATATAAAATCTCTCTTAGAAATCCAAGACTAACCATCTTGGTAGTGGACGTAGATCGTTTATCGATTGAACCACTCCAAATAGCTTGTTCATATACTTTACTGCATTTATATTTTCTGTGCTTGCTAATTATTTATCTCTGTCTTTGTTTGATCTTTTATATAGTTATCCTTATTGTGAAAATTGTGTTTGGAGTTAACATTGTCTAGACTTCACTTTTGCAAACTGCACTTTCAGTAAACCTCACTATCAAACCGCTTTGCAAAACCGCCTCTCTCAAAACCGCTTTGTAACTTCATTATTCCGCTGTGCATTTTATAACTCTACTTGCAGTTTCTTACACTGCAAGCGGTTTTATAAGTATAGAGGATTAGTTTTAAATTGAGGGCGAAAAATTTATTACAGCTATTCACCCCCCCTCTAGCTGTATTTTCACCCTTGTTGCCACCTTTGGGACCAACACATAGTGTTGTCATGTCCTATACCATTTGCTATAGGACCATTCAATGTCTTATAGCATAGGTATATGATTTTTTGAGGTCCTATATCACTTGATATATAGGACCATTCAAAGGTCTTATAGCTTCGCATATGATGTTGTTAAGTCCTATACCAGTTGCTATAGGATCATTCAAAGGTCTTAATGCGTTGGTATAAGATTGTGTGAGGTCCTATACTACTTGCTATAGGACCATCCAATGGTCTCTATATCACTTGATATAGGACCATTCAAAGGTCTTATAGTTTTGTATATGATGTTGTTAAGTCCTATACCAGTTGTTATAGGACCATTCAAAGGTCTTAATGCGTTGGTATAAGATTGTGTGAGGTCCTAATTCTGGGCCATTAAAAGGTCTTATATCTGTGTATATGATGTTGTCAGGTCCCATACCATTTGCCACATTGTTATTCTCAGAAAAACAATAAATCAAGTGTCTATATCACTTGCTATAGGACCATTAAAAGGTCTTAAAGCTTTGTATATGATGTTGCCAAGTCCTATAGCACTTGTTATAGGACCATTTAAAGTTCTTTTAGCTGTGTATTTGATGTTGCCAGATCCTATACCAGTTGCTATAGGACCATTTAAAGTTCTTTTAGCTGTGTATTTGATGTTGTCAGGTCCTATACCAGTTGCTATAGGACAATTCAAAGGGCTTATATTTGTGTATTTGATGTTGTTAGGTCCTATACCAGTTGCTATAGGAACATTTAAAGGGCTTATATTTGTGTATTTGATGTTGACAGGTCATATACCAGTTGCTATAGGACCAATTAAAGGCCTTATATCTGTGTATATGATGTTGTCAGGTCCCATACCAGTTAAAGTTCTTTTTAATTGCTATAGGACCAATTAAAGGCCTTATACCGATTGCTATAGGACCAATTAAAGGCCTTATATACGTGTATATGATGTTGTCAGGTCCCATACCAGTTGCTATAGGAACAATTAAAGGGCTTATATTTGTGTATTTGATGTTGACAGGTCTTATACCAGTTGCTATAGGACCATTTAAAGTTCTTTTAGCTGTGTATTTGATGTTGCCAGGTCCTATACCAGTTGCTATAGGACAATTCAAAGGGCTTATATTTGTGTATTTGATGTTGTCAGGTCCTATACCAGTTGCTATAGGAACATTTAAAGGGCTTATATTTGTGTATTTGATGTTGACATGTCATATACCAGTTGCTATAGGACCAATAAAAGGTCTTATATTTGTGTATATGATGTTGTCAGGTCCCATACCATTTGCCACATTGTTATTCTCAAAAAACAATAAATCAAGTGTCAATATCACTTGCTATAGGACCATTTGCCACATTGTTATTCTCAAAAAACATCATATACAAAGCTATAAGCCCTTTAATTGGTCCTATAGAAATTGGTATAGGACATGGCAACATCATATACAAAGCTATAAGCCCTTTAATTCTGACTAAAAAAATATTCATTTAATAAAATTGAGACCAAAAGAACAACAATTATTCATCAAAAAATATCAAAAATTCTGACTAAAAAAATATTCATTTAATAAGAGTTATAGGACCTGAAACAGGTCCTTTACCACATTAACAAATAATAACAAAATTCAACATCTATTTCAAACAAACAAATTCACAATCAAAATAAAGCAAGTGACCTAGAAATTAAAAGAACACTATTTCAGCTCCTATAACAATGGTTATAGGACATGTAATAGATTATTTGCCACATTATCAAACACAAACAATATGAAGCAAGTAACCTAAAAATTAAAATCACACTAGAACAGGTCCTATAGCAAGGGTTATAGGAGCTGGAACAGGTCCTTAACCACATTAACAAATAATAACAAAATTCCACCTCCTTGCTGTAAACCTAGAAATTAAAATCACACTAGAACAGGTCCTATAGCTAGGGTTATAGGAGCTGGAACAGGTCCTTAACCACATTAACAAATAATAACAAAATTCCAC